>CM053404.1:27193973-27206299 GCA_028644305.1 Xerus rutilus
GGTACTGGGGATTGAACTCAGGGGCACTCGACCACTGAGCCACATCCCCAGCCCTATTTTGTGTTTTATGTAGAGACAGGGTCTCACTGAGTTGCTTAGCGCCTCGCCATTGCTGAGGCTGGCTTTGAACTCGCGATTCTCCTGTCTCAGCCTCCCTAAGTGCTGGGATTACAGGCTTGAGCCACCGCGCCCGGCTCTTAATAGTATATTCTAGGGGCTGGGATTGTAGCTCAGTGGTAGAGCGCTTGCCTCGCATGCGTGGGGCCCTGGGTTCAATCCTCAGTACCACATACAAACCAATAAAATAAAGACTTTGTGTCCATCTACAACTAAAAAAATATTTTAAAAAAATAGTATATTCTATATTCTTACCTCTGTAGCCTCCTCTTCTGTCCCCATCTTCCCTCACCCTAAGTACTTTGTACTGTGGTTAGATCTGATTGGTCTGTTAAATAGTGTTTGCTAAAGTATATGGCTTTGGTTCATTCCCAAGGTCTTGAAAATAGGATGTGGAATGTTTATTTTCAGTTTGTAAAATCTGAAAAGCAAATCCAGGTTGAACACCCCAATCTGAAAGTCTGAAATGCCCCCAAATCCAAAACACTTTGAATGCTAACATGACACCACAGTAAAAACTTTCACACCATGAAACCATTACATGCACAAAATTACTTAAAGTGTTGTATAAAATTACTTTCAGGCTTTATGTATAAGACATATATGAAACAAATGAATTCTATGTTTAGACTTGGGTTCTATTCCCAAGATACTTCATTATGTAGATACAAATTATTTCAAAATTTGAAAAATCCAAAACCCTAAACATTTCAGATAAAGAATATTCAACCTATGGTAGAACACTGAGCACTGTTCTAAATGCTGGGTCTCCATATCACTCCCACAAAAATTAGTACTGGTGCTAGCAACTGAAACTTGGGAGGGCCAACCGGCCAGTGGTAAAATGGATTTCCAGCCAGGGTAGCCAACTCCACATCCTCTTATCTCTGAGTGACAGAGCCCAGGCCTTCGCATCAGAGATGTCTAAATCTAGTGCCATTTGCACAGACATGGGTCCGTAACTTCTCTGTTCCTCAGATTCCCCCTTGAGGAAATGAGGGCTATTGTGCTTATTATATTTTATTAATGCTATATGAATAAATCTCCTACAGCAGGGCCTGATACAATGGTAAGTGCTCAACAAATGTGAGCTGTTACTGCGCATCCTGGGGTTTGCATGGATTGAGAGTTCTCCACAAGTGCTCCTGGCTCTGTGCTCACACATCCCTTGACAGCAAGTCATCTAACCTGAGTCACATTTCATTAAAGGGGATGAAAAGTAATTCTTATCTCACTAGTAAATGAGATGATAAACGTATTTGACACATAGCACTTATTAAGTTTGGCTGTCAGCCTAAATACCATTTCTCCAAGACGCCCTGGGAAATTAAGAGTGATTTTTATGGCAAGACTTACTTGTTTGAATCCTAGAAAGCAGAAACACTGAAGTCCTTGCATTAGGGCCCCCAGATTTGGGAAGAGCCTGTTCAGTGCTAATGTTTCCATGGTTTCCATCCTCAGAGCGCCTACAATGGGCACCCCAGCCTCTGTGGTGAGCGAGCCTCCCCCTTGGCATGCCCCCATTGAGGCCCGGGGCCGAAAGCAGGCCTCAGCCAACATCTTCCAGGATGCTGAACTGCTGCAGATCCAGGGCCTGTTTCAGCGCAGTGGGGACCAGCTGGCTGAGGAGCGGGCCCAGATCATCTGGGAGTGTGCAGGGGACCACCGAGTGGTAGAGGCCCTGAGGAGGCTGCGCAGGAAGAGACCCCCAAGGCAGAAATCCCTGCCTCACTCACTGCACCACTGCAGCCGGCTCAGGTGGGTACCTGGGACTGGAGGGCCGAGGGAAGGGGTGCTAACAATGCCAGCTTTGGTACATTCTGACTGCATGACCTAGAACCAGTTGCTTGAGCTCACCGTACCGTGTGTCCTGTTGAGGTGGTTTTAATGTCCACACAGTGCCACCACCTAAAACACTGCTGTACTGCTGTCAACTCTTGAGGGTGCCTGGGTCCAGTCAGCACCTCCTTACTTTGCCATGATTCTTGGGCAGGTGGGAGGGAGTATTACAGTTAATAATTCTGTTTACCTATAGTAGAATAGGTAATATTCAAAAGGAAGACTGGTTAAAACCTTAGCTGTGGGAGTAGAGTGTGTTATGGGAATATACTGCAGGGCATCATGGCTTACCAGTTGTAGAAATTTCACTTTGAGACAGCATCTCTCCCCAGTTTCCCTAGTCATCCAACTCATTGCCTAGGTCACCAGAATCCCGGTCTTATTTTGCCCTAAACAGTGTTTTGCAGTCCATTGTGACAAACATCTCTTTAAGCCCCCATCTTATCCTCCCTGGCTTATCATACCTTTGCTCCCAGCAGAATCCCAGAGTCCTGCTCTCCACTGGCCAATGCACAGAGCAGTGCCACCGAGACAGCCTCCAGTGAGCAGCATGGGAACTCCAGGAGGACAAGTGCCAGGATCCGTCGGAACTGGAGGAAGCCAGGTCCCACAGGCTACCTCCACCAGATCAGACACTGATTACAGGGCTGGGAATGGCAGGATCTTCCCCAGGAATCATGAGAACTTTGCCAAAGGGCCTGGGAGGTGAAGATGGAAGACCTGAGGTAGCCAGCCCTACACAGGTAAATGAAAGGAAGAGGCCACTGCCACTGGCCTGCTCAACTCAAAACAGGACTAGAGGCTTCCCCTGGGCTCTGCTCCTGTGATACCCATTCTGACTGGAGTGAGGAGACGCAGACTGTTCCTGCCTCCGCCTTTCTTGATCTAACACTATACCTGGCCTGCATGATATTCCCATCAGGTACTCAGATGCAGCACACCTCACCATGTCTGCCCTAATCTGCTGGTTACTACTGTCACCCATAGTCCAGCAGCCTGTCCCACACCCCTGGTGCTGTCAGGCCAACATGAGGAAACTATGGTTTAAGTGGCAAATAAAAACACTTGCATCAAGAACTGTGTGAGTCTGTCATGGAAGGGGAGAATCCCAAAATGGAGATTCTAGAGCCAGAGGGGGAGGGGCAGGAGTTACCCAGGAAGGAGAAATCAGGCTGGCATCTTCTGCTGTCTTACCCCCTGCCCTGGAGCCCCTACAGCACAGTCTCCTCCTTCCAAGGCCATGGGATCTGAGGGGCAGGCAGGATGGTCTCTGCAGGCAGTCCTGATCCAAGGGGAAGAACAGGAAGGCTGCCATGGTCAGCCTAATACAATGGTCACTGGGCCCTTGATTCAATCCGCAGTGAGACCAGCTCTTTAGATGGCTTCTTCATCCTTATGGGTCCACAATTTCAAGGTGTGGCAACAGCAGGACCAATCGTTCGTAAATGTCTGCATTATTCTAGGTTCTCAATGGCTTGGAAAACTTGTGAGGATTTTCCCCTACTATTCTGGTTCTACTTCAAAAGAAGCATACTCTGTGTTCATTAGTTTTTTTCCTCCCCTTTCCCATCCCACAAGCTCTATAATCAGGGTTGAGTAGGGGCAGTGGTGCGTACCTAGGGCAGGACTGCCCTCTGGTGGCCAAGAAGAAAAGCCACTCTCACCTAAGTGTAATCCACTTCTTATTCCAAACCCCTAGGGCTAGATGATTTTGAAATACAAAATGTTTTTGGTTTTTTGGAAATAGGGAAAATATGGTCCCTAGTATGGGAAAATCTCATAAGAGATTAACATTTCTGCAACAAATATTCACATTAAGAGATACATGTGAATAATAATAGCATCATATCCGTATAGGCTCAAGTAAGGTTTTGAAATGAGTTATGAAAATGCTTTTGGTTTTCAGAGCACTGGAACTTTGGGAATGAAACCCTGTATCTTCCTCTACTAGGGGCAGAAAGCCCCAGCAGCCATGTCTCTGCAACTCCATGGAAAGAGGTTTCTTTGTCCTTAAAACTGCATTCTACCTTCTTTGTCTTCTTTCCCCCAAAGAGAACTGGACAAAAAAGGTCAGAATTGGATTTGTTATTCATACATTTGCATTGATTTAAATACATTACATACAATTTCTACAGTGCATTAGAAGAACGGTAATGGGGGCAACAACAGCACTCTCACAGCCCAGCCTCCACTCCCTGACTGGGGGGACAGGCTTATGGCTGGCAGAGAGACAGGCTGTTCTGAGAGTGCCACCGGAAGCCCGCCCTGGCACTCAGGGCCCCTAGCTCTCCCAAAATCCACATTCAAGGCAACCTGAGTACAGGCTTCAATGGAGAGAGGGCCAGGAAAGGATGTCCTGCACTCTTGCCTTCCAGACCTGGGACTGGCTCCCTTTTACATTGGACCCAATTTCTTCCTGACTGCAAAGCTGGTCTGGAGCAGGACAGTACAGATGCAGCTGGTAAAGTATCAAGCTCCTCTTCAGGTGCCTCTGGCTCTCCTAGGCACCCAGGTAAGGAGCCTTGACAACATGTTTGCATGAAGACTTCTGTGGAGGGCTACCCACACCAAGTCTCTGCTGGCTCCTGTGGTCAGGAGGCAGGTATTCTCTCAAAACTGGTTCCCAAGGCCAATTGGGCTGTATGGGATTGTCAGAGCAGGGTAGTCAGGGAGTGGTGCCTTTGTCCACAGGGCATGCATATCTAGCACTGAGAGACTTCCTGTCAGCTGGTGGAAGCCCAGGGGGGGTGGAGGGATGGGAAGTGGCCTAGCCCAGCTGACAGGAGGGCCGCATGTCTTTGCTCTGCATCCTGGATGGTAGGACCTGGTCCAGCAGAGTACACACAGCCATAGTCCTCACTCCCTTTCTTTGGTTGTTTTTCAAACCTTCAAATACTTTCTTCCAAGGCTGATTGACCAATCGCAGGGTGCCAGAACCACAAAGTGTCCATAGCACATGAACACAGCTGCCCCTCAGCCACAGGTGGCACCACCCTTTTTACTCCCTCCTGAGGCCATTCTTTGCTTTGGTGTAGAAAGGGCTTGAACACCTGGCAAGCAGGGCAGCTGGGAAAAAGACACATGAAAGCAAGAAGATGAGCCGGGCAGGCACTGGGGGACAGTCTGAAGACCTTTCTCCTTTGGGCCTTGCCTTTCTCAAGAAGCCATGGACAAACCAACCCAGGATAATAAGCCAGGGAGCAAAGGGAAACTGCCAATTAGGAAGCAGAATGCAAGTCTGGTTGCCACCACAAGCAGCAGTGGGAGCACATAAAGAAGTCCAGGGACTTGATGATATCCTGTCCTCTTATGAGCTGAGACCACCCCAGAGTGATCTATTCCACAATCTGAATGGAACTCCTAAGACAAAAAAGCTAGGGGGAAATATTTAAAACAATGAATTAGAGGAGGACCGGCACTAAGGACTCAGGAAGCAAGGCTGGGAAAATTCACCCATAGACCACTGACAGCTCCCAGTATGCACTTAGGCCATGTGGATCACAATCACGTGCTGGGCATCAACTTTCTATTAAAACAGAAATCCTAAGAAGTAGCTCCTCATGCCTCTGCTTGAGTGACAGGCAAGCTGCATCAGGGCAGAGAGCAGAGAGGTTCTGTAGGTCATGCACAGAACCACTGAGAGGTATAGAACAAAAGCCTGCCCACCAAAAGAAGCCAGCCTACTGCCCGTAGGAAGAGAAGGAAAAGATTTGGCAAAAACCCAAAGGGAAGGTGTGGCTCCTGTTTGTCCCAGCGCTGTGAGCCACCCAGTGGCCCTGTAACACAGCCTTGGTTCATTGGAATAAGCAACTGCCAGGCACCTGAATGTCTGGGTCTATGCAAATTTAGGTCTGGATTAAAGGCTTCTGACATGAGAGGATCTGGGTTCTGCTACAAGCATTTAAATTTGTTTTTGTTGTTGTTTTCTGATGCAGAATATAATAGGGAATTACAAAGGAGCAGGGTGTCAGGGAGGTAGGGACTTTCCCAGCCTGCCACCAGGAGATGCTGAAGGGAGGTGCTCCTTCTAGCCACCTGGACTTCTTGCCTGGAACTCCAGCCTTCCCTCGGAAGGGCCCAGGAGCACTCCGGTCCTTGATTGTGCTTCTCCCTGTGGGTGGGAAAGCCCTGAGGGAGGTGACTTTGAGCAGAGAGAGAGGGCTGGCAAAGGCGCTGCTCTCCACAGGCTTCTCCAGCTTCCTTGCACCCAGCTCCCAGGCTCCTCCCAGCCCATGTCTCACACGGCATTTCCTCTGCCTGCCTCTAGGGCTACCACCATGAGAAGAAGGGCTTCCGACTCTGAAAGCTCTGTGTGTAGGACTCGCTAGCAGATCGCTGGTGGGATCGGGCAGTCTCAACAATCACAGGTGGCATCTGGACAAGGTGCAGAGGACTCTTGTTGTCTTTCAGGGCCTGGGTCAGATTTAGGATCTGCAGTGGGAAAAAGGAGATAGATGAGAGAGGCCTGGGATTCCAGATCTTCCTCTGCAGAGAGGCCAGCAGACAGAGCACTCCTATAAATCAATAAAAAATAAACACACCAGCAGGTGCTTATACCTGTAATTCCAGCAACTTGGGAGGCTGACAGCGGGATCACAAGTTTGAGGCCAGTTTCAGCAATTTAGCAAGGCCCTAACTAACTTAGCAAGACCCTATCTGAAAATAAAAAAATAAAAAGGGTTGGGATATAGCTCAGTGGTAAAGTACTCTTGGCTTCAATCCCAATACCAAAAAATAGAAATAAAAAATAAACACACCAAGGGAAAATCATACAAGTAGACTATTTACAAAAATAAAAATACATGGGACAATAAACAGAAAATGGGAATCTAATGATTTCCTATAATCCCAGCATTCAGGAAGCTGAGGCAGGAAGATTACTTGAGTTCAGTAGTTTAAAATAAGCCTGGGCAATATAGTGAGATTAACCTCAAAAAAAAAAAAAAGACAAAAAAAAAATGAAAACAAATACCTCCCCTATTTTTTTGCCCTTCTAGTTAGTAAAAATAGTGATGATGACTCAAAGGTGAGGAGAGCTCAGTTAAACAGACAGGTTTGTGACCTCTTTTCCCTGTTCTATTTCAGATTTCTATAGGGTAGAGGTTCATTTTGCTTTGGTATATGAACGGTAGACAAGTATAGATGGGAATGATCTCTTCTTTGTTGAGAGAAACTGGATGCTTACAGAACCTTCAAGTGTTAAAGAGTAGGTATTTAGTTATATGAAACTTGCTTAAACCAGACTTCTCCCTTTTTTTTTTTTTTTGGTACTGGGGATTGAACTCAGGGGTACCTGACCACTGAACCACACCCCCAGCCCTATTTTGTATTTTATTTAGAGACAGGGTCTCACTGAGTTGCTTAGCGCCTCGCCGTTGCTGAGGCTGGCAATTCTCCTGTCTCAGCCTCTCACTGTGCCCAGCTTGTCTCTCATTTTTTAAAAAAATGTGGTAGTAGGGACTGAACCCAGGGCTTTATGCAAGCTAATCACATGATTTACCACTGGGCTACATTTCCAGCCCTTGACTATCTTTTTGAAAGGTGAATTGGCTGAGTGTGCAAGACTAGGCAAGATTCTTGGTTTTCCAAGAGTCACCTGACTGTAACTCAGTCTCCTGAGGGCCATGACCATAGTCCTGCCCTATAATCTTCTACCTTCAGCCTCCTGTCAACCAAACCAAAGTTTCAAAATAAGTGATGAAGGATCTGACTATCCTTCTGCTTGATTCCTTAAAAGTTTCCCTTCCTCTGTCCCTTGCTGGAACATACTTTAGGCCTGCCCTTGGTTGTGTGCACAAATTGTGAATCCTATTCTTGAATAAATACTTCCTTTGCTTATATTATAGCCTGGTGCTTTTTCAGCTGAGAGTTATGCCTAAAAGCCCCTCTGAAGACAGTAAGAACATAAGATGCAGAAAAAGATAAAACTGCACTCCTCCAATCTCCCCTACCTTTTGCTACCTTGGATAATGGCCCCAACTGGGTATAATGGGAGGAGGGTTGCTTGGTATTGGCAAGGGATTGAGCTGGGAAGAGACTAGAAAAGTTGGTGCAATATGGACAGAGGTACATCCTACATAAGCATGGAAAGCAAGCTTATTCCTTTAAATTGAATTCTCTAACAAGAATAAATCAATGTGACTTTTAAGGTTTCCAAAAATTCTGCCTGCCTAATTGGACCCTAATTTTACTTAGGAAAACTAGGAAGACCACATTATGGTTTTTGGACAGCTTTAACAATAGCAGTTCTTAAAACCTCCAACCATCCCATTTTCAAGGAATATGGACTCAATGAGCCCAAAAGGTGCTCTCAGCAAGAACCCTTAGCTAAATAGTAGGAAGAAGTAAACGTATAATGATGTCTGGGAAGACCATCCTATCCTTTAAAGATGTGAGAAGCCAACTTTCTATATACAAAATCATAATAAAATAGCTATCATGTATTGAGTACTTCGATACTCCAAGTACTGCTATAACTATTTCAAATAATTTATCTCATAATAACCTTAATGAAGGAATTACTCATTAATTCCATGACACAAATGGAGAAATGAAAAGGAGGAGACATTAAGGAATGTGCCCAGGTTGGCCTCATAGGTAGTAAATGGCACAGCAAGGCTTTAAACCCAAGCAGTCTGACTGGTTTGTGCCCTTGACTGCTAGGCCATCCCAGATCTCCGTAAGAGGACTTCAAAGTGATTTGCATGATGCCAGTGCCCTACAGAGCTTTCAAATCATAATTCAAATATATTTTTTTACCATGCTTTTGGAAGATTAATAATGTCCTGAGTTTCTGTGGCTCCCTTTGAAGGTGAAAGTGGAAGGAGAAGGCATAACACAACTTGTCACTCAAACAAAAATATTATAACTATAGTCAACATTGGAGTCATTACTATGTGCCAAATGTTATTTTTACTTAATGCTTGATATGTATTATCTCAGGCAATCCTCTGACCAACTGTGCAAAGTATTATTGTTAACCTATTTTATAAGCAAGAAAATAGAGGCTCTTGCCCAAGGTCAGAGAGCTAGTAAGTGGTGAGATGTTCTGACTGCAGACAACAGCTCTTAACTACCAAGGCATATGGCCTGTCTTGAGCAACTTGAGGACAGGGAGCACTGGTTTATTTACCAGTAACTTATCCAGCAACTGGCACAGAGATATGCCTGTAATGAGTGCTTCAGCAAGCACTGAGTCTCATGGAAGAAGTGGGAGATTGGACAGTATTACCTTTCCTCTCCCATGTGTTAGGACACGTGTATGGCACAGACTGAAAAGCATGTAAAAGGCAAGTTTTGCACATTTGCTCAAATGAGCATATAACGCTCCCAGAGAGATGCCTATAAGAATCTGGAGGATACTGCAGGCTTACCTGTCCTCGCATGACAGCAATCTGCTTATGGAACTGGCCTCTGTCAAAACCAGGATCTTTCTGTAAAAGAAAGGAAGGAGATAGGACCTGTGTGAACGCCTCATAGGAACCTATTTTCTTCCCCACTTAGAAACTTGCTAATAAAGAAAGTCTACAGAAGGCTTACTGGGCTTGGTGAAGTCACCTAGCACCCTATGAACTCCTGCTTTTACAGATGAGAAACAGAGAACAAGAAAACATCTTGTTTTCCATCTCAAACTCTGGGCTCCAGTGTTCCATTTGTAAACAAGAGCTCTGTGGATATGCTGGAGCCACATGAGGCACACAACGCACATTAGTGTGATCCATCACCACTGAACATTTCTTTCAAACCAATTCAAAGGAGGTTCTGCTATCCACATGCTGGAACCTTGCTCTTCGTTGGCTAACTCAAGTCAGAGGGTATTAGCCATTCCCTCTTGGCTTGTATCAGGACCAATTAGAGAAACCATCAGGAATGTCTTCTTTATGTAACCAGGCTGAGGTTCCCAGGACTAACCTTGAAGAGTTCATATAGGTCCTCCTCCAAGTCTTTGACGAAGTTAGGGTCTGATATCTTTGGAAGAATCAGATCTTTGATCTCCTGAGAGAACGGGACTTTTGCTTGGGGCAACCAGGCCCAGTAAAAAGGATCTGAAAATACAAAAGACCAAAACCAAAGTTGTTGACTGGAAAAGTCCCTAACTCATCTTTGTCTTCTATCAGAGCACTTTCAAAGAGAGAATCCCTCTTCCTTGATACACAACAGAAAAGAATTCTTACAAATGCTATTAACCATAAAGGTTGTATGGGCAATAAGTAGAGGAACCAGGATTCAAACCCAGATCTGCCTAATCCTGGAGCTATTTCCCAGACATTTTGTGCCCTTTTGAGATAAAAGACCATAGAGAAGCAACCACCTGCCCTGAGATATTAAGATGGTCCTGAAAATGAAGACTAGTGCTGCAAAGGGGATAGTGACTCCCTACTTGTCCCCACGCCTTTCCAAAAGCTTCTTACTTATAATGGGGTAGGACGACAGGACACTGATAGCTACTGTTGTGACCCAAACAGAATAAAACATGAAAAGATAGTTTGCAGTTCTACAAAAGAATGAGAAGAATGCAAAGTGGACATGAGAAAACTCATCTTTATTCTTCCAATTTCTCTTCTCTTTTTTCTTTCCTTTTTTGTGGTGTGGGAGATTGAACCCAGGGACTTATGCACGCTAGATAAGTACTCTACCATGGAACTACATCCTCAACTCTCTATGTTTCTAATTTCTAATCACCCATATGCCTCTAGTGGGAATAATATAAGGTAAAAATTAATAATTTACATTATGGAACAGCTGCCATTGTGTTAAAGGCTGAGATGCATTATTTCATTAATTCTTAGAATGATCCTATAGAAGAGGTATTATTATTGGGCTGGGGCTGTGGCTCAGTGGTAGAGCGCTTGCCTCACATGCGTGAGTCACTGGGTTCAATCCTCAGCACCACATAAAAATAAATAAAATAAAGATATTGTGTCCATCTACAACTAAAAAATATATTTTTTAAAAAAGAGGTATATTATTATCTATACTGTACAGCAAACAAACTGAAACTGAGCAAGAGAAGAGCCAGACCAGTGTTCTTAAGACTTACATGCCCTCCAAGAGTCAGGATGCTTCAGTGGGAAAGCCAGCCCATTGTCTATGGCCGCCACCTTGATAACAGGTTCCTTCACCACCACCCAGTCTGTATCCTGTGAGCAAGGAGAGACCAATTAGTGAGAGAGCCCATCTGCCTCAGACCCTGTAGAGTAGTAGCAAAGCAACCCATCTCACCCCACTCAGACATCAATCCTTCTTCAAATTATTTAGAGCCATTCTCTGAGCTGGTTTCTGTACTGTTACCTGAACCTGGTACATTTATGGCACGTCTGACCCTGCTTGTTCAAGGTTCTCTGGGTTCCTTTCTTATCACAGGAAAGGCTAATGACCAAAACAAAGATAATTATATGACAATCCCTCTAAGGATAGGCACTGAGAATCCCATGAACGGAAAAGAAGAAAGAAAAACCCACTTCAGGAGGCTAGGGTTCATTTTTGTGGACTTTGACTCAGATGCCATTTCACTAATGATGACCAAATTTTCCAGTGAAAAAACAGAACCACAGAAGATAACAGTTGGCTGTTCTTGCACAAAGGAGCCTGTTCTTCTGCTTCAATGATACATAAAAAAGAAAAGGACCAGAGTTGAACAGAAAAAGTGGGCAGGCCACATGTAACAGCCCATGACAGGGACACTCAGTATGTGGCTCTATACTTTATGTTTACTGGTGCCATCACAGGAACAGGGACTATGGTTTCTAGACACTGCATCCAAATTCCCTGAAATCCCTTATTTTTTAAGTGTGGAATCCTGCGTTTTGCCCACACCCAATGAATCAATTTCTGAAGTAAAGGACTGAGGAATGTACTATTATATTTTGTTTTGTTTTGTTTTGCAGTGCTGGGGATCAAAATCAGAGTCTTATATAAGCTAGACAGGTGCTCTACCACTGAACTACAACTCTTCTAATAATTCAGGCACAAAATTTGAGAGTCAGTATAAAAGAAGGAAACAAAACCACCATGAGAAATAAAAACTGGGGCCAAGTGTGATGGTACACACCTATAATCCCTGCTACTTGGGAGGCTGGGACAGGAGGATCACAAGTTAGAGGCCAGCTTCAGCAACTTATTGAGATGAGATCCTGTCTCAAAAAACTTTTTTAAAAGAACTGCGGAGGGGGAGAATAAAATTATGGCATTTGCAGGCAAATGGATGGAACTGGAAAGCATTATGCTAAGTGAAGTAAGCCAATCCCAAAAAACCAAATGCCGAATGGTCTCTCTGATTAGTGGATGCTGATGAATAAGGGAGGTGGGAATGGGAAACATAAGAGAAATAGAGAAACACTGGACGTGACATGGGGGAGGCGGGGGGCAGG
>CM053404.1:27206799-27235331 GCA_028644305.1 Xerus rutilus
GAGAATAAAATTATGGCATTTGCAGGCAAATGGATGGAACTGGAAAGCATTATGCTAAGTGAAGTAAGCCAATCCCAAAAAACCAAATGCCGAATGGTCTCTCTGATTAGTGGATGCTGATGAATAAGGGAGGTGGGAATGGGAAACATAAGAGAAATAGAGAAACACTGGACGTGACATGGGGGAGGCGGGGGGCAGGAAAGGGGAATGGGTATAGTAAAGATGGCTGATAAAAAAATATATATAAATATATATATATATATATATACTGTTCATTGAAAGTGCATATAAAGGTGTTTAATATGAAGAATGTAATCTGCTTATAATTTTGTGCAAAGTTAGAAAAATTATGATTGTAACAATTTTTTTTTCTATTTGCCTCAACAAATGTTTTCAGTGAACAGTGTGCACAGCTTCTGAAAAATTTGCTTTTTTTCTGTTATGTTTGATAACATGTATTAAAATGCAACTTTTGAGAAAAAAAATTAAAAAAATAAAAATAAATGTGTGGATATAATCAGTATATGTATGTGTTGTAAGTATGTATTGGTCATAGTGAGGAGCTCAATCAAAAGCACAAAAATAAAGTACCTTAAATTATTCTCTAAGACGACAGTTCTTCAACCTCTTGGAAAACAAAAATCCCAATAATTTTTGAAGACAAAAATTATTCCCTACTCACTGACCCACTAAATCAGAAGATGTATTTTTTTAAAAATAAAAGGTTTTACGTGGTTCTTATGAAAAAAAAAAAAAAGAACTGCAGAGAGCTGGGGCTGTAGCTCAGCGGTAGAGCGCTTGCCTAGCATGCATGAGGCACTGGGTTCGAGCCTCAGCACCACATAAATAATAAATGAATAAAATAAAGATCCATCAACGACTAAAACAATATTTAAAAAAAAAAAAAAAGAACTGCGGATGTAGCTCAGTGGTAGTGAGCCCCTGGGTTCAAGTCCCAGTACTGTAAATAGGAAAAAAAGAAAAAGGAAAACCAGGGTTGGAGGTGTAGTTCAGTAGTAAAGCACTTTGTCTAGCATGTAGAATATCCTGGTTTCAGTCCTAACACTGGTGAGGGAGAGAAAGAGTGGGGAGGGAGAGAAAGAGAAATAAAAACCAAAATTCCTGCTACTTTTAAAAGACATGTAGACAAAACAGTGATAGAGAAGAGCAGCAGAGCATGAGAGGAACAGAACAGAAAGAAAGGTACAGAAGCAACTTTTTCTAAACTTCATTCTGTGGAATTGTGATCAGTTGTGAAACAACGGTCTATGGTTTGAAAAGGGTACAATCACTGGGCCAAACAAAATTAAACAGGTTTGTTTCATGCAATATTTCTCAGACCTTTACTATGCTACCATGCAATGTGAAACTCAAAGGAAAGAGCATGTTCCAAATACGTTCCAAACTTACTTGACTTTTTCTTCACACTATTCCTATTAAATTAGTTAGTAGGATGTTCCTTAAACACACTGAGAGAAACTATGCCAAATATTAACCTATTAATTTTAAAGCCTTGTTCTTCTCCAACTCTTCTAAACTTATATGACCATTCTGTGTATTTAGATAGTATAAAGATAACTCCTTTCCATGCTTTTCTTTGTGATATAGACCAACCTCTTACCCGAGAGCCAGAACTATCCATTGGACAGTCATATTTAATCAGCCAGTTGTCATTGCCTCGATCTGTGAACAGAAATATAAAGTTAGCAGAAAGTGGGGTGATTTTTTAATTTAACAAATGGTGGACTAGGTATTTTGGACACCTGGACCAACCCTCCTACTGAGAACAATTACAGAAAATGGATAAAATATTTCAAAATCTCTGGAAGGCACTGGTGATTTTAATAAGACCAAGACAAGTTCTGGGAGAGAAAGAAAATCCAGAGGAAGGATCCCAATATTTGTAGCTTCTTTTTCCTTATGAACCTACTGATATGGGAAGAAGTTTGAGAAGCAGAACAGTGTTCTAATAGCTTTGTACAGATAGTGAGACAAAAGTTATAATCTAGTCACTGATAAGGGAAAGGGACACACTGGTAAATCATCCATACTGTGGGTTGAGACCTTAAGAGCTATTTATACCCTGTAAGCAAGCCAGCTCCCTCTCAGTACCTGAAATTAAAGTGACTCTTGGTGGCTAGTGTGCTTGCTGCTTGCCAAAAGCAAACTTCTTTGTCCACACAGGATTTATGCCAGCGAATATTTCTACAATTTCTGATAGAGTATCTGATCACCAAAAATAATCAGATATACAAACAGACAAAATGAAATGAATAAAAAAGAGAAACATAAGAAAATTAAAGCAGTCTACAGGGTCTCCAAACAATTGAAATATCTTACATAGAGTTTAAAATGTTCAAGATAAAATATTTAATATATTTTAAGATAAAAAACAAGATTAAGAGTTTCAGCAGAAAACAATAATCTGTAAAAAAGGAATCAAATAAAAATTCTAGAAGTGAGAAAATAAAAACTACCAAAAGTAAAATTTGGTATAGTATATGAATTTACCAGCAAATCATGCTGAAGAGGGAGATGGTGATTTGGAGACAGTAAATAAGAAAATAACCAGAACAAAGCACACAGGAATTAAACAATGCATGCATGGTTGTATCTAATAGCATGTAACTGGAGTCCTAGGAAAGGAGAGAAAACTGGGGCAAAAGTTAATATTTAAAGGGATAATACCTGAGACTTCCCTCAAACTGACAAAATATAACTACAGATTCAAGGTGCCCTGTGAATTCCTAGGAGAAATATGAAGAAAACTATACATAGGCTACCCTAGTAAAAATTTTAAAAACCAAAGATAGGAAAAATCTTTAAAGGAGTTACAGAAAATGATTACTTTCAAAAAGGCAACAATAAAGAGATGGGGATGCATACAGCTCAGTGCTAGAGCACTTGCCTAGCATGCCCAAGGCCCTGGGTTTGACCACCAATACAGGGGAAAAAAAAACTCCAGGGCAAAGGAAAATAACCCTAAATAGAAGTTTAGAAATGGAGGAAGACATAAGAGCAATAAAATACGTAAATAAGTTAGGAGATCTAGATAGATATTGCCAGCCGGGCGCGGTGGCTCAAGCCTGTAATCCCTGCACTTTGGGAGGCTGAGACAGGAGAATCGCGAGTTCAAAGCCAGCCTCAGCAATGGCGAGGCGCTAAGCAACTCAGTGAGACCCTGTCTCTACATAAAACACAAAATAGGGCTGGGGATGTGGCTCAGTGGTTGAGTGCCCCTGAGTTCAATCCCCAGTACCAAAAAAAAAAAAAAAAAAATAGATAGATATTGCCAGTTTTGTTTAAGTAGGATAATTTGCATATTTTTTAAAGTTTTGTTTGTTTGTTTTGTGGTATTGGTAAATTGAACCCATGGCCTCACATGTGCCAAGCAAGCACTCTACCACTGAACCAAGAGTTATCTTTATATATATATATATATATATATTTTTTTTTTTTTAGTTGTCAATGGACCTTTATTTTATTTATTTATATGTGGTGCTGAGAATCGCACCCAGTGCCTCACACATACTAGGCAAGCACTCTACCAGTGAGCCACACCCCAGCCCCCAAGAGTTATCTTTTAGAGATATATACTGAAACTAATAGTTGGTTTCTGAAAATATCAACAAAATTGACAAACCTTTAGCTAGATGGACTAAGAAAAATTTTAAAAAGAAGGTTCAAATTACTGAAATCAGCAATGAAAGCACAGATATTACTACCAATTCTACAGAAGTTAAAAAAATTATGAGAACACTATAAACAACTATATGCCAACAAATTGGATAACCTAGATAAAATAAGTAAATTCCTAGAAACACAAAACCTACTAAGATTAAACCACAAAGAACTAGAAAATCTCAAATTGGGTGTGGCAGTACATATCTGTAATCCTAGCTACTCAGGAGCCTGTAGAAGAATTTCAAATTCAAGGCCAGCCTGAGCAACATAGCAAGAACTCCATCTAAAAAAAAAGAAAAAGAAAAAAGAAAGAAAGAAAAAGAAAATCTCAATGGACTTACACCTGTAAAGAGACTAATTTAGTAACAAAAAATTTCCTACTGGGCATGGTGGTCTGTACCTGAGTCCCAGCACTTGGGAGGTTGAGGTACGTGTACTGCTTGAGACCAGGACTGGAGACCAGCCTGGGCAACATAGCAAGACTATCTCCAAAAGCAAGCAAACAAAAAATCCCCAGATAAGATGCTTCTCTGGTAAATTCTATCAAACATTTAAAGAAGTAACACCAATCCTTCTTGAACTTCCAAAATACTAAAAGGAACATTTCACAAATCATTCTGTGAGGCCAGCATTACCCTAAAAATGAAGCCAGAAAGAGATACTACAAGAAAACTACAGACCAATATCTTCCATGAACACTGATGTAAAAATCTTCAACAAAATACTAGCAAGCTGAATTTAGCAGCATATTATAAGGATTATAGACCATGAACAAATGGAATTTATTCATGTAATTCAAGGAGAGTTGAATATATAAAAATCAGTCAAAAAAGAAAAGAGAAAAAACAACACATGATCCTCATACTCAATACAGAAAAAGCATTTGACAAAATCTAACACCCTTTATAACAAAAACACTCGACAAGCCAGGAATACAAGTGGACTATCTCAATCTATATAAATAAACCTATAGCAAACATCATATTCAACAGTAAAAGACTGAAAGATTTTCCTCAAAGATCAAGAACAAGATAAGGATGCAATTGCTTTTACCACTTCTATTTAATATAGTATTGGAAGTCTTAGCCAGCAGAATTAGGCAAGAAAAAGAAATTAAAAGGCAACCAAATAGGAAAGGAAACACTAAAATTCAAATATTTTTTGCAAAAACAAACAAAAAATTACTAACAGAATGACCATATATGATTCAGCAATTCCATTTCTGGGTATATGCTCAAAAGGAATGCAAGCGTATTTGAAGAGATATATGTTAATTCATGTTCTTAGCAGCATTATTCACAAGAACTAAAATGTGGAAGCAACCCAAGTGTTCACTAATAGATGAACAGGTAAGCCAAATGTGGTATTCACATTCAAATGTGGTATTCACATTCATTCCTTCTAGTGAATGAACAATATACTGAACAATGAACTGAACTGAACCCTTAAAACTGGTTAAGACAGTATCTTACCATAACACAAAATACTGGAAAAAATATAGCTCAAAAAAGCATGAATTTGGTCAGGTTAAGTAAATTAAAATTAAAATTGCAACAGAATTTTTTTTTTTAATATCACTAATCTACACAGCCATCTCAAGAAGTCAGAAAAAGACAAAACTAGCCAGGCATGGTGGCCCATGCATGTAACCTAGCAACTCAGGAGGCTGAGACAGGAGGATTGCAAGTTTGAGGCCAACCTCAGCAACTTATCAAGACCCTGTCTCAAAATAAAAAATTAGCTGGGCTCAGTGGCGCATGCCTGTAATCCCAGCAGCTCAGGAGGCTGAGGCAGGAGGATCGTGAACTGAAAGCCAGCCTCGGCAAAACTGAGGTTCCAAGCAACTCAGTGAGACCCTGTCACTAAATAAGGGGCTGGGGATGTGACTCAGTGGTCGAGTACCCCCGAGTTCAATCCCTAGTACCAAAAAAATGAAAATAAAAATAAATGAAAAGGGCTGTGGATGTGGTTCAGTGGTAAAATATCCCTGGGTTCAATCCCTAGGACCAAAAAGAAAAAGAAAAAGACAAAACTGTCCTGTGATAACATCTTGATGCTATAAGAATGATTTGAAATAAAGGATAAGCATGCACTTCAGTGTTGTGGAAGAACCAAGTGTCTTCTGTCTGGCACCAGGAAAGAGGCTAGGATAAAATGGCTCTAGGCCTTACCATTTCTGATAACTACATGCTTTGTCTGGACAAAGCTTAATCTGGAAAAGTATTCTCTTAGACCCTCTAAATGTGCATGATCCTTCCACCATAGGAAAACAAGCTCGTCCTGATGAGGCACTCTGATTCCCAAGCCCTGCACATCACTAGGTCTTCCCCTGTGCCTCAGCAGAGTCTGGTTCAGAGTGTGAGGCCACCCGCAGCTGCTCACCAGTGTTGCGGATAATATAATCCAGTACCACTAAGCGCTCAAACTGCAGCAGTAGTTGCCGGTTAGTGTTCTCAGGGAGAGGTTCTGCTTCAAAACGCCGCAGCCAGTAGTCTGCATCTTTGTAGCCTTCAACAAAGAGCTGGAATGAACCAACCTGCAGCCAAGAGGAAGGAACAAAATCACTTCCTACAGTCATTTCCATTTCCAAAGACTCTAGGGGTAAGGCAGGGGCCCACTAAGGCCTTGTGGAGTTCACATCAGAGGCTGGAACATTTCCAAGATCCTCATGTCTTCGTCTCCTTGCAAGTACAGGAGAAAAGGACTGTGACAGAGATCATTCATTCACTTTGTAAAAGAAGCCTTTTACAATTGGTCTAGAAATTAAAGTGAGAAAGTTAGTTGTCTCAACAGAAATGAGGAAGATAGGAGCCTCAGGGTGGGCTATTTACAAGCCCATATTCAAGTCGGTGGCCATCTTGCTTCCCCACTTAAGTGAGTGCTACCACAAACCATCACTTTAAATACGTCAAATAGGTGTAATCTATACCTTTGGTGGTAGCCCGATGCGGTTAAACCGCTGCCCAACTTTTGGCACTTTCTGTAGTGCAAGCCGCTTGCCCCTGGACTTCACTCGGTCAATGGCACTATAGTTGAAGGTTTCACTGGCCAGGTATACTACCTACAGTGGGAAGAGAAGAGACACTCAGGTTAGAGTCAAGTTTAAGGAACCAGACCACCATGGGAGAGAACAGCTAGATGCTCACCAATACTGGTTCTCTTCCAGGGTGCGCGTGTGTACATACACACACATACACAAAATGCATTTTTTAGCCTACCCAGCAACTAGGACAGGGAATATGGCTAGTTTGAACCAACGGACTGTTGACAAAGTGATGTAGGTACACTACTTCCAGGCCTGGCCTCCAAAATCTCTCACACTCTTTAGTTCACATTTCCCCATCTGTGTAGCTTGAAATGAAGGGTTCTGGAAGGATACCATATCTCTTGTCACTACATGAGTGACATGGGATATGAGAGAGCTGCCTAATAGACATGATCAAGAAGTAATTCCTATTAAATATATGAAACCACTGAGATTCAAGGGTTGTTATGCAGCTAGTGGGAATTACCCTTAACTAAAAGCCACCTCCTACATTAGAAGAATAGGTAGTATGTTTGTATTCTTTCCAGATACAAACATACTACCATTTCTACTTTATCCTTTTGAATTTTGTACTTTGTGCAATTATTCATATTTAAAAAAGAAACATGAGAGCTGGGCACTGATAATCCCAGCAACCCCAGAGGCTAAGGCAGGAGGACCACAAGTTTGAAACCAGCCTGGGTAACTCAGTGAGTGAGACCTTGTCTCAAAAATTTTTTTTTAATTAAGAAAAAAAAAAAAGGACTAGGGGATATAGCTCAGTGGTAAAAGTGCCCCTAGGTTCAACCCCCAGTACTTAAATAAGCATTAAAATTTTTTTAAAATTTAAAAATATGAAAATTATTTTTCACATTTAATGTATTTCTGTATTTATGCACACATTATATCTGGAATAGTATAAGGAAGGAAACTGAGCACCAGGAGACAAAAGTGGGAGGAAGCTGAATTACTTCTCTCTTTTGACTCTTGTGCCTTCTAATTTTTGCACTATATGCATGCATTGCCTATTCAAAAAATATAGTAATGGGCCCAGGCTGGATGGCACACATCCATAATCCCACTGACTCAGGAGACTAAGGCAGGAGGATCACAAGTTCAAGACCAGCATCAGCACCTTAGCAAGACCCTGTCTTGAAATTAAATTTTAAAAAGGCAGGGAAGATTTCTCTTAGGTTTAATCCTCAGTACCCCTCAACACACACACATAAATTATGATGGGACACCAGCATCATACTTGATTGTCAAATTGCAGTGTCACCATTGTAATCCATATGCATATCCATTATCACACTGTCTTATGATTATCCAATCACATATCTAACTTCTCTCTTAAAATTAATGAGATTTAGCAGGGAGAGCTGGCACAAGCCTATAATTCCAGTGACTTGGGAGACTGAAGCAAGAGGATTGCAAGTTGAGGCTAACCTTGGCAACTTAATAGACTCTCTCAATTTTTTTAAAGGGCTGGGATCAGGCACAGGATTACACCTGTACTCCTAGCAACTTGAGAGGCTGAGGCAGGAGGATAGCAAGTTCAAGAACAGCCTCAGCAACTTAGTGAAACCCTTAGCAACTCAGCAAGACCCTGTCTCAAAATAAAAAATAAAAAGAGCTAGGGATACAGCACATTGGTAAAGTGCCCCTGGGTTCAATCCCTTGGTGGTAGCGGTGGGCGGGGCGGGGGGATTAGAGATTTAGGGAGGCAGAGAACACCTTATTCACATCAGCATTCCCAGCACCTTACAGTGTTTGGCACATGTTCATTAAGTATTAAGTGAATAAATGAAAGAATGAATGAATGAGTTATAAGCTTCTTTTACAGAAGGCAACTAGTGGGTTTTAGCATATAAATGCCTTAAATCAAATTTATAAGAAAATTCTTGTCCTAAGCCTTGCAAAATTCATTACTTTGCCCATGAACCTTAAAAGCAAAGTAATTTACTCCCATACAAGCCTCCTTCCTTCCATTCATCCAGTGGTAACAGGGTTCCCTGAAATGAATGTGCAACATACTGTAGCAGGTACTCCCTACCTAACAAATCAGGAAACTCAGGCACATAAATGAAAGAAAAGGGCTTTTTCTTGTTGTTGTTATTTTTTTATTTGTTCTAATTAGTGAAAAGGGCTTTCTAATTTGCCAGTTTCCACTATGAAAACTCTGATCCTCTTAAACTGTAAAGTATCCTTTGCCTCCTATCAGATTTAGTTGTGATCATTCTTCTCAACAAACCACTTCTCCCCATGATTAATGAAACTATCATAACCTGAAATCTTACAGGAACAGAGAACAGAAACAGCCAGTGAGAATTAGAATCTTACTATTTGGAGCTCCACGACAACTATGAGCCCTATTTTCATAGTGACAGATGCTCTGATCAACTGGATAGAATCTGGTCACAAACAGGGGAGGTAAGGAAGTGAGTGATTCCTTTCACTATTCTTCGGCAGCTGAACATTAGCTTGCAAAGTTCTGCCTTATTTTAGTCTCATGGAAGACAAGTGTTTTAGCTATTGCTGACTTTCTGATGCAAAAAATCCTTAGGCCTCATTAATAGGGAAAGAAGAAGAACAGAGATGGGAAAGAAAGGGACTGTGCAGCCAACATTAATGATTAGAATAGCTTATAAAAATAACATAGACTAAGTCAGGTACTGGGCTATGTGCTTTATGTGGATTATCTTGTGTAATCTTTTTTTGTGTGGTGCTGGGGATCAAACCCAGGGCCTTGTGCATGCTAGGCAAGCAGTCTATCACTGAGTTACATCTCCAATCCCCCTCCACTTTTTTTTTTTTTTTTTTGTAACAGGGATTGGACTCAGGGGCACTCAACCACTGAGCCACATCCCCAACCCTATTTTGTGTTTTACTTAGAGACAGAGTCTCACTGAGTTGCTTAGCGCCTCACCCTTGCTGAGGCTGGCTTTGAACTCACAGTTCTCCTGTCTCAGCCTCCCAAAGTGCTGGGTTATAGGCATGTGCCTCCCCGCCTGGCTTCCAATCCCTTTTGTGTAATCCTGATAGCCACTTTACAAGAAACTATTTATATCCCTATTTTTATGGTAAGGAAACAGCCTAGGGGAATTAACTGACTTGCACAAGGGTCACACAAATAAAAAGCTTTTGAGTCAGAATTTAAACTGATTCTTAGGGCTGGGATTGTAGCTCAGTGGTAGAGCGCTTGCCTCGCATGCGTGAGGCCCTGGGTTCGATCCTCAGCACCACATACAAAGCAATAAAATAAAGACATTGTGTCCATCTACAACTAAAAAAAATTTAAAAAAAAAACAAAAACTGATTCTTAGGCACTGCTCTCCAGAAACACCAGTATAGCAGGCAAGCACAGAGCCAAGAGCAGTCTGTTTGCTTAGCAAAGAAAGGAAATTACAGAATGATGAGCAAGGAGTATTTTAAAAGTTTCTAGAGTCTAGGAGAGGCCTAGTTGGAAGATTTCAGGCTAGGAAAGACAACTGGAAGTGCTAATTATTATAAAAGATGTTCAAAGTGTTTAACTATCTGCACAGAGAAATAAAATCAATATACAAAGGGAAGGAATGAGCTAGCTGCACAAAGCCAGGCAGTAAATTAGATATCAAATGGGAACCATAAGCCAGGTTAAACATTCTCTCCAGCCTCAATTTGGGGGATCTTTGGGGTTGTTTCCATGATTAGACATTTATTCACTGATTCAGATTATATTTAATGAACACTTACTATATAGTACTTTGCTAGCTGCTTAGAATGGGAAATAGATATCTCAAGAAGTGATGTCTAGCAGGGCTGAGGTTGTGGCTCAGTGGTAGAGCGTTTGCCTAGCATGTACGAGGCACTGGGTTCAATTCTCAGCACTGCATATAAATAAATAAAATAAAGGTCATCAACATCTAAAAAAATATTAAAAAGAAAAAGAAGTGATGTCTAACTTCTAGAACTTTACAAACTAATCGGCTTATTCTTTAGAGTTCAGTGGAAAACAAACAGAAATAGTTAAACATTCACAACAATCACATTATCTTCTAAAGAACCCTAATAAGAGGCAGGTATAATGGCGCACACCTATAATCCCAGCTACTCAGGAGACTGAGGCAGGAAGATCACAAGTTCAAGGCCAGGCTGGGAAACTTTAGGAGACTTTGTCTCAACATAAAATAAAAAGGACTGAAGATATTTCTCAGTAGAGCACCTCTAGTTTAAATCTCAGCACTGAAGGGAAAAAACAAAAATATAAACCAAGTCTGCAGGGAAGCTCCTATCTGCTGATCAATCTTTTTGCCATCTAAACCTCAGCAGTTTTGATCTCAAGGCATGGTTTAGAGGGGGTCAATGGATGGATTTTAACTGGTCACCTGAAAATATATGCAAAATACTAATTGCAAATATGTGGGCTTTTTCTAAGAATAGGACCTTCAGCTGTCACCAAATTCTCAAAGAGGGTTATGATCCAGAGCTTTGAAGCTCCTTCTGCACCCTCAGGGCATAAAATTGGAGTTCCACTTAAGTTACTAAACCTCAGGCGCCACATACTCAATAGGTGATGATGTATCCTTAATTGCTTGTATGCTGACCAACATTATTCCTTCCCCTCATAACTCTTGAAGAGTTTCATGTAGTACAGGGTTTTTGTTTTTTGTTTTTTGGGGTTTTTTTGGTACCAGGGGTTCTTAAACAGCTAGTCTATTCTAGATTATATTTAAAGCCAGGTATGATGGCATGCTCCTGCAGTTTCCGCTTCTTGTGAGGCTGAGGCAGGAGGGTTGCTCGAGCCCAGAAGTTCAGAGACGGTTTGGGCAACATATCAAGTTCCTATTTTTAAAAAAAGAAAGAAAGAAAGAAAAAAGAAATCCTGGAATAGCACTGATGTCTAAGAGAGTGAGCTTCAAAAGTAGCTAAGTTTCTAACCAGCTTGGGGTTCCCTGGGATATAAAGACCAAGAGAGACCATAAATGTGCATTACGCATCTGTGAAATTCCTGAATTCCTGAAACTTCAGGAATTTCAAAAACATAAAATCTATTTGTATATCCTTCTGAGGATAGCTTTCATCAGATGAACAATTTGTGGGCCTGATCCTGTTACCTTCCCTCAAAAATGTTGAGAACCCAAGATTGAAATGGCCCCCACTGGATCCAAAGTCCACTCACAAGGTTTAGGCCTCAGCAAAAACTTGGCCCAGCACTAAGTTCTCTGGGTATGGGTCACTGACCTTTGTACGGGGTACAATGTTGAGTTCCAGTTTTTGGTCCACCAGGCTGGCCCCTGCCTCTGAGAGATATCCTTGGTTGAGGACAAGGCAGTCACGGCCAAAACAGCAGGGACAGCACAACTTCTGCAGCCACTTGGTCCACTTAGGATTAAGATGCCCATAAGGCTCTTCATTCTTGGGTTTGAAGACAGCAATGATTCTCTACACAGACAAAAGAAAAAGGTAAGTTGTGGGGCTGGGTTGTAATTCAGTAGTAGATCCTACACTTTGCATGCACCAGGCCCTACGTTCAATCCCCAACACAACCACAAAAAAAAAAAAGTCAGACCAAGTCAGCAGGAAATGAGAGGGCACAAGAAGACAATTCCTGTTTAGTCAGACAGAGGCTGACAGAGGCTGATGACAGCTGAAGGTCCTATTCTTAGAAAAAGTACACATATTTGCAATTAGTACTTTGCATATATTTTCAGGTGATCAGTTAAAATCCATCCATGGACCTCCTCTAGACCACGCCCTAGCTTGTAAGACACCAGTTTGTATGTGTAACTGAGACCCACTGATCAAAAGAGCTGTGGCCAAAGATGTCAAGCCTCCCATTCTTCTTGCTACTTCACTCCTCTCCATCACTCTTCTCTCATGCAAGCACCTATCTCTAATTTTGTGCTTCAAACAAACAAAGTGAATGGATTTGTACATTTCTAGAAGCAAGAACCAGAAACCAACTCAGTGGCTCATCTTGGGTCATAGGCTGCAATCTTATACCAATACCAGAAGGATATGACATCATACTGCATATAATAAGGACTCCACAGTAATCTTTTCTTCCAAAAGTGAGAAAATAACTTGTCAGGAATGATACAGTATCTTTTTTTTTTTTTTTTTTGCATGTATTCCTGCCCCATTTATCCTACAGGACCTTTCCTTTATATGGCATGCCAGAACTTTAACACCATAAAACTCCAATTTCTAAGGTATATACATAAACACAGTTTCTCTTTATCAATTATGTAAAGGCTCAGAAATTATCAACTAAAAGGAAATAAAGTATTATGGAATGAGGTTTTAAAATTCCTTCATCAAGCCGGGCGCAGTGGCGCATGCCCGTAATACAAGCACTTTGGGAGGCTGAGACAGGAGGATCACAAGTTCAAAGCCAGTCTCAGCAACAGCGAGGTGCTAAGCAACTCAGTGAGACCCTGTCTCTATATAATACACAAAATAGGGCTGGGGATATGGCTCAGTGGTTGAGTGGCCCTGAGTTCAATCCCCAGTACCAAGAAGAAAAAAAATCCTTCATCAATGATTGATTTCCTCTATCAACTTTATTATCTCATCTCTTGGGTATTAACAAAATCTTGAAATGAAAAGTTTAGGAATGACAAAGAAAGCAACCAAAAGCCAGCCAGGAGGCTGAGGTGAAAGAATTAAGTTTGAAGTTAGCCTGGGTAGTAAAGTGTCCCTGGGTTCAATCCCCACTACCAAAAAAAAAAAAAAAAAAGCAGCTAAAGAAACAAAGAGAAGGGGCTGGGGTCGTGGCTCAGTGGTAGAGCGCTTGACTCGCATGCGTGAGGCACTGGGTTCGATCCTCAGCACCACATACAAAACACATACATAAATAAATAAAATAAAGGTTGTTTAAAAAAAAAAAAGAAAGAAAAAAGAAACAAAGAGAAAAAGAATCTGCTATCTGCACCTGGTTAGAATAGGATTCTCTTAAGTAATTCTGGTAGGCAAGGGACCAGGACATAGGACACCACAAAAATTAAATCCATTTTCTTAATTCTCAAAGGTCATTGGAAATAGGGGATATCTAGAAACTCTGGCTCTCCCTCCTGAAGGTTTTCTTCCACAGGCCAGTCAGCTCTCTGGGTTTGTTTTACATTTATCTAATTCCCTCCAGTCCCCCAACTGGTAGAAAAAAAGCAAATATGCTAACCAAGTGACTCATCTTCATATCATATGACCCTCCTTCTCCCTGCACTCCACAGCCAACTCAAGCTAATTATTCAGTACGTATAATTGACTGATACTGAATAATCAAGAATACCCTCCTCACCCACCAGTGCTCAGTTGAGAAAGAAAATGACTGCCTAGTTTTTTTTTGTTTTAATGGACACAATACCTTTAATTTTGTTTATTTATTTTTATGTGGTGCTGAGGATTGAATCCAGTGCCTCACAAGTGAGGGGCAATCG
This sequence comes from Xerus rutilus, assembly GCA_028644305.1. Lineage (NCBI taxonomy): Eukaryota > Metazoa > Chordata > Mammalia > Rodentia > Sciuridae > Xerus > Xerus rutilus. Next base: position 27,220,924 of record CM053404.1, read on the forward strand.
CTCTGCCACTAAGCCACACCCCAGCCCAAAATGACTGGCTAGTTTTTCTCACCATCCTCTCTCTCCTTTAACAAACTATCAATTCCTTTATTACATCTAGGAGAAAGTATCAGTTTAATGCCAACATTTTAAAAAACATCTTTCCTTAATACACATTTAGTAATGTTCCTGTTTAATGAATGGGGTGAAATACAGATAGCTTAAGTAATAGCAGTCCATGAAGATGGGGTAAAAACAGAACTGCACAAGGAAGCAAGAGGTCACCCACTGGCTGGTGTCAGGCTCTAGAGTTACTGGAACCTGGGACCTAGAGAGTTTTGTATAGGCTCAACAGGCCCTTGACCAGGATCTGGTGATGCACAACTGCAGCCCCAGCCACCAGAGAGGCTGACACAGGAGAATCACTTGAACCCAGGAGTTCCAGGCCAGCCTGGGCAATCTCTCTTAAGAAAAGGAGGAGGAGGAGGAGAAGAAAAGGAGGAGGAGGAGGAGAAAGGAAAGGAAGAGAAGAAAGAAAGAGAAAGAGAGAGAGGGAAAGGAAAGAAAGAGAAGAGATGAGATAGATGGAGAAGGAGGAAAAGCAGCAGCAGTCATTGCCACAGCTGCCCGCCACCACTCTTTTCTCCAGAAACCTAAAATTTAAAATAGTTCAAGTGCATCACTCATATTGCATAGTTAAATATACAGAAGTGATCCTTAATTTTAAAAAAAAAGGAACCCTTAAAGAAACAGTTTCTTTAAAAGTTTAGTAAACATAAAGTAGATGATTCTTAAACTTTTTGGTCTTAAGATTCTCTTAAAAATTATAAAGGAACCGGGCACAGTGGCGTGCGTCTGTAATCCCAGCACTTCGGGAGGCTGAGACAGGAGAATCGCGAGTTCAAAGCCAGCCTCAACAACAGCGAGGCGCTAAGCAACTCAGCGAGACCCTGTCTCTAAAGAAAACACAAAATAGGGCTGGGGAGGTGGCTTAGTGGTTGAGTACCCCTGAGTTCAATCCCTGGTACCAAAAAAAAAATTATAAAGGACCCCAAATAGTTTTTGTTCATGTGGGTAAAAGCTCTATCTGTTGTATTGAAATTTAAAACTAAGAGGCTAGGGTTGTCGCTCAGTGGTAGAGTGCTTGCTTAGTACATGTGAGGCACTGGGTTTGATCCTCAGCACCATAAAAATAAATAAAGTCATTGTGTCCATCTACAACTAAAAAGTATATATTTAAAAAAATTAAAACTGTAAAAACTACTTAATCCACATAATAAAAAAAATAAACCCATTATACATTAATCATGATATATTTTACTGACAAATAACAATTTTCAAAAATATTTTGGTGAAAGAAGACTGGCATTGTTTTACATTTTTCAAATCTCTTTAATGTCTGGCTTTAATGGAAGACAACTGTGTTCTCACGTCTTCCTTTATTCAATCTGTTTCAATATCACACATCATGTGATCTCTGGAAAATTCCACTCTACACTCATAAGGATATGAGAGTGAAATAGGCAAATAAAGTCTTAAAATTATTACGAAAATCATTTTTAGCCTTGGACCCCTAAAAGGAACTCACAGGAGCCCATGGGCTACACTCTAAGTACTGCTGCATTCTGCATCAGAGGTTGGAGAGAAACAGCAGTACTTGACTTATTTAGGTAGAGAAGCCTTGTTTACATATTAACTCTTGTTTGTTTTTTGGTGCTAGGGACTGAACCCAGAGGTGCTTAATCACTGAGCTAAATCCCTAGCACCCTTGTTTTTAATCTTGAGAAAGGGTCTCACTACATTGCTTAGGGCCTTGCTAAATTGCTGAGGCTGTCTTTGAACCTGTGATCCTTCTGCCTTAGGCTACGGAGCCCTTGGAATTACAGGTGTGGGTCACTGTGCCTGATACATACACATTAACTCTTACAAAAGGGAAGAATGGGTTACTCTAAACATATAAAACCCTCAAAGATAGGTCCAAACAGACAGAATGTAGTGAAAGTGATTTAGCTTGTGTTTATTTTCACACCACACTGCCACTGACCCAAACTCCTTTAAGCATTACAACCTGTGGCTTGGGAGAACTGCTTATATTGATAGTGGATGATGCTTAAAATCTCAAGATCTGTATAGGATGCACAAATTTGACCATCTCAACATTTCAGTAAAAGAATTTTATTGTGTTTGAAATTATTTGAAAATGGTTCTCAACCAATTAAAAAAACAATAATTTCTTAGAGGAAGAAGATATTCAATATAATAACAATTTTGTATTTGAAAAATGGAAGCTGAGCACAGTGGTGCATGTCTGTAATCCCAGCAGCTCAGGAGGCTGAGGCAGGAGCATTGCAAGTTCAAAGCCACTTCAGCAATTTAGAGAGGCCCTAAGCAACTCAGTGAGACCCTGTCTCTAAATAAAATATATGTGTTTTTAAAAACGGCTGGGGATGTGGCTCAGTGATTAAGCGCGCCTTGGGTTCAATCCCCAGGACGAAGGGGGGGGGGGGGAGAGAGAGAGAAAGAAATGGAAAAAGATACTACTTTCATGGCAAACTGTTGGTGGATAAAGTCTATTAAAGGTTGAAAATAGGGTTAGGGATGTAGCTCAGTGGCATAGTGCTTGCCTAGCATGTGGGAGACTGGGTTCAAGCCCCAGCACCAAGAAAAAGAAAAGAAAAGAAAGAAAAGGAAGAAAAGGAAGAAAGAAAGAGAAAGAAAGAAAGAAAGAAAGAAAGAAAGAAAGAAAAAATCAATGATAGGAGGCCAAGTTCCTGGAATATGTGGGCAGTGTCTTTATAGACAGTGTAACTGGCATTGATGCAAATACCAAAATTAGTATGATCTAATGAACTGCTATTCTCAATGGTTATGGAAAGTATCTTCTCAAAATTATACTACTTTTGCCTTTTTCAATGTCGTGTATCCAAGAAAGCCTAATCCAGAGGTCAATAAGTACACAACAGAACAAAACAAAAAACTCTTAAGCTTCAGCTAAGAACCAGAAACTATGCCAGGGCCTTTCATGTGTGATATCTCATTTAATCCTCTTAAACTAGTAAATCACATGCTGTTCTGTGATTCCTGGTAATATGAACATCTGGTAGAACTGACCACACAGAGAGAATGCTCAAAAAATGTTTGTTGCTGAGTGAACACAAGCCCTGAAGCACAAGGATGTAAGTGAGGAGGGGTAATGTAAGCACACTCCACCACGAATCCTAGTCTAGCATTTTCCGTCTAACAGTTCCAGAGCCCCACTTACCTGTGATAGAAACCATTCTACATTGGAAAATGGAATCACGACTATCTTCTTCAAGAATCTTTTCAGACTAAGTTGCAAAAGTAGCTATTATAGAAACTGCTGGTCTCATCTTCTTCCCTGGTCATGGGACCCCTGATCTTTAGCTGGGCAAGATAAAAATGATAATTTCCATCTACTACTGGCTCTAAGTTATGGACAATGTTTTTAGGCAGAAGACTCTGATGCAACACTAGGAAAGGTCCTAAGGGGTGGCGACATATTCTTTCCCTCCCTTTCCTTCTTCCAAATGGCTGAAAAGCAGATAAGATGTCTGCAGCATGAGCAGCCACTTGGAATGTGAAGTAGAATCCACACACTAAAGACGGCTGAATCCTGGATGGAAGGACCTGCACCCATGATAAAGTAAAATGCCATACAGCCTATAGAATTCCTTTTTTTTTTTTTTCTTTTTGGTGCTGGAGATTGAACTCAGGAGCACTCAACCACTGAGCCACATCCCCAGCCCTATTTTGTATTTTATGTAGAGACAGGGTCTCAGTGAGTTGCTTAGCATCTCTCCATTGCTGAGGCTGGCTTTGAACTCATGATTCTCCTGTTTCAGCCTCCCTAAGTGCTGGGATTACAGGCTTGCACCACCGCGCCCGGCTTAGAATTCCTTTACATAAGAGATAAATGAACCTTTTTTCAAGTCATCATTATTTTAAAATGTCTGTCACACATTGCCAAATTCAGTAATAAGCAATACATTGGCTAAAAAGAGAAACCAGAAATTCAGATGAGTAACTCTGAGGCAGCAGAGCATTGTGGTTAGAAGCATGACCTCCAGAGCCAATGTGCCTGGCTCTACAACTTACTTGTTGGGAGACCTTGGGTAAATTAGTTATACTATGTGCTTCAGTGTTGTCACCTGTGGGGATAATTATAGTACTCATCTTGGAAGGTGGTTATGAAGATTAAATGAGCTACCATTTGGAAAGCACTTAAAACAGTACCTGGCATATAGTAAGTGCTATATAGGTATTTGTTAAATAAAATAAATACATTTGGAGTAGAGTCAAAATGACAATACTAACTATAGTGAATCTGTGGGCCAGTTTAACCCCCCACAGCATGTAGGAAGTAGTCTTCTCTTCTAAACCACATTTTCCTCAGTGGGAGCACGATGGTTACATTAAAAGTTTGATCTGAGCATCTTGTTTTGACTTCCCCTCTAATAAAAAATAGTGGCCAGGAAATTTTAGAGACTGAGATCCTGAACATCACCAAGAAACTTACCCATGGTCTGCCATTCTCTGTGTTTGTATGAAGTGATAGTAGTTTATCTGCCAGGGATAACTGAGAGATCCTATTACTTCCACCAGTGGGACCTGATATACTGCCACAGGAGTTGTAACAGTGTCATGAAAGAAAATGAAAATCTTTTTCATCCTGAACCTACCAAAGATCATCTTAGCCCATTCTTAGATCAGTCAACAAGCTAACCTCCCCATCCTCCCCCCCCCAAAAAAACCTCCAAACAACTCATACCTTATATCTCATTCTGTTCTCAAAAAGATGAAAGCACTTTGCTGACTTTTAGACCTCAGGACACTCACCTTTCCTTGTTTCTAGAAATGGTGGTTCCCATTTGAGCTTTCAAGCTCCCTTATTTAAGGGTCTTGGAAAGAACTATTACTCTCAAAGCCTTTCCCAACCCAGTTTATGTAAACAGAGTTGATGGCAAAATTGTCCTCTGGTTCTTGATAATTCAGGGATGACTTTCGTGAATAACTGGATCATTCAATGGACCTAACCAAGAGCTACAAGTGACAGCTCATCCTGGTCATTCAAGATTCCTCTATCAAAACAGTATACTGGTCCAGCACAGTGGCACAAGCCTGTAATCCCAGCAGTTGGAGAATCATGAGTTCAAAGCCAGCCTCAGCAACTTAGCAAGACCTTGTTTCTAAACAAAATATTTAAAAAATGGGCTGGATATGTGCTCAGTGGTAAAGTGCCCCTGGGTTCAATCTCTGGTACCAAAAAAACCCTCCAATATACTGTGCATCTAAAGAGTTCACACAGGAGAGATGCTGGGAAAAGATGAGGAAACATTGACATTCATTATTTTAAAAAGTATAACAATAACACATTTTCCACTGAATCATTATGGAACATCTGAAGACTCCAATACCTCTGGTTTGACCTAAGTCAAATGCCTTAAATTCTTCTGTAGTTCTCAAAAGGATAAAAGGTCACGTCTCAGATGCCCTGGTTGCTCCATGCCCCATCCTGTGCCCATCCCCCTGTATACACATGCAGGGGACAAAATAAACGTCAGCAAAAATCCACCTTAGCTGTAAAGCAAACTGCTGATAGTCCTAGGAGATAAATGAAAGTAAAAGATATCAGAGTCCCACGTTTCTAACACTCCACATTCTACACTGAGGAACTGTCAGAATGATTTGAGCCTTTTCCCAGAGGAAGTGAACAATAACCAGGCCAGATGAAACTAATGCGTCCCCCCATGCTATTACTAACTTCTGTCAATAAAAGTCCAGGGACTGTGGCAGGAGACATCTCCACAACACAAATGGCTGGAATTGAATCCTCAGAGCCCCTGATGGCTCACCTGTTCTTCAGAACAGCAACACATTGCTTGGATGCAAAAAGAAGGAACAAGTCCAAAGCCCCAAATCTGTACAAATCTGTAAACCAATGGTCGAATAGTAGTCTCAATAGTTTATACAGCTAAGGAACCTACTGGAAAGCAGCATCTGCTCGAACCTCTCTGTCCATAGGCTAATTGCTCCACACCACTGAGCCACTTCGCCTGTTATCTGGTCAATTTCCTCTTTTCATTTTCCGCTCAAGCCTCCTCCACCAAATAGGTTCTGATTTATTTCTTCATCCCGCAGAGCTTCCCTATCTCCAGTCCTCAGTGGCATCCCAAAATGCTGCTAGAGGCTGGCACTGTGAAGTTTCTCTTGCAGCTTTTCTTTCCATCTTCCCCTGGAGTTACGAAACCCAGAACTCCCCCAGTGCCCCACCCGCCCGGCGACCGCGGTCCCCACCCCCGCTCTCACCCCCTGAGGGTCTTTGACGAAGTAGCTCCCGCTGGAGCCCTGGTAGATGCGCTCAGGGCAGATGCCCCGCTCGATAGCCAGCTCCGCCTGCCGCACCACCGCCTCGAACTCGGGGTCCTCCGGGAACTCGTTCCGCTCGCGGTGGGCCTGAGCTGCGTGCGCCGCAGCCGCGGCCTGGGCAGCCAGGGCTTGGGCCTGCGCCGCCACGGTATGAGTCTGGCCCTGAGCCGCCGCGCCCCGGGCCCGGTCCAGCAGTGGCTGCCGCTCGCGGTCGTGGCCCGGCGAGCCTGGCGGAGAGGGGCCCGAGCCGGCCGCCGCAGCCACGCGGACCGCGCCCCCTGGTACCTGCGGAAAGTGAGTTCCCGAGCCCGATGGGAAGGTGTACTCCGGGGGTTGGGCCCGCTTGGGGGACACTAGTGGGCTCGTCTCGTCCATCCCTCTGGCCGCCGGCTCCGGGACCCGGCGCACTCCACACAGCTGAGCTCGCGGCCAGAACCAATCCACAGCACCCCCCAACTCCCGCCGGGCCAATCAGGTCGCGGTGCCTCCATGGCCCCGCCTCTAGACTTCCCTGTTTACTTGGCGACGAGTAGGCACGGCCCCTCGCGCGCGAACAGTAGCCAATCAGAACCTGCTCCTACGCAATCAGGGCCTCCGCATTTTTCTCCCGTCACCTTCTGTGAAGACTGCGCATGCTCTAGGAGCCAACTCCGGGTCAGACACGCCCTCTGCCCACTGTCATCCCAGCCCCGCCCTTAGCTTCCAATTGGCTGACTAGTCTTTGGGCGCTTTCAAAACAGCAACTTTTCGTGTTAGTCACTTGTTAATTGCATGACTACTATGAAGTGGCTGTGAGTATGGAAGAAATCTCATCTTCGTATCATCAATTATCTGCTGTGTTCTAAGTGCGGGAGAGAGAACAGTGAATCAAAGAAACCCTCCACTGCTGTACAACCTCAATGAAAAGCTTTTTAAAAATGCTTTGGATTGGGCAGAGGGGAGTAAGGAGAGGTGAGGGGGTATGCAAGTGGGAAGGATGGAGTGAGACGGGCTTTTTTTTTTTTTTTTTGGTACCAGGGGTTGAACTCAGGGGTACTCGACCACTGAGCCACATCCCCAGCCCTATTTTCTGTTTTATGTAGAGAGAGAGTCTCACTAAGTTGCTTAGCGCCTCGCCATCGCTGAGTCTGGCTTTGAACACGCGATTCTCCTGTCTCAGCCTCCCAACGTGCTGGGATTACAGGCACTTCAGAAAACTAAAAAGTTTTAGTTCATTCTAATCTCATTTGATTAAATAAAATCTATGATGTATGTGAAGCACTTAGCATAGTGCTTAATACATTAAAAGAACTCAACAAATATTAGAAAACTAAAAAGTTTTCTGAAGATTCCATACCTTTTATTCATCACTGTAAAACATCTGTGCTTAGTAGGTACTTGGTATATTTATATTAGTGGAAAAGGGAAAGACTTCAAGCTGAGAACACTCAGTTCTCTGAGGCAGTATCGGTGAGGAGTCAAAAAATGCCAGCTGAAAACTCCGTAATGGGAGTTTACCGATTTGGGGGTAGACTGGAGAGTCAGCAAAGACTGTATGTGGGGACTGTACTATGAGCTAAGTTTTAAAGAAGTGTGTAATTAAATCACTGGGTAAAAGGTGTGGAGGGAAAAAATGGTACCCCAAGCAGAGGGAGTTCCTGGAAGAAAGGAAGAGGAAGTTAGAGCTTGTGAGAACAGACAGCAATCTGCTTGTCTGAAGAGAAACAGGATTAAAATTGGGTCATCAACCACCAGCCAAGCAGGGAGGCACAAGGAGCTTTATGGAACAGATCTAGAGCAAGAAAGTGATATGCAGCAAACTAACTCCAGACCCAGGTACTCTGAAATAACTCTGGAATAAGTATGAGTGGCATCAGAAAAAGATTGGAATAATTACATATTTAAATCCATAGAATACTGTTTTAGTTAACATTTTTCTTTTTTTCTTTTCTCTCCTTCCCTCCCTCCCCCCGCCTCTTTTTTTTTTTTTTTTTTAATTGAGGATTGAAACCAGGGCACTTTACCACTGAGCTACATTCCAAACTCTTTTTTTTTTTTATTTTGAGACAGGATCTTTCTAAGTTGCTGAGGCTGACCTCAAATTTGTGATCCTCCTGCCTCAGCCTCCCAAATTACTGTGATTACAGGTGTGCACCATTTGTGCCCAGCTCAGTCAAAATCTATACTAATGCTGTGTGTGTGTGTGTGTGTGTGTGTGTGTGTGTAGCTGAGTAACTCAGGACCTCACATATGCTAGATAGGCACCCTACCACTTAGCTACAGCTCCAACTAACACTACATTGTAAAGCATGGTGTGTAATGATTAGAAACATGGACTTGGGAATCAGAGACATGTGAGTTTGAATCCTGGCTCTACAATGATGGTTTCAGACAAATTATTTACCCTAAGTCTCAGTTTCCTTATCTATAAGATGGGAAGAATAATTCTAATCTCATTTGATTAAATAAAATCTATGATGTATGTGAAGCACTTAGCATAGTGCTTAATACATAAAAAGCACTCAACAAATATTAGACTTTTTATCACTGCTGTTATTTTTATTTTTTATTTTATTACTTTTCTTGTGGTACTAAGGATTGAATCCAGGGCCTCACAGAAGTGCTTTACCTCTGAGTTACATCCCCAACCCATTAAATTTTTTTATTTTAATTTTAAGACAGGGTTTGCTAAACTTCCCAGCCTGGTCTCAAACTAGTGATTCTCCTGTTACCAAATAACTGGGATTACAGGTGTGTGCCACCACACTCAGCATCATTGCTGAGGTTATTTTTAATATTGTTGTTCTGCTTAAAGTAACCACCAGAGTAGAGGTGTGGATTTTAACTAAAAATGACCTGCTCCATGGTCACCAATATTTCACAATTATTCTTTCTCAAGTCAAATTATTGCCAGCTAAACAGAAGTGCTGAAATGAAAGAACAGTTGTTTAGTTGTATGTACAGGAATGTCAAACTTTTTGGCCAAAGAAATTATGCTAGGTAAAGGTCCATTTAAGGTGCAATTGCCCCTTTCAATTAGACCTCATGCATTTTTTTCCCTGTCTAGATGTCAAGTAAAGTAATGCCTGCCTCTTGTGTCCCAAAGGCCATGGCCACAGAGATAATCTCTTAACTATTAACCATCTCCTTTAGCCCATGAGCTTCAAAGGTCAAGAAAAGGTCCCAGAATTGAACTTCTCCCTGCAATTCTTTTGTTTTGTTTTGTTTTTTCTCTATGAAAACCGCCTCAGAATTTATTTCTGTATCTATCTTTTAGAACATGATTTCCTTTTACTGAAAAGAATGTTAACATATTGTCAGCACATGAAGAGCTAGCACTTACCAAATGCCAAGTATATGCCAGACATTGTTTTAAGTTCATAGTACATTACATGGATTAACTCATATAAGTAGCATTATAGCTTTTATAATGTTGAAAATGGAGGTTCAGGGAGGTAAAATGACTTGCCATGGTCATTTATCTGGTAAGAGGAAGAGCCTGGACTCAAATCCAGGCAGATGGGCTCTATAGTTTTTGTTTTACTTTTGTTCTTGTTTTTACTAGGGATTGAAACCAGGGGTGCTTAACCACTGAGCCACATCCCCAGCTCTTTTTAATTTTTATTTTGAACCAGGGTCTCACTAGGTTGCTTAGGACCTCACTAAATCGCTGAGGCTGTCCTTGAACTTGTGATCTCTCTCCCTAAGCCTCACGAGTCCCTGGGATTATAGGGGTGAGCCAACACACCTGGCCTGGCTCAGGTTTTTAAAACTATAGTATATTGCTTCTTGTTAAATATCCCTATGAGATATATCTCATATTCACCCCCTTCCCTTCCATCTCCACTGATGCCACATTAGTTTTGAGACTTTTAGGATGTCTTAGTTACAGTACAATTGCTCCTTAGTTTCTCTCTGTGTCCAATCACTCTTGCTGCTAATTTCTGGCTATCACTGCCAGATTAATTTTCTTAAAATGCTAGTTTCATTACATTACTCTTCTAGCCAAGAAACTACATTTTAAAAATTTATTTATTTATTTTTAGTTGTCAATGGACCTTTATTTATTTTTATGTGGTACTGAGAATCAAACCCAGTGCCTCACACATGCTAGGCAAGTGCTCTACCACTGAGCCACAACCCCAGCCCCAAGAAACTACATTTTTATTGTTGTAAAATACACATACTACTTACCATTGTAAGCATTACCATGTTCAATTCAGTGATGTTAAATACATTCATAATGTTGTGGGAGCCATGACCACGATCTATACACAAATATTTTAAAAATATTTTTTAGTTGTAGATGGATACAGTAGCTTTATTTATTTATTTTTATGTGGTGCTGAGGATCAAACCCAGTGCCTCACACTTGCTCACTCTACCACTGAGCTACAGCCCCAGCCCCCAAAACTTTCATTATCTGCACTCATTAACAACAAATATCTCCTCCTCTCTACACCCATTAACAAAACAACAGAAACTCTGCTTCCATTATACAATAATCCCTTCCTCCTTTCTGCCCCTCAACACCTAGCAACCTCTCTTCCATTTTCTGTTAATTTGTCTGTTCAAGAAACGACATTTTGCAAACCATTATCTTCTCCCTAATTTTCAGGTCTCTCCAAATTTGGCATCATCCAATCTATTTAATCTTATTTCTTCATATTTTCTTTTTTAAAATATTTTTTTTTAAATATATATATATTTTTTTTAGTTGTAGGTGGACACAATGTCTTTATTTTATTGCTTTGTATGTGGTGCTGAGGATCGAACCCAGGGCCCCGTGCATGCAAGGCAAGCGCTCTACCGCTGAGCCACAATCCCAGCCCCAATATTTTTGTTTTAGTTGTAGATGAACACAATATCTTTATTTATTTTATGTGGTGCTGAGGATCGAACCCAGTGCCTCACGTATGCGAGGCAAACGCTCAACCGCTGAGCCATAGCCCTAGTCCCTCTTCATATTTTCTAATATACATTCTCTATTCTAATAAGATCTATTTCCTTGACACTCCATTCTTTCCATGACTTCAAGTATGTCTATAGTCAATACTACTTTAGCATATCTAGTGAGTATTAGCACAGAATTTAATCTTATGCTGGTTTACTGGTTCAATCTCATTTTACAAGCTACAGAGCTTAATAACTTGCTCCAAGTTACACACAATAAGTGGCAAAGATGGGGTTTGAGCAAAGAATGCAAATTTTAAAAAATAATTTAAAACTACCATTTATTTTACATAGTATTTTCATACAAATCCTGTGGAGCTTTTACTACTATTATTAGCATCATTATCATTTTCTAGTCTACAGATGAAAAAATCCCAATCCAGAAAAGCAATTTCCTTACTCTCTGCATGGACTTGCTTTCTCCTAATGCAATAGTGGTCCACTTCACCTTTTGAATATAGCCCTTGCTGCTTATTTTAAAAGGGACATGTTTTTCTTTTCCTGCTCTCCCAGCCCCGCCCCTAACAAGATTACCTTGAGTTTTTTGTCCTCCCAACCGAGGAGACATCACCGGAAGATCCAGGAAGTGACCATGTCCTAAACTAACAAAGTGAATTTCAACACACCATCAAGACGCACATGGGACCCCTCTGTCAGGGCACCTTTGAACAGCTTCTTTAAAAGCCCTCTGCTTTTCCTGGTGAGCAGAATCACAGTCTCTGGGATGGGAGTCCCCTGTGTTTCTCCTTTGCTTTTCTTCTTTTCTTTTTTTCTCAAAACAGTGTCCTCATTATTGGATTAGCATCGGGGGCAAGAACCGGGCTTTCAAGTAACACTAATAACTGAGCTTAGATTTTTCGCATGCCTGTAGTAAAGCAGTAAATCCTATGAGAACAGCAACCTTTTCAAGCCTGACAGAACCTAGCATCATGCGGTACTCACATAGTTCAGTCAATAAACATGGATACATGGTTTGGTGCACATGGTATTTTGGAAGATTTGCTCCAATTTGGGCACTACATTTTAACCACAAAGGACTTGGGTAATGACAATACATGTCCCTATCATGAATGCAAAAAAATGTCTTGATATCACAGTGCCTAGCACAGGGTTATTAAAGGGCAGTTGTCCTCCGCAGAGTATTATAAATCACAAAGCTGCATCTCTAATTTAGGTTCTGTACTTAAAACTCAGCATCGGGGCCATTTACATTTGAAGAATTGGAGGAGGATTCGTGCCCCTTGAGCTAGTGGTCACAGTTGCTTCGGACGCAAGTTTGGTTTTCTCTGGGTTTAACATTCCTGCCAGGCTCTCTGGGTAGCCGACACCAGGAACCTCCACCTCCTGGGTGCAGGTTCAAGCCCATCCCTTTCAGAGGTTCCGCCCGGTCTCTCGGTACCCTCAGCCCCGCACAAAGATGGCGCAAAGGCAAACTGGACCAATAGAGGGTAGCGTTGCTCCTGGTTACCTAAGTAACAGCCAATGGGCAGCGAGAATTGGGCCGCCCGGGATGGCGGCGTCCAGTGGGGCAGGCGGTGGAAGTGGCGGAGAGAAAGGTGGAAACCGGGAGCCTGGCGGAGCAAAGGTCTCAGCCGCCGAAGCCCCGCGTTGGGGCGTGACAGTTGTCCGGAAAGGCAGAGCCCAGGTTGGCTGGCTGTGCGGGTGACAGGGGGCCGCGAGAGAATGGTCAGCCAGGTAGGGACAGAGGAGCCCAGAGGATGACCCGGGCTGGGGAGCGCGGCTCCATCCTGGATGAGCTGACCTGAGGGCGGCTGCCTGGGGTGGGTATTAAGCCCAGGATTCGAGTTTCGACCACTGGGTCGAGTCTCGGGAGAGCCCACAGCACCCAGGTTAGCGATTGGAGCTTGAGAGGCTGCGTCTGGAGGGAATGACAGAACTGTGTGAGCAGAAGAACCTGCGGGGCTGGAAAGCAGACCCAGGTAGATGGAAGGAGCAGGACTGGAATGCAAGAATGGAGTGGGAGAATGGGGTGTTGCCTTATGGAAAGCTAGTGCTTTGTTTGCCCTGGGACCCGCCTCCACCAAGCTGGTGGGGAGACGTCCTGCATACGGAGGCTTGGGGAATGGGATGCCTAGATGACTTTGATGGGTGGTATCTCTGCCATAAACTGCTTAGATACCAACAGGAGTACCTCCGCTTATTAGGACCCGGCCCAGACATTCTCCTTTCCCTTTAAATATAATAGTATTCTGATAGTATTATTCCCTAGTCTCAATCGCTTCCAGGTCTCCTTCGTCTTTCTGGTGCTGGTGTTTTCCTCCCATCTTCTTCCATCTAGCCATCCCAGTCTTCCTGAATAAGACCTTTATATGGTAACAATACATTTGTTTACTTTTCAAGTGAGAGAAAAGGGGGTTAGATTTATAATCTAAAAGGGGATCAGATTTTTTTAAAATTCAAGGTCATTTAAACGCACTTAAAAAATCTTTTTGAGCCAGGCGCGGTGGTGCAAGTCTGTAATCCCAGCATTTAGCGAGGCTGAGACAGGAGAATCACGAATTCAAAGCCAGCCTTGGCAACGGCAAGGCTGCTAAGCAACTCAGTGAGACCCTGTCACTACATAAAACACAAAAAATAGGGCTGGAGATGTGGCTCAGTGGTCCAGTGCCCCTGAGTTCAATCTCCAACACCAAAAAAAGAAAAAAGAAAAAAATCTTTTTGTTCTAATTTCCTAAAAAGCTTAATATGTGTTCATCAGAGCCTTCAATTTCTTATAATTAGGATTTTAAAAGACTACAAACTGCTTTCTTTATAACTGAAAGAACTTTGGCAAGACTGTCATACTCTGAGAAGGGTAGCTTTAGGGGATAATTTGAAAGTATATGTGGGTACTTAAGGTGGCTGCCTCCAAATGAGTCTCTAACTGAAAATCTCTCTTTTTTTTTTTTTTTTTGGTACCGGGGATTGAACTCAGGGGCACTCCACCACTGAGCCACATCCCCAGCCCTATTTTGTGTTTTATGTAGAGACAGGGTCTCACTGAGTTGCTTAGTGCCTCGCCATTGCTGAGGCTGACTTTGAACTCGCGATTCTCCTGTCTCAGCCTCCCTAAGTGCTGGGATTACAAGCGTGAGCCACCGCGCCCGGCT
>CM053404.1:27235831-27296333 GCA_028644305.1 Xerus rutilus
TTTGGTACCGGGGATTGAACTCAGGGGCACTCCACCACTGAGCCACATCCCCAGCCCTATTTTGTGTTTTATGTAGAGACAGGGTCTCACTGAGTTGCTTAGTGCCTCGCCATTGCTGAGGCTGACTTTGAACTCGCGATTCTCCTGTCTCAGCCTCCCTAAGTGCTGGGATTACAAGCGTGAGCCACCGCGCCCGGCTAAATCTATCTCTTTTTATGTAGGACTTTGTCTTCCACCCCACCACCATCCTCTTAAATCTGGACACACGTTCCTGTGAATGCATAAATGTTTTTTAGTAAGTTTGATTTGTTGTTAAAATTTTTAAAATACAATGAAAACAAAAATTCTCATCACTGTCCCAGAGTTGTGTTTTGAAATATCTGGGACATAAGAAAATAAAGCTAGCAGGAACCAGGCATGGTGATGCATGCCTGTAAGTCCCAACAACTTGGGAGGATTGCAAATTAGAGGCCAGCCTCAGGAACTTAGCAAGGTCCTGAACAACCCAGAAAGAAGACCCTGTCTTAAAAATAAAAAGGTCTGGGGATGTAGCTCAGTGGCAAAGTGCCCCTGGGTTTATCCCCAGTACCAAAAAAAAAAAAAAAAAAAAAAAAAAAAGCAGGGATATATTTCTAGTATGCAGAGTAATAATATATTTCTAATATGCAAAGTAATAGTGTATTGGTTTATAGAGAAAAATAGTAATTTTCTTTTAGGTAAATGTTTGAACTGATCCTGCAGCTCCTCTATCCAGAGTGCAGAATGGGAGTGGGGGTCTGTTTAGAAGCAGGAATCATCACCCTGGGCCATCTGTTTTCTTTAACAAGATGATGATGATGATTCTTATTATTATTTGGGTACTAGGAATTGAATTTAGGGGTACTCAACCACTGAGCTACATCCCCAGCCCTATTTTGTGTTTTTATGTAGAGACAGGGTCTCACTGAGTTGCTTAGCACCTCGCCATTGCTGAGGCTGGCTTTGAACTTGAGATTCTCCCATCTCAGCCTCCCAAAGTGCTGGGATTACAGGCATGTGCCACTGTGCCAAGCTAAGATTATTTGAATAACATACAAGTACTGATTTGCATCCTTTATTAAGGTATTAGGCTTTTCAGTCTTCATCAACACTGAATATATTAAACTAGATTTATCCCAGTGACATAGTTACTGGTGAAATTCCTTTGCTGCACAGAGGCTGTGCAGCTGACTCTTAATTAGGATGGCTAATTACAGAATTCATAAATTAAAATTCTGACACTATACCATGCAGTGACAATATCAATTATTTGTGCATATGTAGCAATTTCTAGCCAAATATATTGAACCATGGCTGGAGACCCATGGATTCTACATTCCCTTTGATACTTCTGATTGTGCTCTAAGGAATGGACATGATTTTTTTTTTAAATCTTTTTTCTTGGAGGGAGGAGAGGACTGAACTCAGGGGCACTCAACCACTGAGCCACATCCCCAGCCCTATTTTGTGTTTTATGTAGAGACAGAGTCTCACTGAGTTGCTTAGCACCTCGCATTGCTGAGGCTGGCTTTGAACTCACGATTCTCCTGTCTCAGCCTCCCAAAGTGCTGGGATTGCAGGTATGGGCCACCACACCCGGCTCCAATTTTGTGTTTTAATTAGAGACAGGGTCTCACTGCGTTGCTTAGCACCTCACCATTGCTGAGACTGGTTTTGAACTCACTATCCTTCTGTCTCAGCCTCCTGAGCTGCTGGGATTACAGCCATGAGCCACCATGCCTGGCATGGAAATGGACATGATTTTGACAAGCAGTTACTAAAGGGAATTTGCTATATCTCCCTAGATAATGGAAATTTGTAATATATACTTTTGAAAACAAATAGGAAAGAATGATGGGAAGGTTAAGGTTGAGAGATGATATTCAAGTTACTGTTGCTGTATAAGTTACTCCCAAATTTAGTATCTTTAACATGATGTTCAGATTTTGTAGGTCAGGAATTTGGGACTGGCACCATGGGGATGGCCTTTCTCTGCTCTATGATATCTCAGATTAGATTTGCACTCAATGGCTGGAGGCTCAAATCATCTGAAGTCTCCTTCATTGATGCCTGGTACCAGAGCTAGGATGATTCAAAGAAATGGATGGCCAGCTGGAGCAACAACTCTCTCTCTGGCTTGCTTCCTCATTGCATAGGAACCTCCAGGTGGTTGGACGTCTTATGTAGTAGCTCAGGTCTCCCTCCAACTGTGGGTGTGCCAGTGAGCAGGATGGAAGTTGCATTACCTTTTATGATCTTACCTCAGAACACACATAGCTTCCGTCGTGTTTTATGGTTGAAGCAGTCAAAACCCTGCTCAGATTCGAGGAAAAGGAGTTAAACTTCACTTTTTGATATATCATTGGCAGGTCAGATTATATTTGAACATACAAGACAGGAGATATTTTTACAAACATCTTTGGAAAATAGAGTCCACCACATTTAGTAATCAGATAACCTTTCAAGTTTCATTAGTTTCCTTAAAATATATAGGGTACAGTCCCCAAGGGCTGACAGTATATCAAAAGGTTTACAACTTAAAGGCAGGGCTAGTACATTGACTGTAGATAATCTTTAAACTGGAGAAACTTTCCCTTTTTTCAGGGACCTCGTACTAATTCCTCCGGAACAAGATGGAATACCACTCCGGAAGTTTCCTGTAGCCTTTAGGAAAAGTAAGTACAAGGGGATGCTCACTCTAAGTTCCGAAGTAGTCATTATGGCTCCTCAAATCCACTGCCATACCTCTTCCCAAATTTGGAGTGAAGACATGTTGGTTAACTGCTTCCAAACAGTTAAAGGAAATATCCTTTGACTTATCCTTGATTTTGTGTTTATGTTTTAGAGTGATGGTTTAGTTGTAAGATTTTGTGGACAAGTTTAGATTACGATGGACATGTTTTAAAAGGATGAAATATTTCCGATCTGTACTATGACTATGAGTGTTGTGACTTTATTAGATCTAGGAAAAACTGAAGATGACTTGTAGCTATCAAAATGCCTAGCTAGACTCAGTAGAATTCTCCCCAGCTGTTCTGATGGAAAATTTCTTCTCTTCTTCTCATTAATGTTGCATTTGCAATGGAGTCATGTTGACCTCTGTTCAAGCATACTCTGATGTTGAACTGATGGTAAGAGGCTTGTGAGTCTGAAATTGGATGCTGACCTTATGGGACATTCACAGGACAGAGGACACAGCAGATACCAGCATCACTTCTCTGAGGAAATAGCCCCCAAAGATTTGGAGGGACTTCAGTACAAAAAGAAAATGACCCTTGCCTGGGAATGTCTTATACTATGTGAAGGACCCTGGACGTGGAGTTGCTGACTAATAACTAAAGAAGTGAGAAAGTCCCAGAAAAGTGACCCCAGACATCTCTGGGAGAGCTTCCACAAAGCTAGCCTTTATTGTGGGGCTAGAAAGGAATGTTTCTCCATATTTGAGCGAGAGCAAAGGATTCTCAGGACTCATCTGACCTTGTGTCTGAAACTAGAGCTTAGAGACTGGGCCAGGACCTCGAAGATGTGCCTGACCCTGCTGTGGTGAGACCAGACTGCTTTCACGTCAGACCTTTCCTGGGTTTTTGGTATCTGTATCAAAAAAGGCCAAAATTTAGATATTGTGAGTTGAGCTGCTATAAATATTGATGTGGCTGCATCCCTGTAATATGCTGATTTTTTAAAAAATATTTATTTTTTTAGTTGTAGGTGGATACAATAGCTTTTATTTTATTTTATTTTATTTTTTTAAAGCATTTTCTTTTCTTTAAAATTTTTTTTTTTAGATGGACACAATGTCTTTATTTTACTGCTTTGTACGTGGTGCTGAGGATCGAACCCAGGGCCTCACGCATGCGAAGCAAGCGCTCTACCACTGAGCTACAATACCAGCCCTTTTATTTTATTTTTATGTGGTGCTGAGGATCGAACCCAGTGCCTCCCACATGCTAGGTGAGCACGCTACCACTGCTCCATAACCCCAGCCCGTAATATGCTGATTTTAAGTCCTTTGGGTATAAACTGAGGATTGGGATAGCTGGGTCAAATGGTTGTTCCATTCCAAGTTTTCTGAGAAATCTCCATACTGCTATCCATAGCGGGTGCACCAATTTGCATTCCCATCAGCAATGTATGAATATACCTTTTCCCCACATCCTTGGATTGTTCTATTTCAAAATGTTCTTTGAATTATGTTGGTAGCATTTTGAGCAGAGACTTTAGAGAATTATATCCAGTTGTGTGCTCTGGCCCCTGTGCTCCGAAGAGAGGGTACATATGTCCTGTTGGAACTCAGGTGCCTAAGTTCAGACTCTAGGTTAATTATTAACCATAGGGAACCTTTCGATGGTGATTTATACCCCAGAGAGCTTTTCACACAGTATTTCCATTTTGTGGAATAGTAGTCCACAGCTTTCAAGTGTGAATCTAATCTTGTCAATAGTGCAGATTCCCTTGCTCCACCTGTGTAGAATCAGATTCAGTAGTTCCAAGTTTGGGCCTAGCAATCTGCATCATCATCATTTAAGAAAATGTGTTGCTTAGATCTAAAGAGATGAAGGGGTGAGTAGAAAGACCTAGGGAGTTTTTAAAACTAGGGTTTGCATTTTTAAAATAATTTCAAATAATTCAATAATTTCAAATAGAATTTCAAATAATCATATTTGTCTCTCTTTATATTTAAAGATATGTTAAGAGTTGCTGGGGTTGTGGCTCGGTGGTAGAGTGCTTGTGAGTATGTGAGGCACTGGGTTCAATCCTCAGCACCACATTAAAATAAATAAAATAAAGGTCTTGTGTCCATCTACAACTAAAAAAATTTAAAATTTTTTAAACATTTTTTTAGTTGTATATGGACACAATGTCTTTTATTTTATTGCTTTGTGGTGCTGAGGATCGAACCCAGGGCCTCACACATGCAAGGCAAGCACTCTACTGCTGAGCTACAATCCCAGCCCCCTAAAAAAAATTTTTTAAAGATATTTTGCGGTGGCGCAAGCCTGTAATCCCAGCACTTAGGGAGGCTGAGACAGGAGAATCGCGAGTTCAAAGCCAGCCTCAGCAATGGCGAGGCGCTAAGCAACTCAGTGAGACCCTGTCTCTACATAAAACACAAAATAGGGCGAGTACCCCTGAGTTCAATCTCCAGTACCAAAAAAAAAAAGATATTTTGAGTATCTTCTTATCCTTTTATATATTTTATTTAGAGACAGGGTCTCACTGAGTTGCTTAGTGCCTCAATAAGTTGCTGAGGCTGGCTTTGAACTCAACATCTTCCTGCGTCAGCCTCCCAAGCTGCTGGGATTACAGGCGTGCACCATCATGCCTGGTCACTAACAAGCTTTTTAACCACTCTGAAGTTCTGTTTCTTCATCTATAAAATGAGGGAGTTTGGACTAAGTCCATGAGATCTTTTTAGATTTAAGATTTTTGGCTGAGTGTACCCATTACTCTCTAAATAAGCCCTCAACTGCAATCAGACCAAGCTTCTTATTTCCCCATTGGATATCTCATGTGTATGTTGTTCTTACTGCTTTCATTTCTTGGTTTTCTTCACTACTCATCGTTCTGCCCATGTCTACTCTTTGTTAATATCTGCCATCCAAGTTGGCACTTCATTACATTTCCTTCAGTGTGTGAATTGCTGGTCTTATCTACTAGATTATCACCTCATTGAGGGAAGAGACTATTCTATACATCAACAAAGCACATAGTGGGTATTGAGTAAATATTTGTAGATTAAGCCTCCCTTTCTCTCCCAGATCATAGATAATAGAAACTGTCTGAAAACTTTTAAGTGGGACAAAACAAGTGAGGTGGGCAGAAGTGGTGGTGGTGGTGGTGGCGAAGGTGGTGGCAGTAATGGTGGTGGTGGTGGTGGTGGTGGTGATGGTAGTGATTGTGGTGGTGGTTGGAAAGGAGGGTATTTTTGTTCAATGTACCCAAGGTAGCATATACTTACCAGGCTGGTAGGCTTTAGAGTATATCCATGAAATGACTTTGCATTCTATTCCTCCAGCCATCCTGTGACACTGATTCTTTTCTGTTTATTTCCTACAGATTTCATCCTTTTCTTCTGTAAGCCATCACCATGACCCTGACGAAAGGTTCTTTCACCTACTCCAGTGGGGAGGAGTATCGTGGCGAGTGGAAAGAGGGTGAGAAGGACCCTGAGGGATCCAGTGATGAACACTTCATTCAGCTAAAGGAAAAATACATCAGGATAGAGAACCAATTTTACGTATCTTCATTTCCTACTCCAGGGCTTAATTTCACACAGTGCCTTTCCTTTGTTCTATTTTAGGATTGAATAAAGGAATTAGAAAATGCGATTGCTAATCTAGCCTACAGAAATGAGTCTTTCCAAAGTTCTAGATTTGCAGTGTTATAATATCCTTTTATACTTTAGTGGTAATGTTTGGGAATTTCTTCAATAAATGCTAATATAAACAGAAGAGCAAAATGAATTCTTTAAGATCCTATAAATTCAAAACAAATGTCTTGGTTGCAGTGAATCTTGAGTTAAAGATCACCAGGCGTGGTGGTGCATGTCTATAATCCCAGCACTTTGGGAGGCTGAGACAGGAAAAGTGCGAGTTCAAAGCCAGCCTCAGCAACGGCGAGGCACTAAGCAACTCAGTGAGACCCTGTCTCTACATAAAACACAAAATAGGGCTGGGGATGTGGCTCAGTGGTCGAGTACCCCTGAGTTCAATCCCAGGTACCAAAAAAAAAAGTTAATGATCTGGAAATTAGGACAGACAATTAAGACCAAATGACATTCATTGCCTTGAATTTCCTGTGACAGTTCATTGCATTTGAAAGTATCAATTCATAGGAATAGTAAAATTCTTCAGAGCCTGAGACCATGCAGGAAGTAGTTTAATGATGTTCGGTTTGGAAACACAAAGTGGCCATTTAAAGACTTATGTGTTCAGTCCTAGTCAGCCAGGAACTGCCCTCAGGAGGCTGGTTTTCTACGCTCAAGCAGATGAAGGGCAGTTCATATTGTAACCAGGCATGTGCCTCATTCTTTTTACAACGGATCCCTGCAGCTGATAAACCCTTGAGCCTTGAGAAATTGTGCATTTTCTGACCTTGCCTCCTTCCATCCCAAGCCTTTTCTGCTCCTCACCCAACACATGCTGTCCCCTTTAATATGGCCTCTTAGAAGAGAGACTAGCCGAGGTTCTACTGGATGGTCTCTACCCACCAAAAGAACTCCCCTGCACTGTCTGAACAGCATGACTGCTTCTCAGCATCTTGCTCAGGTTTTCCGGTCAGGTTAGTGAGTAAGCACAGCTCTGTTGATGTAACAGCTCAAACCAGTGCTGCCAGTCGGGCTGTTCGGTTTGTCCCATAGCTTCACAATTTCACGATGGGGAAAGAGTGCTTTTATTTTTTCTCAGAGAGGCAGCATAGGTAATGTCAACAGAGGGCTGCCAGTCAGGCTGTCTGCTGCATTTGCATTCTTGCTGTACACTTACAGTTCTGGCATCAAGAGTAAGTTATTTAGCTTCTCCTTGCCTCCATTTTCCCATCTATTCAATGGGAATAATAGTAGTACTGTGTCTACCTCATAAGGTATCAAGGATTAAGTAAGATCATAAATACAAAGTGCTTAGAAGAGTGGCTGGCACATAGTAAATGTGCTATAAATGTTAGCTACTGTTATTTTAAGAGCTCCCTTATTCATCCTTGGAGAGATGTGCTCCAGATCTGATGGTTGAGACTTAAGATGGGAGGCTCCAGGAGCCAGGTTTTCCTGGTGTCTGACTCTGCCCTGCTAATGCTACCACTTCTTTTCTTTCTTTTGTGGATTGGGTCATGAAACTATGGGGTGCTAGGCAAGTGAGAAGTTGCCCCATTCTAACCTGCACCCTTCTTTCTCTTTGCTCAGGCCGCAGACATGGTTTTGGTCAATTGATGTTTGCAGATGGTGGCACCTACCTGGGTCATTTTGAGAATGGGCTCTTTAATGGCTATGGGGTACTGACCTTCCCAGATGGCTCAAGGTAAGTATTAGATCGCTGCTTTCTCAGCCTTTAACTAGGGAAGCTCTGATATAAAAATGGAATATTGGTGAATATTTGATCAACCTTGATTGTTCCAGGCTTGCAGAAAATGGACCAAGAGTGGACAGTTGTTTCATCAGTTACTTTTAATTTATTTTTATTTTTAATTTTTTGGTACTGAGGATTGAACTCAGGAGTACTCGACCACTGAGCCACATTCCCAGCCCTGTTTTGCATTTTATTTAGAGACAGGGTCTCACTGAGTTTCTTAGCACCTCACCATTGCTGAGGTTGGCTTTGAACTTAAAATCCTTCTGCCTCAGCTTCCTGAGCCGCTGGGATTACAGGCGTGTGCCACAGCACCTGGCGGTTACTTTTTAAATAGATTTAAAATTTGAAATGTCAAGGAAATGAGTTACCTTCCACCCTACCTCCATTCATTTAAGTTCTTTCCCCGAGATTAAGCCTCTCAATCCTCCTGCCTCAGTTTCCCAAGTAGCTGAGATTTACAGTCATGTGCCACCACACTGGACTTGGCTCCATGGCATTTTTAACTAATACATACCTGTAGCTGCTTGACTCAATTAACCTGGACAGCTAATTTGCCCACGAAAGGCTAACATCTTGGTGTTTCTGCAGGTATGAGGGGGAGTTTGCCCAGGGCAAGTTTAATGGTGTCGGAGTCTTCATTCGACATGACAACATGACCTTTGAGGGGGAATTTAAAAATGGCAGAGTAGATGGTTTTGGTAAGTTGCATCCCAGCAGGTTGGGTAACTTAGGCCTGCCTAATGTGGGTTTAGGCTGTTTAGTTTTAATTCTTCTGTGGATGTCCAGCAATCAATAGTGACCATGCCCTAATGATATCTGTCCATTGAACTTAACAATGGAGCATGCCTGAGTAGAACTGAATTTTGTTTTGAGTACTGGGGATTGAACCCAGAGGCACTTAATAACTGAGCTATACCCCATCCCCTTTTATGTTTTATTTTGAAGAAAGAGTCTTGCTCAATTGCTTAGGGCCTCACTAAGTTGCTGAGGCTGGTTTCAAACTTGTGATCCTCCTGCCTCAGCCTCTACTTCAGCATGCACCATGGCACCCAGCTGAGTTTTTCTCTTCTTTCTTTTTTTTTTTTTTTTGGCACCAGGGATTGAACTCAGGGGTACTTGACCACTGAGCTACATCCCCAGCCCTGTTTTGTGTTTTATGTAGAGACAGGGTCTCACTGAGTTGCTTAGTGCCTCACCATTGCTGAGGCTGGCTTTGAACTTGTGATTCTCCTGTCTCAGCCTCCCAAAGTGTTGGGATTATAGGTGTGCGTCACCGCGCCCGGCTGAGTTTTTCTCTTTTTTAGCCTCTACACATCAAGTTGATCTCTGCAACGTTAATGTCATTGTTCTATTTTCTGTGTCCTCAAAGGCTTACTGACTTTCCCTGATGGTTCTCATGGAATACCCCGCAATGAAGGTCTATTTGAGAACAACAAGCTTCTGCGGCGGGAGAAGTGTTCCGCGGTGGTTCAGCGGGCCCAGAGTGCCTCCAAGTCAGCCAGAAACCTCACTGCTTGATGGGGCAGTGGGCCCCAGCTGGAACAGTGTTGGTAAAGCCAGCAACCACTCGAGGTGAACAAAATGAACCAGATCTGAGATGAAATGAGAATGACCATGGAGCCAAAGCCTGTGATGTGTCCCATCACCTACCAATCAGGAATTTGATCACAGAAAGTGCTGAGGATTTGGGCCCAAAGATGTCACAGGAGTGGTTAACAGTTCTGTCTTTTCCTGATGCTTATTTGCTGGAGACAGGAGCTGTGTTATCTTACTTGTTGGTATTTCCTGTTTCTAAGACCTGGGGTTCCCCAGTACAGACTGGCTGCAGCCTTCACTACATTTGCTGCCAAGAGATTCCGAATCTCTTCATTCTGCCTATGTTGGGGGCGGATGACCTTAGCCTCCAGTTAGGGCCAGTGCTACGTGCTGCCCTGGAGAAATGAGGGAAAAGATAGTACAGTGACCCTGTGAAAGTCAAGGCCGGAGCTCTTCTGTATTAGCTCCTCATTCACTGCAGTTTGAGTCCTGGCTCTAGGCTCTCACTTGTCTTTGTCTCTGCTTATTTCCCCTGTGAAGGACTTGATAAGAGTGTTGTTGTCTTCTCTCTTGACTTTAAGTCATCTTCCTTATCTGAGTTAGGGCATATAATCCAATCCCCATTTGTGTCTCTTCTTTCTTAGATGTGAGACAGGCTCCCTTTGTGGCAGAGTCAAGAAAGAAACTGATGTCATAGTAACCTTATAACTTGTATTTGTTACTTACTGCAGGGTAAAGGGCAGGCATATCCAGGCCTGAGGCCCTCCCGGGGAACACACTGAATGCTAGGGAAGGCCTTCATTGACACAGTTCTTTCCCTGTAGGTGGTAGATTGGACTCACCTCAACCCTAGGTATAGGTAGTCTTGGACCCATCCTGGTACTACAGTGAACTAAAAGAGCATTGGCTCCTCCTCGCATTTGGCTTGCTTTGACTCTCCCACCAAGAGCCTTGACCTTCAGGCCTTGGTTAGCTCTTGGCAGGTGGAATCCCTCTACAGTTCATCACTGCATCCATCACTGCAGGACCAGACACACCCCCAGCTCCCATCCTCACACCAAATCTCCCTCAATAGCAGACTGTGGTGGAAGTTATAACCATGTGCCTCTATGTATTCTGTGAACTGTATTGTAGAATCAAGTGTTCATAGGAATAAACAAATCACCAGATCTGCCTATACTCTATTTCTGTGGCTTTCTTGCCCTGAATGCTCATGAATACCAACTCATTTGTTCTTTCTAAAAGTTAATCAGAGTGGGGCTTGGAACTGACAGCTATATTATATAAAACATCACCTAATTCTCAGAATGTCTGCAGAGTAGAATGCATGAAAAAAATTTTTTTTAATCAGACAAGATTAAGTTGCCCAGACTAGTAAATGGATAAATAGAGCTGGGTAGAATTTCTGTTAGTCTTTCTGATTCCAACTCCCTTTCCACAGGCCTCCTCTCACCCTGAGCATCAGAGTGTGTAAAGCCTGGACTGTTATTGCCAGACCTGTTGGTTGACCTTAGGCAAGTCACCTCCTACCTGGGTTTCCCTGTCTCTGCAAGAAGGAGAGTGACAGAACTTCCCCCACCATGCTACCTATTTACATGTGTGCTATTACTCGGTCCTAGGAGGAAGGTATGATTATTTTCCCTGTTACAGATGCTCAGGGAAGGTAGGTGGTTTCCATAAGGTCCCATGGACACTAAATGCAAATCCCAGAACTTAAACCCAGCCATATTGAAGCACAGAGGCTGGATTCTTAACCAATACACCAGCCTTCCTCCCTAGCTCTCACATTTTCCCTCAACCCTAAACCTGATTCTCTGAGCCCAGCTCCTCTAGACGGTACTTGTGAGAAGCCCAACAGCCAAGCCTCAA
Source organism: Xerus rutilus (assembly GCA_028644305.1). Lineage (NCBI taxonomy): Eukaryota > Metazoa > Chordata > Mammalia > Rodentia > Sciuridae > Xerus > Xerus rutilus. Next base: position 27,247,318 of record CM053404.1, read on the forward strand.
GCTTGAATGACATCCGATGGCCGGTTTCAGCTGAAGGTTATCTTTTATAGTCTTCTCTAACTTCTGTTTTTACTTTTTTTAATCAGTAATTTTTAAAAAGTACTGGTCGTATAACCACTGAAAAGCGTTAAACATTTTGGAGAAAGCACCCTGTATGATTTAGATCCATTGGTAAGTGTTTCTAATATTTTACTTGCACCCTTTCAACTCTTATGGTCTCTCATTTGAAACCACTAAGAGTTTCCTAGGCCACCACTGATCTGATGGCTGTTTTCTGAAGATTGTGAAAAAGCACACAGTGAGGACTCAGTTTCCTCTAGGAAGGTTCTTGACATCTGACCGGGAAATCTTGTACATAACCACATTGGTTTTACTTGTTAAACTTTATTATTATAGTAACAAAGTGATTATTTTTTTTTAAATTTTTTTTAGTTGTAGATGGACACAATGTCTTTATTTTTTTACTTCTTTTTATGTGGTGCTAAGGATCAAACCCAGGGCCTCATGCATGGGAGGCAAGCGCTCTACCACTGAGCTACAATCCCAGTCCCCAAAGTGATTTTTTTTTAAATATTTATTTATTTTTTTAGTTGTAGGTGGACAGAATATCTTTGTTTTTATGGGGTGCTGAGGATCGAACCCAGTGCCTCACGCGTGCTAGGCAAGCACGCTACCACTGCGCCACAATCCCAGCCCCGTGATTATTTTTAATAATAAAAGTAGAGTGTTGGGGATGGGGCTAGAGCTCAGTGGTAGAACACCTGCCCTGGGTTCAATCCCGCCAAAATAAAGTATGATTCTTATAGTCTCAGGCCAAGCCCCTCTCCCTAGTGTTTTGGAACTGGGCTGTTCAGAATGGTCTTCCAGAATGCAGAACCAGTGTTTATCCACAAGGTGTCATTATTTATCAATCTGACAAGCCACTGGGCACTCAGGGATGGGAATCAAAGCTAGAGACAAGAATATGAAATGAATGAAAATAGATTTAGGAAAGGTATTTGTGGCTAGAAAGCAGCTTGGGAGCCTTTCAAAGACCAGAGACACTTTCCTGTTCAGGTTTTCTAACCGGGTACTTCCTCTGGAAGGAATCAGAACTTGGGTGTTTAGGCATAGCCCTGACTTGCGCTAGACTCAGGTTTGTAGGCCCCAGTTTAAGTAATTGTCCATACTGTCCAGTTGCTCCCCTGCCCTTCCTGTCAGCTCTCTGGTTCATGGGACTTGGGACAGAGGAAAGCATCCACAGTAAAAACACCAAGATTGCTCCTTCCCAGTCTATAAGTCTCTAGAGACTCAGCATCTAGGATATGGAATCTGAGAGTCACAGGCTCTGAGAAAAGGAGATTGCATGGAGGTGCCTAATACAAAGCCACCTGGAGGAGAAAGTGGGTAGAGGAGCCCCTGTCCCCTCATGTCCCCTGTTCCTCTTCAGGCTATGGAAGCCAGGCAGGAGACAGATGACACAGGCCCTAGTGTACCCTGCTTGCCCTCAGAGCCAGCCATTGCTGCTGAAATCCACACGCAGTGCCTCCTCCTCCGCAGGGCTCAGCTCCTGCAACGGGGCACGACAGGGTCCTCCATAGTAGCCAAACCAGTCCATGGTTTTCTTCAGCCCTGGGATTCCAAAGCGCCGGGTCACCTGAGAAGCAGGGTCTGTTAGAAGAGACTGTGGAACACCCTGCACCCACCAACCCAGTACCCAGACATCTGTCACTTTTAGACAGTTGGGGTTCCCACCCTTCTCCCCCAGTAAAGAAACTCTATCAAATGTGTAGCACTCAGGGTAGATTGGGAATCCAGATTTAGAGACCAGAAAGCAGGTCTATAATAGAAAATTGCAAAACCCTTCCTTGAGCAAGAAAGATGCCTCCTTTGGTTTTAGGAGAAGAGTCCATCCCAACATGGAGAGTGGCATTCAACCTTCAAGCTGGGATGGGAGAAGGCACTAGAGCATCACCAGTCTGCAGCCCAGTTCCCAGAGCCTGATCCAGGTCACAGTAGGCCTGGGAAGTCAGGAGGGAACGTCAGGCATAGCCCAGACCCTTACCTTCCTAGAATTAGGGTCCCCATCCTCCCATAGCTCCTTCTGAGCCCTGTTTAAATGCTTTCACAGGAAAAACAATGCATTGTTGTCCAAAGTACTTTTGTTGCAAAACTCTATGTTATTTCCTTGTCTAAGCAAGTTCTCCTGTCTAAAAAATGAGGGGGCTAGACAACATGATCTCTAAAGGTTTGTCTGTTATAATGGGGGACCCAAAGCTATTGTCATAATTTAAAATCACGCATGATATTTTACAGAGTAAATGAAACATCAAGTTTCTTTGCTTTTGTTATAGCAACATGTTACTTCATATAATCAAAAGTGTTAGATGAGGCTGGGTGCAATGATGCATGCCTGTAATCCCAGCAACCCAGGAGGTTAAGGCCAGAGGATCACAAGTTCAAGTCCAGCCTCAGCAAATTAGTGAGGCCCTAAGAAACTTAGTAAGACCTGGTCTTAAAAAACAAAAAAACAAAGTTGTAAAAAGGGCTGGGGATGTAGCTCAGTAGTAAAGTACCCCTGGTTTCAATCCCTAGTACAAAAAAATAAAATAAATTTTAAAGAGGCAAGTAAGGAAGGAAGGAAGGAAGGAAGGAAGGAAAAAATAAGGAAGGAAATAGGTTTTATTTGGAGGGAAGGCAAAATCTTAGAAGTATGGACTTTATAAAGTGTAAGAATAGTGAGTTTGTTTAGGGTAGAAGTAACTATTCACCACTAGAGGCCAGTAGGCTTTAGCAAATGCGGGCTTTTTCTTGGATTGGATGGTAAGTCACTCTCACCCCAGGCCTAGTCTTAACCATGATGTTCTAATAGCCTGGTCTTTTTACCCAAAACCTCTGTAGCTGGGAAAGAACTAGAGGAAGAGATAGAACTAAGCGGTACCTAGAGAAAATCCTGTTTCTACCATGTTGATCTGGAATGCTGGCATACCCCCTCAGACCCTGAAAAGGGCTGACTGTTTTGATGCTAAAGACCACAGGAAGTCCTAAATATAGCCATGGGCAGGAGGAGGGCTGGGTGGGAAGGTGGACGAAGGACATTGCATTTGATCAGGGCAGAGCAATAGAGTGACATCAGGGTGCTCTTGGGGTGTCTGAGCCTACAGCCCAGGCAGCAGCAAGGTGTTCCAGGCATTCCTGAATGTGTTCCCAGAGCTGGCACAGGAAAGGGCACAGCATGCAGGGTGAGGCAAGATGGGGTAAGTGGGACTGCATGCAGAGAGCTAGGTTGGCAGCCAGGCTTCCTATCTTCCCAAGGGGCAACCAGAGCTGCTTCGTCTGTAAAATGAGTTGATAACGACACCTACCCACAGAGATACCACAAGGATCAGATGAGAAAAACACCACTAATATTAGATCAGTCCCCAAAGTCCCAGGAATCACTGTCTCTGTCCTAGGGAATGCAGGTTCTGGGACCGTCTCTTTTTTTTTTTTTTTTTTTTTTTTTGGTACTGGGGATTGAACTCAGGGGTACTCAACCACTGAGCCCCAGGCCCAGCCCTATTTTTGTTTTATGTAGAGACAGGGTCTCACTGAGTTGCTTAGCACCTCACCATTGCTGAGGCTGGCTTTGAACTCGCAATTCTCCTGTCTCAGCCTCCCTAAGTGCTGGGATTACAGGCTTGAGCCACCTCACCTAGCTCTGGGACCTTTTCTTTTAAAGGTAGATGGGAGTGGGAGAGCTGAGGCCCCACCCCACTGGAGTGTCCAGTATGTTCAGGGCAGCCTGTGCCCCATGGGCTTAGCTGACAGGTGTTCGTTTGGGCTAGGGTGGTAGCTCAGTGGTAGAGTGCTTGCCTAGCATGTGTGAGGCACTGGGTTTGATTCTCAGCACTACATATAAATAAATAAAATAAGGGTCCATCAACAAGTAAAAAAGTATTAAAACAAAAAGCCATTCATTTCTGTGGTTTCAGAATGGCTGATTGAAGGAAAGCTTCCCATATAGGAAGACTCATGCTTTCCTCCTCAGGCATCCTTTCTCTAAAGCTGAGTTAATCTTCCGCTTTGAGATAAGGATAAAACCTGAGGAAGGTGTAGAATCCACCCTACACTTTACCGAACAAAGCACCATTGAAGAGTGCCTGTAACACACAGCCAAGGAGTACTATATGTGTTCCATGCAAAATTTAAAGAAAAGCAGAAAAAAAACAAAACTCAATAATCAAGATAAAGAATATTGTGATATAATTATTTTCTTTTTCTTTTATTTCTTTCTTTCGTTCTTTCTTTCTTTCTTTCTTTTTTTTTTTTTTTTTTTTTTGATGGTGATGCTAGAGATCAAACCCAGGGCCTTAAGCATGCTAGAAATGTGCTCCATTACAGAGCAATGCAATGTAATTATTTTTCCTGGCACTGGGGATTGAACCCAGAGGCTCTTTACTACTGAACCACATCCCAATTCTTTTTCTTTTTTTGAGACAGAGTCTCACTAAGTTACTGAGGCTGGACTTGAACTTGCCACCACCCTACCTCAGCCTCTGGAGACACTGGGATTACAAGTGTGCATCTCCATGCCTGGCCCAACACAAAATTTTTTAAAAATCAAAATCAAGTCAAGAGCAGTGGTGCACATCAATAATCCCAATGACTCAAGAGGTGGAGGCAGGGGCTGGGGTTATGGCGCAGTGGTAGCGTGCTCGCCTAGCATGCAGAAGGCACTGGGTTCGATCCTCAGCACCACATAAAAATAAAATAAAGCTATTGTGTCCACCTACAACTAAAAAATAAATATTTAAAAAAAAAAAAAAAAAAAAGAGGTGGAGGCAGGAGGATCTCAAGTTTGAGGCCTCTGATGGGCATGGAGGCACATGCAAGAGGGCTCAGGAGACTGAGGCAGGAGGATCACAAGTTCAAAGCCAGCCTCAGCAAAAGCGAGGTGCAAAGCAACTCAGTGAGACCTTGTCTCTACATAAAATACAGAATAGGGCTGGGCATATTGGGGATGTGGCTCAGTGGTCAAATGCCCCTGGGTTCAATCCCTGGTACCAAAAAAAAAAAAACAAAAAAAAAAAACCTGAGGCCTCTGCAACTCAGCAGGATCCTTTCTCAAAAGAAAAAATAAAAAGGGCTGTGGATGTGGCTCAGTGGTAAAGCACCCGTGGGTTCGATCCCCAGTAACAGAAAAAAATAAAAAATAAAAATCAATGCAAGAAACAATCTATTATGAACAGTTTTCAATACAGAATCAAATAGAGCCCTACCCTATTATAGCCTGAGGAAAGAGTAAACATGTGTGCCCCTATGTGCATGTTTTTTTGTATATTTTTTAATGCTCCCCACCCCCAGTTGAAATAGATTTAGGGAAAAAAATAGTTTTAGTGAGTTTGCTTTCAATAAACCAGGAAAGTAAAATTATAATAAATTGTGTTTTTAGTATATATAAAATATTTAACCCAAAATAATGCTGTGAATTTTTATATACGTACTTTGCAATATTATTTTTTCAGCTACTTTAATGTTCTGGTGGCCAGGGGAAATCATCTTTTAGAAAAAAATTTTTTTCTCTTTTCTGGAGATGAAGTAAATGTGCTTGTCCCTATTCTTTCAATAAGTGAAACTAAAAACCCTGGACATTATATAAAAACAAGACTCTGCAAGATTGAGAAAAGGAAGACCAACCAGGCACCTCAAGCCCCAAGATGGAGCACAGTGGTGAGTCTACAGGCCCTCACCTGGAGCTGAAGGCAGCAACCATGAAACACCAGTGGACACAGACAACAGAAGTCCCAACAAAAGCCAGCTCTCTCCAGCCAAAAGATCAGGAAAGGGGCAGTCCAGCAAAATGGAAAACTTGCAGGAAACTACTACTCTCTATTCTAGTCAAACATCACAGAGTACACTGTGGCCCCGCACCCAACCAGGCCAGCAAAGCCTGGATAAGGAAGCCTGAACTTCTAGCCCCGATCCCACTCCCAGGTGGATGGTGTGAAAGAGGTCTAGTGGAGGAGAGTCAGGACCTTCACCACTGCCATCCTTAAGGAGGCCATCCATTGCTTCCCATCTCCCACCCCTCCCCCTCACCCATCAGACACACCAGTGATGTCAGCAGAGGCCATGTGAGGGCAGAAAGAGGCTCCTCCACCCCTCCAGCCAGGGAGAATCTGCAGGAGAAGCCTAGTGCACAACTTAGCTATATCCCCAGCCCAAGTGGTGTACTTTTTTTTTTTTTAACTCCCAAAGATGAAATCGACAATTCTCAATGGATTCAACTGGAGAATTCTACAAACTAAAGAATATTTAATACCAATTCTATACAGCTTCTTTCAGAAAATAGAGAAGGCAGGAATACTACCAAATCCATTTTAGGAAACTACTATTACTGATACCAAAACCAGACTAAGGCTAAAAAAAAATGAAAAAGGAAACTACAGACAATGACTGATATCCCTCATGAATACAGACACAAAAATCCTTAACAAAATATTAGCAAATGAAATTCAATAATATATCAAAAGATTAAACATCATGGCTAAGTGAGGTTCATTCCAAGGAAGCATACCTGTGCCAAATGTTTGAAAATTATCTTATATAATCTACCATATTAACAAACCAAAGAAGAAACAGTTAGGGGCTGGGATTGTAGCTCAGCGGTAGAGCGCTTGCCTCACATGCGTGAGGCCCTGGGTTCGATCCTTGGCACCACATACAAAGCAATAAAATAAAGACATTGTGTCCATCCATAACTAAAAAAAAAAAAAATTAAAAAGAAAAAAAGAAGAAGAAACAGTTACATGATCATGTCAATCTGTGCAGGGAATCATTTGACAAAATTTAACACCCATTCATGATTTTCTAAAAGTCTTAGAAAACTAGGAATAGAGGGGAACCTCCTCAACTTGACAAAAAGGAGCTATAAAAACCTAGAGCTGACATGTAACTTAATGGTGAAAGGCTGAATTCTTTCCCTTAAGATCAGGAATAAGGAAAGAACGTCTGCTCTCACCACTTAGTCCACACACTTCAGGAAGTTCTAGCCAGTGCAATAAGGCAAGAAAAGAAAGAAAAGGCACACAGAGGGCTGGGATTGTGGCTCAGTGGTAGAGTGCTTGCCTAGCATGTGTGAAGCACTGGGTTCAAATCTCAGCACTGCATATAAATAAGTGAATAAAATAAAGGTCCATCAACAATTAAAATATTTTTAAAAAGGCACACAGATCAGAAAGGAGGTCACTAAACTATTTTTGTTTGTAAATAATATGGTTGTCTATGTAGAAAATCCCAGGGAATCTATAAAACAAAGTCACCTAGAACTAGGAGCTCAGCAAATTCACAGGACAAAAATTAGAACTGCAAAGATTATGTTTCTAAATACTAACAATGAACACCTGGATAGTGAAATTAAAAGTATAATACCTTAGCCAGGCGCGGTGGCTCAAGCCTGTAATCCCAGCACTTAGGGAGGCTGAGATAGGAGAATCGCGAGTTCAAAGCCAGGCTCAGCAATGGTGAGGCACTAAGCAACTCAGTGAGACCCTGTCTCTACATAAAACACAAAATAGGGCTGGGGATGTGGCTCAGTGGTCGAGTACCCCTGAGTTCAATCCCCAGTACCAAAAAAATAAAAAAATAAAAAAATGTACAATACCATTTTAGCCAGGCACAGTGGCACACACCTGTAATCTCACCAAATTGGGAGAATGAGGCAGGAGGATTGTGAATTCAAGGCCAGCCTTAGCAATTTAGATTTTAAGCAACTGAGACCCTGTCACAACATAAAAAATAAAAAGGGCTGGGATGTAGATCAGTAGGGAAGTGCCCCTGGGTTCAATACCCAGTACCAACACAAATAAAAAATAAAAAATTAAAAAATAAATAAAATGGGCTGGGGATATAGCTCAGTTAGTAGAGTGCCTGCCTTGCATTCACAAGGCCCTGGGTTCAATCAGAAAATTTAAAAAAATAAAATAAAATACACTTATGATCACTAAAAAATAAACTAAAGTATACATTTCTCAAAATATGTATAGAACTTTTTTTTTCTGAAAACTACAAAATACTGAAGAAATAAATCAAAGAAGATCTAAATAAATAGAGCCACACGCTGCGTTCAGGGATTGGAAGACAACATAGTGAAGGTGTCAATCATCCCCAGACTGTTTATTCAGTTTTAACACAATTGCTATCAAAATCTCAACAAGATTTTTTTGTAGATACAGATAAAATCCTCCTAAAATTTATATGGAAAGACAAAGGAATTAGACTAGCTAAAACAATTTTTTTGAGGGAAGAACAAAGTGAGAGGCATCAGTCTGTTATAAGATTTATTTTAAGACTTGTATAGCTACAACAATCAAGTCTGAGTGGTATTGTAAAGGGATAGACACATAGATCAATGAAAAGAATAAAGTGCCCAGAAATAGACCCATACAAATATGCCCCACTGATTTTCCACAAAAGTGCAAAAGCAATTCAATTCAACGGAGGAAAGACAGCTTTCCCAACAAATGGTGCTGGAGCAAGTAGACATCCATAGGCCAAAAAAGAAAAGGAAAGGAAAGGAAACTTGACCCAAGTCTCACATTTTAAACAAAAATGGGTCATAAATTTGAAGAACATAAAACCACAAAACTTTTAGGAAAAAAGGAGAAAAATCTTCACAATCTAGTGTGAAGCAAAGAATTCTTAGCCTTGACAACTAAAGCATAATTCATAAAACATTGATAAATTTAAAACGTTTGCTTGACAGAAAAAAAAAACTATAAGGAGAATGAAAAGACAAGCTACAGACTGGGAAAAAATTTTTACAAATCACATCTCCAACAAAGGACTAGTATCTAGAAGACACAAGGAACTTTCAAAACTCAACAGTGAAAAACCCAAACAATCCAACTGGAAAATGGGTAACAGTCATGGTGCACACCTGTAATCCCAATGACTCCAGAGGCTGAAGCAAGAAGGTTACAAGTTTGAGCACAGCTTGGGCAATTTAGCAAGACCCTGTCTCAAAATAAAATAAAAAGGACTGGAGGTGCAGCTCACTGGTAGAGTGCTTGCTTAGCTGTGTAAGACCCTGGATTCAATCCCCAGTATCACCAAAGCAAAATAATAATAAATAAATAAAAAGGTATTTGAGTGAAGAAGTTAGGATATAAATACATGAAAAGATGTTTTATGTCTTTAGCTATCACGGAAGTGCAAATTTAGATCACAAGATGTTACTACACCCCTATCAGAATGACTAAAATAAAAAATGGCCACAAAACCAAATGCTGGTGAGGATGCAGAGAAATTGTATCACACAGACCTTCACAGTAGGGCAAATGTAAAATGATATAGCCACTCAGGAAAACAGTTTGGCAGTTGCCTAAAAAACTAAACATGCAACCATCATCTATGGCCCATTAATTACAGTGCTGTGTATTTATCCCAGAAAAAAGGAAAACTTATGGTCACATAATAACTTATACACAAATACTCATGGCAGTGTTTGTTTGTTTGTTTGTTTGAGTCAAGGTCTCATCATGATGCCCTTGTTGGCCTCAGAATCTTTTTTTTTTTTGCAGAGTAGTATCGGGGACTGAACCCAGGGGCACCTAACCACTGAGCTACATCTCAGCACTTTTTATTTTTTTATTTTGAGATGGGGTCACACTAAGTTGCTTAGGGCCTGTCTAAATTGCTGAGGCTGGCTTTGAACTTGTGATCCTCCTGCCTTAGCCTCCCAAGCTGCTGAGATTATAGGAATGAGCCACCACACCCAGCTGTCCTCAAAATCTTGGCCCTCTTGCTTCAACCTCCAGAGTAGCTGGGATTATAGGTGTGTGCCACTGTGCCCAGCTCTTATGGCAGTTTTTTTTTTAATATATATATATTTTTAATTGTAGATGGACACAATGTCTTTATTTTATTGCCTTGTATGTGGTGCTGAGGATCGAACCCAGGGCCTCACGCATGCGAGGCAAGCACTCTACTGCTGAGCTACAATCCCAGCCCCTCTTATGGCAGTTTTTAATAGCCAAAGGTTGAAAACAACTCAGCTCCCCTTCAAAGGGTGAATGGTTAAACAAGCTGAGGTTCAGACAAACCATTGAATACTAATCAGCAATAAAAAGGAATTACTATTGATACATGCAACAACCTGGGTGAATCTCCAAGAAATAATGCTAAGTGAAAAAAGTCAATCCTCCAAAGTTATATACTGTATGTTCCCATATAGTATAGCCTTGAATGCTGCCAAATAGTATAGTCTGGAACTGACAAAATTATAAAAATGGTGAACATATTTGAGTCACCAGGAGTTAAGGAGGGAGTGGGGGCGGGGCTGAGTAGGCATGGTTGTAAGAGGATAACATGGAGGATCCTTGTGATGGTAATATTCTATATCTTAAGTGTATCAACTTCAATAGAGTATATCCTATCCAATATTGTAAAATTATTCTATAGATTTATAAAATGTTACCATTGGGGGAAAATGGGATAGATATATCTGTATTATTTCTTAAAACTGTGTGTTGTCTCAAGATTAACAGTTTAACTTAAAATGTATATAAAGCATATATATAGGGACACACATTTTTCTGTTTGCCTCAAACTTCAAAATGGCTTTGATAGGGAGGCTGAGACAGGAGAATCACGAGTTCAAAGCCAGCCTCAGCAATGGTGAGGTGCTAAGCAACTCAGTGAGACCCTGTCTCTACATAAAACACAAAATAGAGCTGGGGATGTGGCTCAGTGGTAGAGTGCCCCTGAGTTCAGTCTCCAGTACCAAAAAAAAATGGCTTTGATCTTGACAATCAATCCATCTTACTTTCTTTTCCTTGAATCACCCAACACAGAATTGGGGCACAGTCTGACCGCAGAATAGATTACTGATTTTCTCCTGGAAAATCTGGGTTCTGAATATCATCAGCCTTCTAAGTTCTCCTTTGCTACTCCTAATCATTCGGATTTTCAAGATCTGGTCTCCGGAAAGCCGACTTAAAGACCCACGGTTCGCTCTCTCTAAGGCAGTGTATCTCTTAGTATGGTCCCAGGATTACTTATGCTGTAATCACACAGGACACTTGTTTTAATTCATATTCAAGGAAATAGGACTTTTTTAAGCCCCCAGAGGAATTCTAATGCATACATAAGCTTGAGAAGCAACAGGGTTCAACTTGATTTTGATTTTCAGCCAAGATTTTCTGGGGAGGCATAAGGAGTTCCCACACTGGATGTTCTCTAAAAAGTCTTTTTGAAAGAGAAAAAATGGGGTGGCACTGGAGGGAAATGCCAGCCCTGCCTCACTCCCCAATGAGAACACAGAGCCCCCTCCCCTGCTGCCCCTGGCTGGAAGCTCACCGCAGCGTTGGGTTCAATGAGGCGGTGCTGCAGCTTCTGGGCAACTTCCCATTGCCCTGTGAGGCAGAGTCGCTCCAGCTGGCACACATGGGTCCCCAAGACATTGGCCAGGGCACACACGCCCCCGACGGCTCCTGCCCAAAGCAAGATAAAGAACATCAGCCACAGCCACTTTCCACAGAGAATCCCAAATCCTGATTCCCAACCTCTTGATTCTGGGAACATAGGATCTTAGTGTCAGCCACATCAAAAGCATGTTCTGTGAGTTCAGAGTACACACTTCCAGAAAGAAAAGCTGCCTGCATATTCAAAATGCAAGCCTGCAGGCCAAGAGCTGCTCAGCTGTCTGAGGAGCAAGGAATTGCTCAAGGACAGTTTCTTCCTTGCATCCAGCTACCATCTCCCAGAGCCAGGTCCCCCCTGCCAGATGACACCTCCAGAATTCCTCCAATAGCCCCTGATTCATCAGTCCTGGAAGGACTGGAGTAGATGGGCACCTGTGCTCTTCTGAAATCTTATTCCCCCAGTAAATTCAAACTGGGACAGGAATAGGATGGGGTGGAGGAGTAGAAAGACCTCTGGGCACAGGGTCAGGAGACCACACATTTCCTCCCGCTGGCTGCATGATCTTAGACAAGTCACAGAATCTCTCTAACCCTTTGTTCCCATCTGAGCAAGGAAAATGGATTATCTGTGAGCTCTGAAAGTTCTGCCACCTCTGTCAGCCTGTGAGCATAGTTAGAAATGACACTAAGCACAGTGGCCTCAAGAAGAAAGAGTAGAGACAATTTGGAATGAGCTAATACAGCTGCCATTTATAGAATACCTACTATGTGCCAGGCACTCTAGCTGATGGTGGGCTGGATGCTCTCATATCCTTTGCTTTATAGAGACTCAGGCCCAGAGAAGTTGAGTGCCTTTCCCTTTGTTGATGAGCAAATGGCAGAGTTGAGGTTTCAGCTCAGATAACACCACCTCCAGAGCTTGTGCTCTTCCCCATCCACCCCACTCTCAGGAAGGAGGAAGAAGTGGGTTCCCCCTTCTTCCCCTGAACTATAGAGGGGGGATGTGCCAGGACCTGGACCACAAGCCAAAGTCTGCAGAGATCAGAAGGAAAAGAACCTTGATCCCAAACAGACAAGAGTAGTTTATCTAAGTGACATCCCTAGGACTGGGAGAGAATCTGCTCAGGCATCTAGGCACGGTGGTACATGCCTGTAATCCCAGTAGTTTGGGAGGCTGAGGCAGGAGGATCACAAGTTCAGGAGGATGAAGGCCAGCCTCAGCAACTTAGTGAGGCCCTATCTCAAAATAAAACATAAACATAGCTGAAGATGTGGCTCAGTGGTTGAGTACCCCTGGGTTCAATCCCTGGTACAAAAAAAAAAAAAAAAAGAATCTGTTCAAGCAGCTGAAGATCCCTGGCCAACCCTGCAGGTCTGACAATTCATTTTGGCCTGGGATTAAGCAAGGAGGAAAATAGACTTCTGTCTTAGAGGGGAAGCCCCAAGATCTCTGCCTTCAGAGAATGATTTGCAAGATGAGATGAAAGCATGGGATTTGGGATTTAGAACAGGCTACAGACCAGGGATTACAAATGGCCATCCTCTCCACCCAACAAAGTCACTCTCAAGCATCCAGGATTCAGACACCCAAGCAGGGTAGGCAAGTTACCGACAAACCACCCAGCCTGGGCACTCCCAGTTTTCCTGCTTCAGCATCTTGATCACCCATGACAGTGTGAGAGCAGCAAGCGGCCTACCCAAGGCGTAGCTGGCCATCAGGAAGCCAGCTGACCCAGCCAACACCTGGAAATCCTGCTTGCTGGTCTTGTGAACAATCAGCCCAATCCTGGTCACCTGCAATGGCAAATATGGTATGAAAGCTGGGCCCAGGGCCTCCGCCTCCCACGCAGATGTGCTGAGCAGCTCATCTGTTCATCTGCAGAACAGGCCAGTTCTAAACAAGATGCCTTTGAGTTCAGACAAAGGCCCAGAAAGCACATGCAACAGAGAACCCAAACAGGAGCCCAGGAATAACACAGATCTCAGAGCCTCCCTGAAGTTGGTAGCTGAAAGGCTATAGGGCCCAAACAAGAGGGCGCCCAGCCAGGGAGCCGTGGCCACTCACATCACCACCACTGTCCTTCATGCCCACAATATTCGGGTGCTGGGAAAGCTTGACCACGGCATCCACAGGCAGGTCCAGCCCCGTGTTGGCTGGGACACTGTACAGCACCACAGGGATTGGAGAGAGGTCAGCAACCTGAGGGGTACAGAGAAAAACGGGGAGAGGCCAGCCAGCCCAGGCCCTTGGAACTGGAGTTTTTCCACCACCAGTCCTGTCCCAGGTGACCCCAGGGCTACCTGGACAGGTCTATCCCCTAATCCTAAGCCATCTGTGCTGCAAACCCCGACTGTAAGTAGCAATGACAGCATCTACTGAAGTGCTTTCTATACGTCAGGCGCAGCTCGAAGCCCTTTCGGATCTATCTCCATCCTCAACGACCCACGAGGCAGATGTCATTATTCCTCCCACTTTAGAGAGGGGGAAATATTTGCACCAAGTGGTTAGCTAGTCACTCAGTGCCACACAGCTTGTACATGGTGGCATGCCACCCGTGTCCCACAGCTGCCATTCACGTGAAGTAGGGGCATCACTTCCACTCCTAGCTTCTCTGGTCTCCTTTTCCAAGAGGAGCCTCAGCCAGCCTCCTTTTGGTCTCAAGCATCTAACCGGTGCCCACCTTGGTGTAGTGGTGAATGAGGGCAGCGCTGCTCATGCGGCCACGGAAGTAGCAAGGGGTCACCACCATGGCGGCATCGGCCCCGACCTGCGCCATGCTGACAGTCATCTCCACTGTGGCTTGAGTGGCTGCAAGGAGGCCGGAGGAAGAAGGCCTGGGTCAACACACTGGATCAAGCAAAGGGGGCCTCAGCAGGGCCCAGAAGAGGCAGAACAAGAAGACAGCACCTGACCCCAGAGCCAAGGAACCTGAACCCCACAGCCCAGCCACCCCAGGGCCCAGTGTATTCTGGCCTCACACTCGCAGCCGGAGCCTGCTAGCAGGAGCTTGTCCTTGGGTATGACCTGGCGCACTCGGCTCACCACCTCCAGGCGCTCGCTGCTGGTCAGGAAGGGGAACTCGCCAGTGGAGCCCTGGATCACAAAGCCTGCAACAGAGGCCCCATCACAGTGACTGACACCTTCCTGTCCTCTAGGAATGACAAGGCCACGTGTTCAACACTCAGCAGGCTCCCAACACCACAGCTCTTCACACTTTCCCTTCTTGTCCTTGTCACCAGGTGCATGGTGGTGTTCCCATTCCCATCAGTTTTCTATGTCTTAGTGAAAAGTTTTAGCTACACTGAAGAGAATAGTCAGTAATAGAGGCCACATCCATGTACCCAGCACCCACAACAACCCTCCCCTGATCACATTCCTCTTCCTCGTCTCTGTCCCAACTGAGGTGTTTATTCTCCTCATTCATATCTTTATGTACTGACAGCATACACATGGACCCAAGAACAAGATAATGTTTTTTGAGGAGGGGCGGGGTACCAGCGATTGAACTCAGGGGCACTCAACCACTGAGCCCCATCCCCAACCCTATTTTGTATTTTATTTAAAGACAGAGTCTCACTGAATTGCTTAGCACCTTGTGATTGCTGAGGCTGGCTTTGAACTCACGATCCTCCTGCCTCAGCCTCCCAAGCTGCTGGGATTACAGGTGGGAGGCACCACACCCAGCAAGAATATGGTTTTTGCAATTTTAAACAATGTAGAGATGGAACCAAGCTTTTTTTTTTTTTAATAATTTTTTAGTTGTAGATGTACACAATGTCTTTATTTTATTGCTTTGTATGTGGTGCTGAGGATTGAAGCCAGGGCCCCACGCATGTGAGGCAAGAGCTTTACTGCTGAGCTACAGTCCCAGCCCCGGAACCAAGCTTTTATGACCTTCTGCAGTTTGCCATTTTCATTGAACATTATGTTTTGAGCTTTGTCTACAGCAGCCCCCACAGCTCTGATTCATTCATTTTAATTGCTGTAGAGGGTTCATTTGTAGACCACAATTTATTTTATTTTATTTTATTTTTTGGTACTGGAGATTGAACTCAGGGGCACTCGACCACTGAGCCACATCCCCACCCCTATTTTATGTCTTATGTAGAGACAGGGTCTCACTGAGTTGCTTAGTGCCTCGCTGTTGCTGAGGCTGGCTTTGAACTCATGATTCTCCTGTCTCAGCCTCCCTAATTGCTGGGATTACAGGCTTGAGCCACTGCGCCCGGCTGCACAATTTGTTTTTCATTCTTTTGTTGATAGGGTTTGGAATATTTCCTTCATTTTTGCTAATGCAAAAAGCATCTTCATACTTCTGGGTTCATCAGGACACCCCAGCAGCCTCAGGGTAGTCCATTAGTGCTCATCCATGGCAACTCTTGGTGTTGTCAGACTCACTGGCCAATTTTGAGGGTGAAAAGTGATATTTTGTTATTTTATTTCTCATTTTCTTATCTTATCAACCAGTTATTTGAAGATTTCTACTATGTACTAGGTAATACTTCTATGAGACCAGCTGAATCGATGCTCTCCAGCTAAACCTGAAAGGGATGTTAGTAGAATTATTTCCTCTCAAGTTTTTCCATTTAACTTTTCTTTTCCTCCTCTATTTCTCCTCTCTATTCCATTTTTTAAAAAAAACCACTAAAGCAGTTACAAACATAGCATATGATCCAATAAGATTATTAATAAATAGAATGATATATTTGGAAGAGTGAAAAGAAAAGAAAGCTGGGACCAGTATTGGCATACAAAATCCCTGCCATACAGTTGTGAGAGATGAGCCATAAATGTGATGTGGAGCTTCCCGACAGTCAAAGCTAAAAGGGAAACATGGTCAGCTAACAGATACGTAGAACTCAAACAGCTGCCTTGGAGAAACACAGAGTTTCCTGGCACTGAGGCCAAAAGAAATTGTTCCTGTGAGTCATCCTTAAGGGGACACAATGTGATGTAGACTCAACTTTATACCACAAAACTTTTTTCATGCTGATCACTACACTATTAGACTCTACTAGGGGTTGGCAGGACAGCTCTCACTCAATAGTGAGCTTTTATTTTATTTTGAGTTTTTGCCATGTTAATATTGCGAGGAACACTTCAAGGCAAATAGCTTTTAGCTTCTGTTGGATTGCCTCCTGAGGATTCATTACTTTGTGTCTTGCTGGGAGACAAAGAGAAGAGCCTCCTTGTATCTTGCTACATAAGACCCAGTGCAGCCCCTGTGGGTTGGACCCCTGTGCAGAAGCTGCTGGCCCTGGATGTGGACTCCAATCTGGCTATGATTGGACCAGCACCCTTGACCAAGGATCAAGAGATCAAGCTCTTACTACTTCCCTTACAGGAATGACAAAGCCATCTGTCACCCTGGGCTAGGACAGACTTGTGCTATGGTCTATGACCTAGCCACAGTCACTTCTAAGTCACCCTTCATCCAGTGGTCAGCTCCAAAGGCCCCTGGGCCCCCTGTGTGGGCATGGCCTCAATGCAAGACAGCAGCAGGCAGGGTGCTCTTGTGGACTGGCCTCTCTCCAGTGTCTGAAAGGCAGCATTGCAACCAGACCTGACTCTCAGGAAGAAACGCAGGCTGGGGGAAGGGGTGTGGTTCAGTGGGAGGGACTCTGTTTAGCAAGCCAGTCATCGCATCTTTATTTCCTTTTCTATGGAAATTACAACTCATTTCAATTCTAATTTATGAGTCTGCTTGAAAGGCTCAGACAGGAAAATGTATCAGAAAACACTTTGAAATCCATAAACAGGTGCCTCCTCCATCCTCCACCTGGCTGGATGTCCGCTCTAGGCCTGGGTGCCTCTACTAGTGCAGAGAGGGGCCAGACAAGAGAAAAAGGCTGGAGTCCCCATGGATCCTGGAGTGAGAAAAGTGAGTGATGGAGAAGCTTGGAGGCAGGACAATGGAGTGGTCAGGGGAGTGGGCTCTGAAGTCAGAGAAGCTAGGACCAATTCTCAGTGTGGCCCACTCACACCTATGAGATCTGGAGAAGATGACTCAGCCCAACCTCAGTTTTCTGGTCTGAAAAATGGAGATAATATGAATTCTTTTCTCAAAGAGTCATTTTGATTAAATAAGATGCTATTTGTAAAGTACTTAGAAGAGAACCTGCTCAATTAAATGTTAGCTGTCATTCATATGGAGTCAGGGGAAAGTGCTTGGGCTGTAGGGAGGTGGCTGGTGCTGAAGGGAAGGCTGCACTCAAGGTCCCCTCAACTCCTCACTGCCACCAGCTATAAGGTGAGCCACTCTCACCTAGTTTGGAAGCTACTTCCTCCTGCTCCCACAATCACACTGGCTGCTCTGGAGAACCAGAGTGACCTGAGAAGGGCAGTGGGTGCTGAAGCTGGGAATGCACGAGCAGCATGGTAATTTATTGTGATCAAAAAGGAACCACAATTTTTCTCACATAAGGAGTATCCCTGGGCACTGCTAAGCCCTCATCATCTTCCTCCTCCAGGAAGTCTTCCTGGGACCCCTCCACTTGACCATTCCCTTCTGAACCTCCACTAGCTGTTTCTCATGCTTCCCTGTTGCCTATACACATATGCAGAGGTCCCTGGAACCCTTCAATGCCCCATCCCACCCCCACATGCCACACTAGGCAAAATTGCTCAATCTGGTCTCTCCTGCAAAATTAGAACTTAGACTAAATGGTCTCCAAAGCCCTCCCTAAGTTTCCTAGTCACTTTTCTGGCTTATTCCCTGCCTTTTTCCTGTCTCTGAATGTTCCCCTTCCATCAAAACTGACTTGAAAGCTACTTCCTCCTGCTCCCACGCATTACATGGTGCATGCCTGTAATCCCAGCACTTTGGGAGGCTGGGACAGGAGAATCGCAAGTTCAAAGCCAGCCTCAGCAACAGCGAGGTGCTAAGCAACTCAGTGAGACCCTGTCTCTACATAAAACACAAAATAGGGATAGGGATGTGGCTCAGTGGTTGAGTATCCCTGAGTTCAATCCCCAGTACCAAAAAAAATCAAAACTGACTTCCAGTAGCCAGAGGCAGTGGCACATGCCTATAATCCCAGCAACTCAGGAGGCTAAGGCAGGAGGATCACAAGTTTGAGGCTAGCCTTGGCAATTTAGTGAGACCCTGACTTGAAATAAAAAATAAAAAGGACTGGGATATAGCTCAGTAGTAAAGTGCCCTTGGGTTCAATCCCCAGTACCAAAACAATAAGGAAAACCTGACGGACAGGGCTCATCGGTGAAGGGCCATCCTACATGCAGGCCTTGCATCCAAGCTCCGGCACTGAATAAAGCCAGAACAAACCTGACCATCAAGGTTTTCCAGCACACTGCCAGTCTCCTGCCCCGATCCATTTGCTCATGCCCTTCCCTTCTGCCTGGACCCCAGTGGAAGCCTCTCAAGTGCTGGAGAGCCACCGAGCCTTTGCTCACTCCCCTCTGCTCTGTGCTCCACAGCATTTTGCTCTTGCCCAGTCCTTGTCTTTGTCTGGATTCATCAAGGTCAAGGACAGTGCCCCTCTCATTTTGGCCTCCTCCATGACAACAAGCACAGTGCCTGTTGAGGATATGTATATTGATAATCTGTGTGTAGAAAAAAAAAATTGTCCCAGATCTAGCCTGGGGCAAAACTTCTTTGCATGATGTAATTTATAACCTCTCTCTGGGAAGAAATATCATTCCTGATAAAATGCTGAAGCAATTTCCCAACGAACTTTAATAGAATTTAACCTTAATCTGGGAAACCAGCCACCCTCCCAGCTGACTGAGGCCAGAGTCTCCTGGCTCTCAACTGCTCTTTGCATCTAGTCTTAGTAACAATGTCCCCACCATGAGTATATACTTGAGTTGGTATCTAAAGGATGTTTTATTTGTAACACAACTATAAAACTTCTTGACATGTACTCAAACTGTCAGAAACCATTTAGCTTTAAGTTTGAACTGTTTTTAGATCTACAGAAAAGTTGCAAAATAAAATGGGGAATTTCTTAGCATCACTCACTCAGCCTCTACCAATAACGTCACCCACCTATGGCACAAGAATCAGAACCAGGCAATTATCGTGGGTACACCACCATTAACTGATGACTTTTAATTTTGCCAGTTGAAGCTTTTTTTTTTAAAGTTAAGATTCCAAAATCATAATTAGCTAACCTGAAATTTCATATAATAAGCTTTTAAGCCGGGCGTGGTGGCACAAGCCTGTAATCCCAGCACTTAGGGAGGCTGAGACAGGAGAATTGCAAGTTCAAAGCCAGCCTCAGCAATGGCGAGGTGCTAAGCAACTCAGTGAGACCCTGTCTCTACATAAAACACAAAATAGGGCTGGGGCTGTGGCTCAGTGGTTGAGTACCCCTGAGTTCAATCCTCAGTACCAAAAACAAAACAAAACAAAAAACAATAAGCTTTTAATAAGGGCTTTAATGTCTCACCAATACATGTATGCATTCTTTTTCCAGGACTGGGAATTGTATACAGGGGTACTCTGTCATTGAGCTATATATTCCCAGTTTTTTTATTTTAAATTTTGAGACAGGTTCTTAGTAAGCATCCCAGGCTAACTTGAAATTGGTATCTTCCTATCTCAGCCTCCCAAATCACTGGGATTACCATAGTGCACATCTCTGTGCATTTTCTTTATTTCATATTGGGGATTGAACTTAGGGTGCACACACACCCTTTTCAAGACAGGGACTTCCAAAGTTGCTGAGGGCTTCACTAAATTGCGGAGGTTGGCCTTAAATTTGTGATCCTCCTGCCTCAGCCTTCCGAGTTGTTGGGATTACAGGTGTACATCGCTGTGTCCAGCCATGTGAATGCACATTTCAGATATCAAACCTCATCATTCTGTTGCTTTTTGTTTAATGTAGCAGCCTCCAACATTTGCCAATGTGATTGACCCCATTTTTTTCAACTAAAATTTTTCTTTTTTTTTGGTACTGGAGATTGAACTCAGGGGCACTCAACCACTGAGCCACATCCCCAGCCCTATTTTGTGTTTTTATATAAAGACAGGGTCTCGCTGAGTTGCTTAGCACCTTGTCATTGCTGAGGCTGGCTTTGAACCCACGATTCTCCTGTCTCAGCTTTTCTAAGTGCTGGGATTACAGGCTTGCACTACTGCGCCCGGCTAAAATTTTTCTTAAAAAACATTTTAAATATATAAATAAAAATTTATATATTCATTTATATATTGTCACTTATTAGTAATGTTCAAAAAATTCAAATACTCTCAACTGTGCTCCATAAAATCAGTTGACATTTAGGGTATTTGTGGATTTAGCCATCCTTTGCAGTGATTCTGGGCCCCTGAAGTATGAGGCCCACAGATTGGGAACCCCTGGTAAATCCATAATAGATCCAAATGGTAAGAAATTTCTATGTGAGAGTCGTGGAGTTAGTGCCTTGTAGTTGACTACTCTCAAGATCCACAGGGGAAGCCAGGCGCAGTGGCGCACACCTGTAATCCCAGCACTTAGGGAGGCTGACACAGGAGAATCACGAGTTCAAAGCCAGCCTCAGCAATGGTGAGGTGCTAAGCAACTCAGTGAGACCCTGTCTCTACATAAAACACAAAATAGGGCTGGGGATGTGGCTCAGTGGACAAGTACTCCTGAGTTCAATCCCTGGTACCAGAAAAAAAAAACCCCACAGGGGAGGTGGCTATCTTCCCTTTAACTGCCTGATTGTGGGTGGGAGAAATCACCCCAAGGAGAGGAGGCAGAAAGAGTCCCAGAGTCACTGGAGTTGTGACTCAGTGGTAGAGCACTTGCCTACCATGTGTGAGGCACTAGGTTCAATTCTCAACATCGCATATAAATAAATGAATAAAATAAAGGTCCATCAACATCTAAAAAAATAAAATAAAATAAAGAGTCCCAGGCTTGCAGGTAGGAAGAGGAATTGTCAAGACATGTGCCAAAGAGGTCAGGAATAAGTGTGAGAGGCACAGTCCTGTTGGTTGATGGGAAGAGCACTATGAAGCAGCCCAGGCAAGGACTAAGGGACTCCATGGGCTGGAGTCCCAGGAAAAGCTGGGACCTAATCTGGCACCATTTCTTACCATGTCATCTCAGGCAAGATATGTCTCTGAACATCAGATGCCTTTTTTGTAAAATAAAAATAGCCTAATACCTTCCTCATGGAGCTGTGACTTGACACTTAACACAGGGCAAGACACATACTTTAAAAAAAAAATTCTGAAAAAAAGAGGAAGTTGCTCGTAGCAGTAGTCATACTGGTAACAGTGGCAGTGGCCAGTTCCAGTCCCAGCAATGGTGATATAAGATTGTTAGAACAGCTCAGTGACTGTGGACACAGGTGGTGAGGAGCTTCTAACATAGATCCCTAGGGGCGTAGGGAAACAGGTGGGGCAGGGATTCTCCAGGCTTGAGATAGCCCCAAGAGCACAGAGTAAGTCCCATCTGGCTTGCTCACACTCCTCTGAAAGCCCATTCCTCATCCCCTTTCCCCAATACCTGGCTGCTTCCTCCTTCCCTGGCAGCAGCAGGCTGATAGGTTTGAGGCCCCTGAAGGTATCTCATCCCCCAAGGTGGGGGAAAGCTGCTAATGGAGTCTCAAATCGGGCCCAGTGAAAAGACCCCAGGGCCAGGCCACATATGCAGGATTGCTGGAGAAGGTGCCCTCTCCCTCCGTCCCTGCCCAGACCTCAGGCAGCCACAGAGCCCCTAAACTCAGATTGAGGGTATACAAGGCTTTATTGGCTCAGTTCCAGGCGTTTGGCGTCAGTGTGGGGCTCTTGGCTGCTCCTGGGATCTGCCTCCTCGGTCTTCTCTCGGTGGGTCTTCAGGGGCCTCAGGGTCTGTCGTGGCTTAGCTACCTGCTTTCTCCCAGCTCTTCCTCCATCAGAGGCCATCCTCTTTGGCAGACTCCACATGTGATCTCTGTGAGGGGCCTGAGGAAGAAGGGATTTGGGCAGCAGCATTCCACCCTGGGCCCCAAGGATTCCCAAAAGGAGGGAAAACAGGCCTGTGTATGTGGGCCAGCCCTGCTGGGGGAAGGGGTACATGGTTAGGTGGCTTCAAGAGTCATAGATTTGGTGGCTGCGGCTGGGCATGCTATGGCTCTGGTGGCTTGGGTGACTTGGATGGCACTGTTGACTTGGGTGACCTGGATGGTTCTGGTGACCTGGGTGACCTGGATGGTTCTGGTGACCTGGGTGACCTGGATGGTTCTGGTGACCTGGATGGTTCTGGTGACCTGGGTGACCTGGATGGTTCTGGTGACCTGGATGGTTCTGGTGACCTGGGTGACCTGGATGGTTCTGGTGACCTGGGTGACCTGGATGGTTCTGGTGGCTTGGGTGACCTGGATGGTTCTGGTGGCTTGAGTGACCTGGAAGACCCTGATGACTTGAGAGACCTGGATGGTTCTGGTGGCTTGGGTGACCTGGAAGACCTTGGTGACTTGAGTGGCCTGGATGACCCTGGTGGCTTGAATAAGCTATATGACTCTGTTGATTTTTCTGGCCTGGATGACCCTGGTGGCCATGGTGACTATGGCCACGTAAAGTGTGTGTGTGGTTGGCACCAGCTATGGTGTTTTCCCTCTTGGCGAGGAAATTCACTTTCAGCTTCATCTCCACCTCCTCAAGGGCCTTCAGCTCCTCTGGGGTGACATCCTTGGACTCCAGGTGGCCTGAGTGCTTATAAGCTGTGGCCCGCTGCAGCATGGAGTTAGCCAGGCGCTGCCCCTTGGTATCGATCTCCTTGGTACAAGCAGCCACGGCAGCCCATATGGCCTCATCTGTGGATGAGGATTTTCCAGATTCTTTGTGGGTCTCTTTGATCACTGAAGACCCAGACATCCTCTGCTTGCTGGTGAAGGACTCCCGGTGCATAGCTGTGCCCTCGTCTCCTTGCTTGGTGGTAATGGTCTCCACGTGAATAGTGGTGTTAGCTTCTCCATTTCCACTCCCAAGTAGCGGGGTATTGCTGTTGGCACTGACACAGTTGTTGGGGACCAGCTTCTCATCAGAAAGGCGGCTAAAGTGAGATTTGATCCAGCTGTCATTTGCTTTGTGGCATTCTGGTGACTCATCTTGTGCAGAATCAATGGATGTCTTCCTTCTCCTCTTCCTCTGAGCCCACAGTATGAGGCCTCCGCCTCCAAGCAAGAGGATAGTTCCCAGCACCACCTTGCATGATGGTTGCTGGATGAACTCCAAGAAGGTCTCCAGGACCCTACTCCCAGCAGCAGAGCTAAGAGCACTGCTGAGCTACGAGGAACAGTGCGGGAGCCGAGGTGGTATGGCTCATGCTTGAAAGAGCAGGCTCCCCAAGGGCGTCTGGCAGGCAGGCCCCTGCTGTACCCTCCCCAGGATGCCTCCTGCCACTTCAGCAATAAACCCCATTGTGAGGAAGGCAGCTGGGGCGGGGTGGGCGAAGGTCACCACATCCCTCATGTCTAGCCTGGTAGGCATTGTTTGAGGCCTGGGTCCTGTCTCCTGCCCTGGCAGCTGTCCTCAACATCAGTGGAAGGGAAACTTCTCCAATGTAACTCATTCTGCTACTCAGTCCTTCTTATCTTCCAATCTTTGGTTTCTCTCCTTCCCCAGCTATTGGCTCCCAGAGGGCAGAGGATGCTCAGTCAGATTGGCCACGGTAGAAGGAACCCCTTGGCTAGGCCAGCATTCACTTCTGTGCGGGGCTCATCTCTGCTGCCAGCTCTGCACATTCCATTCCTGCTTGCAGCTTCATCCCCACTAAAGGCAGAGTCCAGAAGGAAAAAGGCCCAGGAAGGAGCTCATTCTGGAATAACATGAGGTCACAATTGGGAGGAGACAAGCAGTGGACTGAGAAGGCAGAGCAGATAGGATAGGAGACTTCATTGGGTCCCAGATTCCTGGGGCCATGATGGGTGGTGAGATGCCTTAGTAATGCACCTGAAAACTCAGAATTTGGCCTCTGACAAATGGGCATGATTCAGGCTGTGAGCAGTAGTCCATCTGTCTAGGCTTTTCCATAATTGCCTGTAAAATTCTGAATAATTCCCACGGCCTATCAGGGTAGGAACAGGACTGGGCCATTCTATGCCCCTCCCTGCAAAGGCATCTAGCACATTTGTAAAATGAAGAAATGGCAAAATGGGCTTGTAAAAGTTGTGACATTTTAATCAAAAACGTTTTCTTTAACAGAGTAATAGTCTTGATATATATAAAAATATTTTCTTTCAGAAGAAACCATGCTCCACTGTACATTACATATGGAAGGAATAAAATACAAGCTTAAAGTTTTTGTTTTTAAAAATTTTTTTTAAAGTTGTTGATTTACCTTTATTTATGCATTTATTTATATGTGGTGCTGAGGATCGAACCCGGTGCCTCCCATATGCTAGGCAATCGCTCTACCACTGAGCCACAATTCCAGCCCAAGCTTAAAGTTTTATAGGGAACATCATCTCCCCAGTCTTGCTAGAGTATCTCTGTTGTTGTTCACTAACTTCATTTGGAAATAACAATTCAAAGTCCACCTTCAAAGTTGTTTATTGTGAGTTCAGGGTCAAATGGCCCTTTTGAACAACTCCTCCCTCCAGTCTCCAGTTATAACTTTTATTATAAAAGACAACTTATTTTCTTTTATTTAAAAGAAAATTCTTGGGTGGGACTTGGGAACATAGGAGATATGGAGGAACTCTGGATGGGGCAGGGGGGATGAGGGGGGAAGGAAAAGGGAAGGGGTGTAGTAAAGATGGTTGAATAAGATGGTCATCACTACCCTAGGTGCATGTATGAAGACACAAATGGTGTGACTCTATCTGGTTTGCAACCAGAGAAATGGAAACATTGAGCTGTATATATGTACTATGACTTGAAATGCATTTAAATAAATAAAATTTTTAAAAAATTAAAAAAGAAAACTCTTCATTCAAGTTTTCAATACAAATTAACAATGCTAAAAAAATAAAGATAAAAAATAGATACAGAGTTTCAGGCTATACCTTCTAGAAGAATCTCTAACTGATGTTCATGAAACATCCAGGGTAGGCTCCCACCTTTTCTTTAGAGGGCTTTGCTGGAGATGCCTTATAGTGTAATGTGTGATGACTGCCTCTTTTGCCCCTGAGTATTGAACTGCAAAGTCTATTCCAGAATAGAGCAGGGGAAACTGACATTAGAGCTTACATGGTTGGACTGCATCCTGGGAGCAGTGACAAGGCCCTTTAGCTCTGCATTCCCTATTCCAGTGCCCCATGGTGGAAAAATATGTTGAAACTTGAGGCTAGGAGCCTAAAGGCTCAGTTCCCTCTTCTAAAACAAGGAAACTGGATTAGAAAATTTAAGTGATTTCTCAAGTCTCTGTAATGGTTTCAGAGCACAAGTCCTTCACAGGGCTTCTACCTCCAGATCCTGGACTCTTTCTCCCTCAGGCCCTGTCTCCCTGGAATGTGGCTGAGGGGGATCTGACAGGAGCAGAAGGCTGAATGCCACATTCACCATTCACTGAAGCCTGTGCTCCAGGGCACCCCATTCCCACTGTGAGCATGGGGGGGGGGGCGCGGTAGATGGAAGGGAGGATCCAAAGAAGACGCTGAGGGTTCTCACAGTCTGTGGATTCTCTGGATGGCAGGCAGACACCAGATGTAAAATTTACCTTCCCAGCCTTGAACCTTGAAGCTGAAGCACAATCATCTCTAAGAGGCTAAGGAACTTCTTGCTTTGCTTCAAGGGAATCAGACATAGCCCAACTTTCAGTCCTCCATGAATAAGCCCCAGCATATATTTACTCATGTGGTCATACATGAGGCACTTGTTGTCCCTGGGCAAGGGTCACATCACCTCTGCACTTAGCAATGAATGGAGTCTCAGTTGGGCCACTGGTCACTGTCACAAATCAACTTTGCCAATCACACTGCTATTTTAATAATTATCACCATAGAAATCAATACCTTCTCATGTCTAGCATCCTACAATTCACAACATGCTTTCACTTGTATTCTCTCAGATTTTTCTCTCAACCATCCCATAATATGGACATTATGACTCCCCTGTATCAGATGGAGAAACTGAGGGTTAGAGAGTTAGAGAGTAAGTCAGTGGCAGAGCTGTGATTAGAAACCAGAGTTCTTGGTCTTAACTGTTACCCTGCACCCTATTTCTTCCGGTACTGGGGATTAAACCCAGGTGTGCTCTACCACTGAGCTATATCCCAGCCCTTTTTATTTTTTGAGACAGGGTCTTACTAAGTGGCCCAGCAGGCCTTGACCTTGTGATTCTCCTGCCTCAAGCTCCCAAGTTTCTGGCATTATATAGGGATGTTTCATTATGCCTGGCTGGAGCCCACACCATTTCCAAAGCTGGTGCCCACCAGATGCTATTTGTTGAAATAGTCTGGTCTAGTGAGTTGGAAGGGGTGATAGATAGGGTGAGTAGAAAGAAACAGAGTGTGGGCCATGTAGTTAGAGACAATTCAAATCTCAGCCTAGCTATATCAGCTGAGTGATCTTGGGCAGCGACTATGTATCTGAGCCCCAGCTTCCTATGTGTGACACAGTGCTATTGAGACCACTGTCCAGGGATTGCCCTGGGCAATGGATGGGCAGCTGGGTAGGGCAGCCAGGTTTTACTATTTTGTTCTACTTCCAGTTATTGCACTGTAGCTGTGTGGCATGTTGAATGTCACAAATATGATCTGCTCATTGATCTCAGAGAAGAGGAGACCCATGTGAAGGGGGAGATGAGTCAGAGGTGCCAGTACAGCGAGTACTAACTCTGCCAAGGGAGGCTTCACCCAGAAGAGAATGTGCAAACAAGGCTTTGAGGAGACTGAGACCCACCCTGGCTGTGCTACCACATGACCTTCCTCACATCAGCATTTAGGGCCTGGTTGACAAGGACGTTCACACCTGTCATCCAGTGTAATCCCCACAAGAGCCCTGGGAGATACCAAGGCACTTGAGCTCTTTTCAGTGCCTCTGTACAGAGGCAGAAGTTCAGTCCAAGGTGCCAGAGCCTGTTACCCTCCTTGGTCTCTGACTCCCCATTCCCACAGTAGGCAGTCCTGCTTACCTCTGAAGGGGATGGTGCCCATTTTGTACAGGTTCTCCTCCAGTTTCCCATAGTCCACCTCTGCAGTGGTAGTGAAGGGAGTCGTCACAGGGGGGTAGATACCTGCAATGTCCACCTTCCTCCCCTCCCCTGAGCCCCAGCCCTTCACATTCCGGGACAGGCCCCTGCTCAGCCCCTGTTTCACAGAGGCCCAGACCCGGGGGCCCAGCATCTCCATAGGAGGCCTGGGGCCCAGCTGGTCTATGGCCCTGAGCAACACTGAGTGTGGACTCCTTTCTACCTGCTATTAATGATCAACAGGTCTAGTTAAAAATTTATGGCCCTTCCTGACTTGTGGGCACTGGGCAGCGTGAAGGTCTTGCCCTAGGGTAAGGGCCAAGGCCCAGAGGCTTCAGAGAGTCTTTTATCTCTGCTGGGGAGCAGCTGGAGAAATGTCACAGTGTCCCTCTGACTGCCTGGGGTCCCAACACTAAAGGGTGTCTCTAGCACGTCCTGGGCCCTCCTCCATAATTTCCAGTCCTAAAGCCTGGAGCAAGGCCAGTTTCCAGGCAGTTCGGAGGCTCGTGGAGCTGATTGGCTGAGCTGGCCAGGCCCTGCCCTGCAGGAAGGAGGTGCCACACACTGAGTGAAAAGCTTCCTGTAACAAGCTGCCTCACTCCTCTGCCAGGCTCCTCCTGCCAAGGGGGCCATGTGTCAGGCCTGTGGGGGCCATACACAGCTCCACAGGACAGAAGTCACCAGGGAGGGGCAGGATGATCATATCAAAGAGCTGACCTGTGCAGGGGCGAAGCCTGACTCCCAGGGATTTATTTGGGAAGGGAGAGAAAAACAGAGTGACAGGGAAGAAGCATGGAGAAACCACAGTACAAAGGCTGCCAGTTCTCGTAGTCCCCAAGCCCGCATTTCCCCCAGTCTTTATTCCTAAATATTTTAAACACAAATGGAAACAAACATCATAAATAGCAAAATCAGCTTTTTTATTGTGACAGTTTGTAGGTGCTCCTGGATCAAGCAGGAGGTGGCTGGGTCCTCAGTTAGCTCTTAGGGCCATTCTGTGGCCATCTGGCTATACAGGAGAGGAGCCAGGTGCCTGGCTGGGCTGGGGCAGTTATTTATTGGGCTGGCACAGGCTGGGGAGTCTGGCGTCCACTCCCAGGCCCCTCTAGCCCATTCTGCTCTGAGGTCTGTTCGGGATGTTCCAGGGCGTGTCGGGTGTCGGCCTGCCACAACTGCACCAGGTCCGTGGGGGTCTTTCCTGCCTGGGGGCGACCACAAGGAGATCTGTTCACCGTTCAGAAGTCTACCAAAAGGTGCCCTCAGCTACACCAGTGGTTCTCAACTGGGGCCACTGAACACAAGTGAAGACATTTCAGTGGTCACAACTGGGAGGGTGGGGACTTCTGGGTAGAAGCCACGGATGTTACTTAAACTCCTACAATACCTAGAACAGTCCCCCCACAACAAATAATTATCCAGCCCCAAATGTCAATAGTATTGAAGTTGAGAAACACCCATACCTTCTCCATATCTTCCTTCTTGTAACCTCTTAGTCTTCCTCCAATGCCTCTCTATATTTGATTATTCTGGGCCTCATAGAAGATCCTTTTCTGAGGGTCAGAATCCAAGCTCTTTGATCCTCATCCACCCTCATTAAACTCAAGGACCACCAGGAATCAGCACAGTGTGCTAGGAATGGTGGTGCCAACCAAATGCTTAAGTTCCTTTCAGCTCTCTCCTCTGTGACCTTGGTCCCCCTGGGGCCTGCATGTTAGGATGTCCTCTGGCCTACTGGGGACCTTTGGGAAGTCTTACTACTATTCCTCTGGAATTGTCCCCTAGATTCTGCCACATGGAGAGGGGAAGGTGGTAGTTGGAATGGCATTCTGAAAAGGACATACTTATGTACTGTACTGATGACCAGAACCAATGATCTGTATCCCTAAGCTGGGACTGCTCTAGGGTCCCAGCAGGTCCTCCACTGTGCAAGTGCTCACCCCAATCACTGACTCATGGAAGGAAGGAACTTACCAGGTTCTTGCTCATCATATCAGCTCCATGCAGGAGCAGCAGTTTGATGATTTTGTAGCGGTTGAGCCTCACAGCATCATGCAGGGCACTGTCCCCTTCCTAGAGACAGTGCAGCACTCAGCATGGCACTTGGGGGAAGGCAATAGGTGGGGAGCAGGATGACAGAAAGCAGGCTGGAGACCCTTAGGAGCCACAGCCTGGAGGGTTCCTGAGGGAAGGGCCATTCGCCTGGGGGAGTGGCGAGCTGCCCACATAGCCATGGTGGGGCCAAGCCAGCGGGAGGCCAGCACTCACTCTGTCTCTGGCATTGATGTCCAAGCCCAGGGATAGGAAGTGTTCCACAATCTCTACGTGCCCAGTGCGGACCGCCACATGCAAGGGAGTGCTCAGCAGCTGTGTAAGAGGAAGCAGGAAGTGCTGGCTGAGGGGCCTGGACTGTGATGTCCCTGGGTTGGGGGCTATACTGATTCTAGCTTGAGCCCTCCCCCAAGTCCTGCTGTCAAGGCCTGAGGCCTGGAAGGGCAGGGAATAGTACAGTTTCCCACCATCCTATCCAATAGTCCGCCTCTAGAGCCTTAAGTGCCAACTCCTTCAACAGCTTCCTATGATTGTCCCCTTGTTGAGCTGTGGGCAACTGCTCACTCCTCCGCTCTTATTTTATTTATTATTTATTTATTATTTTGTAGTATGGGGGATTCAACCCAGGGCTTCGAACATGCTAGACAAGTGCTGAACTGCTGAGTCATGGCCTCAGCCTGCTCTTTTTCAAATAATTATAAAGATGTCACTTGGGAGATGTTTGTGTGGTGGGCATGGCAAAAACTTACAAAGCATTAGCTTTATGTTGAATAAATGATTCATTTACATATATTTGCCCACCTAATCTACACAAGAACCCTGTAAGACATTTTACAGATGAGGAAAAGAAGCTCAGCGATCTAGTTACTTGTTCAAGGTTACTCGTGAAGGAACAAATGAATGGAAGGAGGGTAGATTAACAAATAAACGAAATGAATCAATGGATGGATGGATGGATGGATAAACAAACAGAAGAGTGACGAAGGACTGAATGGGATAACAAATCCTGCATCCTCTAAATGCACCCCAAGTCTCCAAGATAGTAGTTCTGCTGTCCTCTCCTCTTCTCTACGCTTTGGTCCCCATCCCTAGAGATGGTCCTTCAAGGGGCAGCTGTTCTGTAGCCACCCTAGAAACTGGACAAGCTCACTACTTTTCTGTCACCTGCTTACCTGCCCTTGCCCCCGCCCTCCTCCCTGCAGTCATCCCAATATCTACTGCACCTGAGCACTGCTGCCTCACCTTATCCCTCATGTTGGTGTCTGCTCCTCGGCTTTGCAGGAGTTTCACCACCTCCAAGTGGCCTCCGCGGCAGGCCCAATGCATGGCTGTGCAGTCCAGCTGGAAGAGTAGGATGAGGCTTAATTGTAGAGTTGCAGGGAAGAAATGTCCTGGGACACAGAACCCCAGCCAAGAAAGCAGAGGGACATCCAGGGGAAAGATACAGGGAATGGGCAGAGACACTCTGGGCAGTGGAACAGAAGAGCCCTTAGTCCAAGCCAGATAGAAAGGAGATGGGACTTGCCCACTGCCATACAACTTACTAGAGGTGGGACCTGGCCCCTGAGCCACCTGTTGTGTCCCAGGCTTGCTTCGGTTGTCAGGGAGAGGAGATCTATTGGTATAGGATTCACCTCTTGCCTCCCCCGTCCCCAATATCTGCCCTCTCACTCACCCGGTCCTGGAAGTCCACGGTGGCCCCATTTTCCAGAAGCTTCTCCAGTATCTCCATGTGGCCCTCCAGGGAGGCTCTGTGCAGTGCTGTCCGATGGAACTGTCCCCAGAGAAACTATGAGATCCTGGCCTCTGGCCCCAGGTCTGAGCCCACCTCCTACCCAGGCTGAGGTCTAGGCTTTCCTGCAACTCAATTCTGACCCCGTACGCTGGGTCCCCTTGCCCCCAGGTGTTTTGCAGCTCCTTTCCAGATCAGCTTTAAAGCCCCTGCCCTTCTCACCCTTGAAGACTGACCTTCTTGCTGCCCGCCAGCATATCCCACCATGCCTTTGCAGAGGCCAGTCCCTCTGCTGGGCATGTCTGTTTTGCCCTCACTTTCCCTAATGAAAATCTGCTACTCCTTCAAAATGGGGTTCATGTGCCATTATTTTCTTTGAAAGGCAGAGTTGACTCTAGGCTGAACTGACCCTTGACCTTGAGCACTGGAGTGTAGATGGAGTCTTGCTGGACTCTATTTCCCAAAAGTGCTGAGCACGGTGTCAGAATAAGAAGGTTGCCCTGGTTATAACTCAGGGAGGAAAGGACTTTATCCCTTCTCTGTGCAGTCACTTTCCTCTTGGGACTTTAAAACACTGAGGCCGTGCGTGTCTTCCTGTATGCTAAGATCCAGTTATGGGCAATCTCCACGACTCTCAACCCTTGTTTTTTTTTCTTTTTTGTTCTGTTCTTTTTTTTTTTTTTCCTGGACTCCAAGCACCTCCTATCTACTATGTGCTTGGACAGACAAAAAAGATTAAGACCCTGGAGGCTAAAGAACAGAAAATACATATTAAAATCTACAATAATGCAGACCAAAGGTGGGTAACCATTAATGCTTAGTCCCAGGATATGAGAGCAAGGGGACCCTTAGGAAGTGCAAAGAGGCAGCCTTAAGGAAAACAAAAATAATTATGATGAGTGATGAAAACATTTTTGAAATAGATGGTGGTGAGCCAGATGCAGTGGTGCCTGCCTATAATCCCAGCTGCTTGGGAAGCTGAAGCAGGAGGATTGTAAGTTTGAGCCAGCCTGGGCAATTTACGGATACTCTGTCTCAAAATAAAATTTTAAAAGAGCTGGGGCCAGGCATGGTGGTGCATGACTCTAATCCCAGAGACTTGGGAGGCTGAGGTGGGAGAATTTTCAGTTCAAGGCCAGCCTTAGCAATTTAGTGAGACTCTATCTCAAAATTTAAGAATTAAAAAAAAAAAAAAGAAAAAGACTGGGGGTGTAACTCAGTAGTAGAGTGCCCCTGGGTTCAATTCCCAGCACCACAAATTTTTTTTTTAATATTTATTTTTTGGTTGTAGGTGGACAGAATATCTTTATTTTTATTTTTATGTGGTGCTGAGGATCGAACCCAGTGCCTCACGCGTGCTAGGCGAGCACGCTACCACTGCGCCACAACCCCAGTCCCAGCACCACAAATTAATTCATTAATTTAATTTAATGAAAAAGGGCTGCAGATGTAGCTCAGTGGTAAAGTATCCCTAGGTTCAACCCTCAGTACTGTAGAAGAAAAAAAAGAAAAGAAAAAGATGTTGGTGATGTTTGCACAGCTTTGTAAGTATAATTAATACCACTGAAGTCAGATGGATAAATTGGCATATTTCATGTTATATTTTAACACAATAAAATAATGCATATAGGGGCTAGGGACATGACTCATTGGTAGAGTGCTTGCCTAGCATGCACCAGGCTCTGGGTTCGATCTACAGTATCACACACACAAAACAGAATTTTTAAAAGGCAGTATGAGATTATACCATAAGAAACAAAAATGCCATATCCTAGTATGGACTTTATAGTTTTTTCATTAATTCAATAAATACTTATTGAGGTATAAATATTCCATCTGATCATAACACATAAGGCAAGCAGGCCAGATTTCAGTGGAGGAAGCTGAGGCCTGGAGAGGTGGCAGAGACCAGCCACTTGTCCTAAACCTAGGGAGTGGCAGACATGGGATTTGTCCTCAAATCTACTGGTTCTGAACTCTTTTTTTTTTTTTTTAAATTTTTTTTTTTAGTTGTAGATGGACACAATATCTTTATTTTATTGCTTTGTATGTGGTGCTGAGGATCGAACCCAGGGCCTCACGCATGCAAGGCAAACGCTCTACCGCTGAGCTACAATCCCAGCCCCTGGTTCTGAACTCTTTTTATTTGATGCCATCCCTCCACCTTCCCTAGAGAAACATGTGACACTAGTTACTCTGCAGGTGGTTCAGAGTGGGGGAAAAATCTAAGAAGGATTTAGGTAAATTCCTGGGTGAGGAAGAGAGCATCCTATTCTGGGCACCCCCTAACTTACCCCCAAAATGCCCATGGCTGTTCTCAAACAGGCCCACAACGGGCTGAACCAGGGTCGAGCACGGTGAGTTAGGCAGATGCAGGGGCAGGGATGGACACTCACCTCATCACAGGTGTCAGCTGAACCCCCATCTGCGAGGAACTTCTCAATGACCTTCATTTTCCCCTCCACTGCTGCTTTCAGGAATGTCTCCTCATCCACGGGGCCGGTCTGCAGGGTAAGAGTCCAGTCATCTAGGGTGGACCAGGTGATCTGGGCCTCCCTGCTTTCCCCTGCCCACATAGATGGCCTCCCCAGGACCCTTACGATTTCCTCTGGCTCTGGAGGCGGCTCCTGAGCAGCAGCCAGGGCTTCCCTCTTCTTCTGCTTACGTTTTTTCCGCAGCTCGATGAGGTTCTGGATCCCGCCCACATCGATGATCTCCCTCCGCAGGTCCAGGGATGTCTTACGCACGCGCTCTTGGCCCTGAGTGTTGATGACCCATCAACCCCCCATCCTGGAGCATAAAGTTGGGGCAGGGGGAACGTCATGAGAGCTAAACTGGAGGTGGGAGTGGCGTGTGTAGAGAGACCTTCTAGAGAAATGGAACCAAGGTCCAATTCTCCTTCCAGGACAAGATAGCAAAGATGCGGGGAAGCCAGGGAGGCAGGGAGGGGAGTCTGATTAGTCAGATCTGGTGGAGCTGAATTTCTGCATTGCTTACGTGTTTCCAAGAGTGCTGAGCTGCTGGTCCAGGGGCGGCAGGAGGAGAGAAGGAACCCCGGCCACACATGCTTGGCTGAGCGCAGACGTTGGGTTCTCCCACACTTACCTTAACCTTTTGTAAAGCCAGATTCTGGGCACCGAGGCGCTTCTCATCCTCTAGCACCAGCGTGTCCATGGGCAGCTTTCCCTGGGCGGCTCCCCGCAGTTTCTGGTGAGCAAAGAGAGTACCTTCTCCAGGAGCTCGGGGCGAGGGGGAGAGTTGGAGGGTATGGTAGCCTTTCTCCCAGCCACCCCAAGGTCACCCTAAAAGTGACTCCTGTGTGACTTCAGAACCCAGGCAAGAACAGGGCTCCTGGAGAAGTACTCAGAAAGGGACAGGTTCCACAGGTCCACATCTCAGTCTCAATCCCAACCCCGGGCTCAAACACCTGCTTCCCAAACAAGACTGAAGGCCACTGCAGTGAGTTTTTATGAAATTAAATATATAGTCGCTTGGTATTCACAGGGGATTAGTTCTATGGCTCACTGCAACACCAAAATCTGCAGATGCTCAGAGGCAGAGCATTTGCATATAACCTCTACACATTCTCCAGTATACTTTAAATCATTTACAGATTGCTTATAATACCCAATGCAGTATAAGTGCTATGTAAACAGTTGTTATGTTTTATTGTTTAGGAAACAATGGCAGGAAAAAAATCTGTGCATGTTCAATGCAGATACAATCTTTTCCCCAAATATTTTGAAAATGTGATTGATCTAATCCACAGAAACAGAAGCTCAGGATTCAGAAGTTCTAAATGCATTCACTTTTTAAAAAAAAAATTTTTGGCATTAAATTTTTACATTGAGTGGGGCATAGTGGTGTTCACCTGTAATTTCAGTGACTTGGGAGCCTGGGGCCCCCTTGGGTTCAATCCCAAGACCCCTTCCCCAAAAAATCACATTGATGAGAAAATTGTGATCAGAAATGGGTGTTTTTAATTTTTTTTTTCAGTGCTGGGGAGCAAACCCAGGGCCTCAGGTATGCTAGCCAAATGCTCTACCACTAAGCTTCATTCCCAGCCCTTTTAAAATTTGTATTTTGAGACAGGGTCTCACTAAGTTGCCCAAGTTAACCTCGAACCATCCTCCTGCCTCAGCCTCCTGAGCAGCTGCAATTATAGGCACGCACCACTGTGTACAACTGCTACTTTAAGTGGACTTTTTGCAAATACAAAAAATTGGCAACTATATTAGACACTGACTTTTCCCCCCAAAGCTTGAAAACTATTACTCTCAGGGAAACTATGGGATGGGAGCAGCTTCTCAGCTTTAGGCTGAGGTGGACCCTAAGCAGCCGCTGTATTCTCACTATAATAATGCGGTTCATCTCTCTCCCAGGTCTTATCTCCATTTGTAGCTCTGGTTTTTAACAGACTTCTTCACTTTGTGAAATGCTGGCGCCTCATCCCTGGAGCCCCCCAAGCCCACACGTTGTGTGGATGTCAGCCCAGAAACATCTGCCTAGGTTGGAGGGTGCTGAGGCAGTAGGGCAGCTGAGAGGACTGGTACCCTCATGGTGCCTGGCTGCCTTTCTCATTTCTCACTGAGTCCCAGAGTTAGCCTCTTCCAGGGTGGACTGGAGGGCTTATTTCCCAGCTCTCTTATTTGGACTGAACCCAGGGCTTCACATACACCAGGCAGGAACTTTACCACTGAGCTACATCCCCATCCCCAGTTCCCCAGGTTTCCATTTTGAAGGTCCTGTCAACTACTGCCTTCTCTCTTTCCTGTCAGGCTTACATGGTTTAGGGTCTCCCCAGTGCTGGCCTCACTTGAAATACTGCATCTTCTTCCAGGAACAAAAGATGACTTGGGACTGCAGCTACTGCTGCATGTGGAACTCTGGCTGGGCTCCCCATGGAGCATCCAGAGGGTGGGCTTGTGGCTTAATCATCTTAGTATCCCCAGCACCCATGACAGGCCTGACACATAGTAGATGCTCAGAGAATTTATGGTGAATGGGTAATGATAGGTGGGCTCAGCATCCCTGCCCATTCCTAAGTCCTCAGTGATGACCTAACCCAGTAAGAGACCCACAAGAGAGCTCCAGCTCTTGAGATCTCCTTGCCCTCACACCATGGGAAGGGGGCATGGGCTAGCCAGAGGCTTTCTCTGAGAACCCTGCTGAGTTGGGGCATGGTGGGAACAACTATGACACCCATGTCTTACTCATGGCCCGTCACTTCACATTTGGCTTTGTGGGTGGTGAAATAGGTGCTCAATAAATGTTTGTCAAATTGTATATTAGCTGATGAAACAAAACTCCCACTTTACTTCACAGATGGTTGTACATATTAAATGAAAGAATGCCTCTAGAGTGCTCAGCTCTGTGCCTGGCACATAGTAGGCACTGGAAGGGAAGGTTGGCTCTGAGGGCACCGGGTGTTCTGATAGCCCTGTGGCTATATTTGTTGGATGAATGAATGGAAGAGTCCTGCTCTGTGTCTCCTTGCTGGAGATTCCTGTGCCTAGTGGCAGCACTCCAGGAATGACACAGCAGCATGACTCCCCTCCCTGGCACTGACCAGCCATGTGCACATGCCCTTAGGGGAATGAGAAGTGGGATTCCGGGAGATCCAGGGATGCCCTGGCCAGAACTCAGCAGGCTCAGTCTCAGCTCTACCTTGACAAATCTAAGCTCATCCCTTCTTCCCTTGGAGTTCTGATTCTTCTCTTTTTCTTACCCCTCAATCAGTCACTTCCTTTTGTAAATGGTGCCTTCCTCTGAACTCATTTATCTTCTCTTCTCTCAGGGGGAGGGTTTGCTGGGCATTGCACCCAGGGGTACTTTACCACTGAGATACTCCTCAGTCTTTTTCTTTTTTATCAGATGGGGTCTCACTAAGTTGCTAAGGGTCTTGTCCAGTTGCTAAGGCTGGTCTCAGACTTGCAATCCTTCTGCGTCAGCTTCCCAGGTCGCTGGGTTACAGGCACATGCCACGATACCGCTATCTCCTCCTTTCCATTCCTGTTGGAGCTAGCCTTTCTCCATCCAACAAGTCCTTCTCAGGGCTATCAGAGCTTCCTCACTAAAATAGGTCCAGAAGGTACCACTCTACTCAGCAACACTTACTGGCTCCCCACTGCCCACAGAATAGCATCTTCATCGTACCTTTCTCTGATTTGTCCTCTGCCTCCCTTTCTGGCCTTAGCCCCTCCTGCCAGACTTTCTCATTAGTTACACTTTCTCTGATGGAATCTTTAGGTGCTGTCATTTCCTTAGCCTGGGATATTCTCCCTAGTCCTAATCTCCGCTTACCACTCTTGAAGGTCCAACTCACATAATTATCCAGCCCACAGAGTAGGCCCCCGGTTGGACTGATTCACCCACCCTTTGTGCTCCTTCACTGCCGATCCACATCTCTGTTTTACCATTTCTAGTTGACTATGCAACTGAGAAGTGTTGGCTAAAATAAATGCTGGGTTGGTGAAAAGAAGGTATTGGTCTTTCCGTTCCTCTCAGCATTGTACTCCTGGCAGGGCAGACACTAGGCCAAGTGTTAGTTTAAATAAAATTTTGACAAGCTGGGAGTGATGGCACACACCTGTAATCCCATTGACTTGGGAGGCTGAGATAGGAGAATCACAAGTTCAAGGCCAGCCCAGGCAACTTAGTGAGACTCTGTCTCAATCAGTCAATCAATCAATCAATCAATTTTTATTTAAAATGTTTATTTTTTAATTGTAGGTGACAGAATATCTTTTTTTTATTTTTATGTGGTGCTGAGGATCGAACCCAGTGCCTTATGCGTGCTAGGTGAGCACGCTACCACTGCGCCATAATCCCAGCCCCCAATAAATAAATTTTTAAAAAGGGCTGGAGATGTAGCTCAGTGGTAAAGCATCCCTGGGTTCAATTCTCAGTACCAAAAAGAAACAAATAAATAAATAAATTTGAGTATGACAAGACTGAACTCCTACTCTCTTCCTTATCCTAGAGAAAATGCAATTGTGTCACCAAGGCCTCCCCACATGTGGCTGCAGTACTGGGGAAATCCGAGCTTCCTTTCCCAGCATCCCTTCCTCACTTGGTACCATTTGCAGGGGTGGGGGACGAGGGGTATTAGGGATTGAAACCAGGGCACTCACTGTGCCTGCTAGGCAAGCACTCTATCACAGCTAAATCCCCAGTCCTTTTTACTTGATACAGGGTCTCATTAAGTTACCCAGGCTGTCCTTGAACATGCGATCCTTCTGCCTCAGCTTCCTGAATAGCTGGGATTACAAGCAGGCACCACCATGCTGAGGCTCAGTACCAGTCTTTATCCTCCTTTAGTGACCCAACTCTAGAGTTACTCTGCCCAGCCTTCCAGAAGCAGTGTGTGTGTGTGTGTGTTGGGTGCGGGGAACACATTCCTGATGTTCCCAGGCAGTTCCCCGCTGTTTGCCCTCTACAGCCTGGCCTGTCTCCTGAAGCCCAGTTGGTTGGAAAGGGTCTCGGGAAGCTTGGCTTAGCTCCTGTCGACCACTAACTCTGCTTTGGGGACTGAAGCCTCTGTTTCTCATCACCAGCAGCCCTCTCTGCCAGGAACTGTCTGGGGTAGCAATGGGGCCAGCGGGGCCCTTGGGGATACTTGTTCAACCCACCCCATCACCACAGGTATAACAGCCAGGCTCTCCCTTCCCATGACAGAAGAGACGGATGTCCTCAGACTCTGTTCAGGCCTCCGCACCCCTGTTCCCACCTCACTCTCCTCCTCCTGTGCCAGCCGCTGTTCGATGAGTGCTGTGGCCATCTGTACCGCCTCGGAGCTCTCCAGGGGGCCCTCCATGGTGCTGTCCATAACTGCTTCTGCAGGCCACAGGGCACTAGGGGCTATATAGGCCAGAGAACCCATCCCCGCCCTCTGGGCGCCTTTGTCATGAGCTCACTGGCCCAATTCTTCACCTGCCTCCCCCACCTGTCACCTTCACCTCAGGCAGCCCCAGGGAGAAGGGGGAGCCAGGACCAGGGCGGAGAAGTTGCCACTCCCCCAACTGCTGGCCTACTGGAGCCAGAGGGCACAGTGCCTCAAGATCAGGGGTGCAGGGAGGAGCCTGTTCAGTCTGTCCTGACAGCTTGGGCCCTAGCCAGGGCAGCTGGGCTACACAAAGGACCTGCTGGCTGCATCCTCTAGCCTGGGATGCCACCTGCTGGATGCCTGGAAACCCGGCCCAACTAGTGCCAGTATAGGGTCTGAAAACCAAACAGGGGTACCCAAGACAGGCCTGTGCCCCCAGGTTGCCTACGAACAGGTCCTGCTGGCTGTGGGGAGGGGCAGACTCCAGACTGCTTTGTCCAGTACCAGGATGGGTGGGGGGAATAAGGGCAGCCAGCCACTTCCCTCTGATCACAGCTCCTGGGGGCCCCAGCCATGCTCACTGAAAACAAAGAATACTCCCAACTGGAGGGAAAACAGACCTGTACTTACCCGGTTCCTCACTGGAACTTGCAGGGTGAGCCCTGGGTCATCCTGGCACACAAGGAATTGGTTCCCTTTTCTCTCTGGTTCACAAACCTCTGACATATGCTCATCATCTAAATTTTTCAGAAATCCTGCTTTCACACCCACACGGGCAGCGCTGGCAGGATTTCCACATATACCTCAATCATGAGGGCCCGGCCTGTGGGACCGGAGCCCAGAGCCAGCCTGCTCCTGCAGCAGGAGCAGACCAGCAGCAACTAATGCCACCTTCCTGGGTGCTGCTTCACTTTCAAGGCACTGTCACATCTACTCTCCCATTTAACCCTCACAGCAACTGCAGGCAGAGTCATCTCTACCTTAAAGAAAAACTACATGGGTTCAGAAGATAAGTGGCTTTCTTCCAGGACCCACAAGAATATAAGGGGTACTGAAATTAGGTCCCAGAAGACTAGCAGCTCAGGTCTGTGTGCTCTGCTGTGTCCCAGACAGCTGGGGAGGCCATGCCCACCTATTCCCACAGCAACAGGATCTGCAGAACTCAAAGTTAAATGCCAGACAAGAGAGGAGGAGCCAAAGGCTTTATTGATAAATATGCACATATGTCTGTACATGAGGACCTGCTGAGGAGGCCGTGACCAGGCTGTAGACCCCCCACCACTTGAGTTACAGCCAGGAGATGGCCTCATGCAGACACCTGCCACAAAGCCTAACCATCCGGCCACCTGCCTCACCTCTGCCGATTGTGCTGGGGGCAGGGAAAGGCAGAGGCCTACCTGCCTCAGAATTCCCAAGCCCTGGGACTCACTGGTGATTCCCTCCTCCCAAGGGGACTGGCACTGTGCCCAGGGCAAAGTCAGGGTGGGAGCGGAGGAGGGAGACAGCAGCTGCTTCCCAACCCTGAGCAGAAAACCAGAGTGAGCACAGCGCAGCACCAGATGACAGATCTGGGCCCCAGGGCCTCCAGACTGGCCCCTGTGGATCCAGCCTGCTTCAGGAGAGATGCAGGGTGGAGAGCCCCAGTCGCCTTTTCTCTGACAAGGTTGGCAAGGCCTGTGTGTGGCAGCATTGCTCCCTGGATGCTGGGCACTGGTGGCCCACAGTGCCCCTGGGAGGCAGGGTCCCTTCACGGCTCACCCAGAGCCACAGAGCGGGGAGATGCCCTTAAAGAAAACAACAGCACTTGAAGGCAGCAGTGGGGTGGGGGCCTCGTGCTCCAGGCCAGCTGCTCAGCCCTGTAGAGACCCTCCATGGCCTCTCTTCCCAGGAGTCTGTGGACCCGTCAGTCCTGGGGTGGCGGGGGCTGGTTGATGATGACCTGGATGACAAAATCTTTCTGGATCTTTGTTTCCTGGAGCCGTGTACGGTCTGTGAGCAGCTTTCCAGAGAAGAACCATCGCTGCCAGGATGGTTCGATGCCTTCCTGCGTGTGCAGCTGCCTCTTGAGCTGCCCCACTGTGTCAGGCAGGCTGGCGCTGAGCCTCACGTCCTTGCCTGTGGAGAGGCGCACCTTCAGTGGGAACTCACGGCGCACACTGGGGACAGGCTCGGGGGGCTCCAGACTCTCCTCCTCAGTGTGCTCCAGCAGCAGGTTCACGGGCGGTGACAGGCAGTAGATGGGCAGCTGGTAGCGATTGCCCAGCTCGTCATAGCATTCACAGAGGGTGCCTATGGGAAAGGCAGGGTGGTCAATGTTGGCTTGGGGACTGTTGTCATGCACTGAATGCTTGTGTCCCTGAAAATTAATGTTAAAACTCTAACACCCAAATGTAACTTTTTTGGAGATGGGGCTTCTATGGAAGCAATTAAGGTTAAATGAGGTCACAAGGGTGAGGCCTAATCCATAGGATTATTATCCTTACAAGACACCAGAGAGCTCTCTCCCTTTCTCTG
Source organism: Xerus rutilus (assembly GCA_028644305.1). Lineage (NCBI taxonomy): Eukaryota > Metazoa > Chordata > Mammalia > Rodentia > Sciuridae > Xerus > Xerus rutilus. Next base: position 27,288,886 of record CM053404.1, read on the forward strand.
TTTCCACCATATGAAAATACAGCAAGAAGCTGGCCATCTGCAAGATAAGAAGAGAACCCTAACCAGAAACTAAATCAGCCGTCACGCTCATTTTGGATTTCCAGCCTCCAGAACTGTGAGAAACAGATTTCTGTTGCTGAAGGCACTCAGTCTGTGGAACTTTGTTATACAATCTAAGCAGATTAATCCAGCCACCATGGCTGCCCCACAGTCCCCAGGCTCATCCCACAGTTAGGTCTTTTTTTTTTTTTTTTTTAATTTTTTTTTTTAGTTGTAGATGGACACAATGTCTTTATTTATTTTTATGTGGTGCTGAGGATCGAACCCAGTGCCTCACGCATGCAAGGCAAGCACTCTACCACTGAGCTACAATCCCAGCCCCCCACAGTTAGGCCTTTATGACCAGAGAGAGACAGGCTGGAGCTGGGAAGACCTGGGCTGGCATCCTGGCTCCACCAGGTGCTAGCTCATCAGCCCCAGCACATTGTTTAACTTTTCATTTGCTCGTGCAACAACTCTTCTGAGCACAAGGTGCCGGGTGCAAGATAATGCAGCTGAAGTGTATTTACTGAGTCTTGGACACATCCTTTGTGCTGGGACTGGACCAACTGATGTTATATGCATCTTGCTGAATCTTATTGGTTGTGTCCCTTAACACTTACAAAGCCCTCAGGTTTTAATGTGAGAAGTGTCTTGTTCAAGGTCACACATCTGGGAAAGGTCACAAGCTGGGATATGGTCAAGTTAAGACCCGGGTCTGTAACTCTCTACTTTCCATAGCCCATGAGCCTGATATGAACTTAAATGAGATCATGCAGTAGAAGCTTCTAGCTCAGTGCCTGGCACATAAAACCCAATAGAAGACTGGTGCCTCAGATGTTCTGGGACCCCAAAGTACCCTGAACAAGTATTTCATGTTCAGATTTGCTAGTGTCTTTGTGTCCCCTCAGTAGGCAAGCAGGGAGTGTGTTTTTTGTTTCTTTGTGTGCCCACCTTCTTGGTCCATGCTCAGAGGGGGAGCTCAATTGAACAAGTGAATAGCCACCCCTGCACACACACCTCTCCACCTCCACCAGCTTGGATAGAACTCCTGATGTGGCTGGCCACTGGCTGTCCTCCACCACCACACTGTGCTGATGACCCCCCAGCTCAGCTCACCATGAGGCAAAGTGATGCTGGCTCCATCCAGGATGGCCTGAGCCAGCTCGTGGTCATTGGCCTCGGCAGCATAGGCGGCGGCCTTGAGGGCATCCCAGATCTCCTTGCGGCCCTCAAAGGCAGGTGCTGTGTCCCAGAATTCATCCCGTTTGCTTCGAAGCTGCCCATCAGTCATGGGGTAGTCGCTCTTCCATTTGAGCCGTTCCTTCTTCAGGGGCTCATTGCGTCCTGGACAGGACAAGGGGACAGGCTCAGCATCTCTAAAGCCACCTGGGCTGCAATTCCCCTTCTCCCTACCACCTCACTTCTTGAGGCCAAGCTCTGCTCTGCCTAGCACCTTACAGCATTGGATCCTCAGTAATTAGGTCTCTGGGCCCTTCCTCAATAGCAGGGAGGAGTCCAGAAATGCAACTTAGGGATATAAGATAATTTTGTCAGCAAAGTATATACAGATGCTCCTCAACTTACAATGGGGTTATGTATGGATAGTTGAAAATATCTAAAGTCAAAAATGCATCTGGTTTGCCAAACTGCTTGAACATCATAGCTTAGCTGGTATTTCCCCTCATGGTTGTGTGGCCCACTGGGGGCTGCCACTGCCCAGCATCAAGCGTCGCTAGCCCAGGGAAAGCTTAAAATTCAAAATCGAGGTGTGGGTTCTACTGAATGTGTAACATTTTTGCAGTCTCAGGAAGTCAAAAAATCTAAGCTGGGGACTGTCTGCACACTTTTGTTGTCATTGAAGTTTTAATTTTACTCTTTGAGTATAAAGTAATATACATTCAGCATAAAAGAAATCTGCAAAGAATGTAGATGTGTAAAAATAGTAACTGCCACCATTTAGAGAACCAACATGTGCCAGATCACAGGGTGGGAACTTCGGACTTGTTCTCTTTTTTGCAGTGCTGGAAACTGAACTCAGGTCCTCGCACACATTAGGCAAGCGCTCTATCACTGAGCTGCAGCCCCAGGCGTCTTTATTCATTTGATCCTTGGAACAACCCAATAGATGGGGAAACTAAGACTCAGAGAGTTTGTCATTTGTCTAAAGCCACATAGGTACTGACTTAAATCAAGACTTTGACTCTAAAACCCAGCCTCAGACAACTGAGGGGAAAATTACTCAGAATTCCACTATTTAGAAGTAATGACTATTGACACCTACACATATTCCATCCAGCTTCCCTTTCCCCATTTTTCTCAATATAGTTGAGTTTGTATTATCAAGTTTCTTTATATCCCTTGTTCAAAAAAGAACTTAAGACATTTTTGTGCCAATAGACAACTTTCTTTTCATCTCATATCACTGTCAACTTTCACATGATTAAAAATTATAAGCAGTTTGAATGTCTTGTTACTAATGTGCTGCCATACAGATACTTACAAAGGTTTTTTCTCCCCCCATGGGTCTGGGGCTAAAACCCAGGACCTCACACATGCTAGGCAAATGCCCTACTAGTGAGCTACACCCCCAAACTAGCCCAAGATTTTTTTTTTAAATCATAACCAACCAGCCGGGCATGGTGGCGCATGCCTGTATTCCCAGCACTTTGGGAGGCTGAGACAGGAGAATCATAAGTTCAAAGCCAGCCTCAGCAACAGCGAGGCACTAAGCAACTCAGTGAGACCCTGTCTCTACATAAAACACAAAATAGGACTGGGGATGTGGTTCAGTGGTTGAGAACCCCTGAGTTCAATCCCCAGTACCAAAAAAAAAAAAAATAACCAACCAATTCCTATAGCATCTGAAGGAGAAAACATTTCTGTCAAATATCATTTTTCCTGTTACCCAGCTCCAAATGACCTCCAAGACAGCCCTGGACCCTCGAAGGTGTCTGGAGGCTGAGTCTTCTCAAAGCTGAAGGCAGAGTGACGCACAGCAGCCAGGTGGGAGCACTCACTAAAGCTGGGGCTGCCACCAGGCTACGTCCACTGGCTGGGGCAGGAGGGGGCTATTCAGTGAAAGAGAATGGTATTCACTGGCCACCAACTGTGGGCAAGAGCCCCACATGAGCTCTTCATTTGTATACACTCTCCCATTTCACCCTTCCAATAGCCTTAGGGGATGGGTATCATTGTTGCTGCTTCACAGATGATAGGTAAGATGAGAAAGATTAAATGACTTGCCTGAGCTCACACAAAGTGAAGAGTAACAGAGAGGGTTCCACCTCAGGTCTGACTAAATCCTGTGGTTTACTGTCTGAATTCACAGCCACCTGTGTGGGCAGAAAACTCTGTAGCCAAACATTAAATTTAAAGTGTTCCGGGGGCTGAAAGAAGGAAATGCAAATCCTCTTTAGAGGAAACCAGCTTCAAACTAGGCCTCAAAAAAATTCCCAAAATAAAGTTTCAAGGAAAAATAATAATAAGGGCATAGTTAAAAAGCAAACAAAAACACCATATGCAAGGGAACAGTCTGAGCCAGCAGACAAAAGCATCAGACCACAAAGATCTTGGACTGGAATTTATCAGACAGATTACAAAATACTGAGTGTTTAAGAAATGAGAGCCTTAAAGATATAAAGAGAGATCATAAAGAATGCCCAAGAGTTGGGCTTGGAGGTGTACACCTGTAATCCCAGTGACTCAGAATGCTGAGGCACAAGAATCATAAGTTTGAGGCCAGCTTCTGCAATTTAGCAAAGCCCTGTCTCAAAATAAAAAATTAATAAGAGCTAGAGAAGTAGCTCAGTGGTAATGAGCCCCTGGGTTCAATTCCCAGTATGAAAAAAGAAAAGAAATGAAACTTCCTAGAAAGACATAAGACATTTTGATTAATTTATTTTATTTAAAAAATTTTTGGTAGTGGGAATTGAACCCAGAGGTACTTTACCACTGAGCTGTAGCTCCACTCCTTTTCATTTTGAGACAGGGTTTTGCTAAATTGCCAATGCTGGTTGTGATCCTCCTGCCTCATCCTCCCAAATCACTGGGATTACAGACATGCACCACTGTATCCAGCTGGGCATTTAAAAATGTTCACTTTTTAGCTCTGTTCCTGACTCTGAGATTGCTGGACTGTGACCTGAAGGACACCTGAGCTGTAACTGTACATGCATCTCTCTCTCACACCAAAGGATTGGTATTTAAAATAAACAGTCTCATGCCGACCTCTTTCAAAGCTGTCACCTCTTGGATTCTTCTTGAAGCAGCTTTCAGGGTCACCTCCCCTCTACCCAGACAGCAGCTAGTTTTCCAAACTGTCATTTATGCGCTTTTCACTTACAGGTGGACACTGCCAAGTGAGCCTGAGTATTAACTGCATGTGCAGTGACCTAGAACACAAGGGTGTAGAAACTCCTCACCCTCCACACAGGGCACTTGCTGTATTAGAATGGGATGGTGGTGGTGGGCAGGAGTCTGGCAGGGTTAATGCAGGAAAACAGCAGGAGCCCAACCAGCTCCATCTCAGTATCTTTGCACCTCTGCGCCACCAGGGGGCAGCCGAAGCACCTCTGGGCCAGTGTTGGCCCCCTTTATCAGTGGGTCAAATACAGCAGAAGACTATCTAACAAGAGTTCTCCAGGTACAAAGCTAAGCACTCACAGGAGACATGCCCCAATGGCCGACCAAGCTCACACACTGGTGCGCACAATCTTAGGCAGAGATTCAGATGAAAACAGAAAAGGAAGTTTTTCATCTAAGTAAATTGATGATGACATTTTAATTTCAATTACTTATTTTTTTAAAAGGTATTTTATAGTTAGTTGAGTCAAAAAAAATTGGCAGTGGAAAGGATGTGAACACTCATATGTTGCACAAACTGGTACAAGCCTTATAAAGGGCATTTTGGATAATTCCAAAAAACTTAAAAACATGCATTCTTTGGCTCAGTTATTTGGTTTCTAAGAATTTATTCTAAAAGAATAATCACAAGAAGTGTGTGTGATGAGGATTCATGTACAAAGCTGTTTAACTCAGCAAGATTTTTAGGAACAGCATCAGGAAAAAAGGTGAAATAAAATCTGCATCTGTACGAAAGCCCAGTGGCAGCCATTTTGTGATAGTGAGGAAGGATGTGGAGTAACATGAGGAAATGTTCACAAATAGTGAGAAAAGGTTCCAGAACAGCAGGTAATCTGTGTTCCAGTTTTTGCTTCTAAAAGAGTATGCATGGTAAGTGGGCATGGTGGTGCTGGCCTGGGAGACAGGGCAAGACTCCCACCTAAAATAACAACAAACCAACAAGAAGTATGCATAATTATATACATATTTAAAAAGACAAGAGCAATTCACAACCAAAATATTAACAGTGATTATATCTGATTGGCAATTACCAATGACATTTTTTGGTTTATATTTTCCAAGTTTTCTACAATCAGAACTTACTGTGTTATTAATAGAATAATGCAATGAAAGTTGTTAGTAAAGAAAGATGATACGTGGGGTTCTGGGGAACAATCACAATAAAGTAGGAAGAGAGAAGGGCTGAGGTGGTAGAGCCAAGAAGCCCAAAGCTTTTTTGGCAGTTCTGGGCGGCTTCGTCTGTGGCCAGGGCAGGATCTGTTGGATACAACGGCACAAGTATCCAGTGGATTCTGCTTAGGACTCCACCTGTTCTAGATAAGCTTCACTCAAAGGCAAAATAACAGAAATGGTCCCTATTCTTATTTTTTTGAAATAAATGAATAAAAGTTCATGCAAGTAGTCAAGTTTTTCAACTGCATGGGGAGGTAGTGGGGCAAAACACACACAAAAATCATGGGGTTCAGCCTGGTATGGTGGCGCAAGCCTGTAATCCCAGCACTTGGGAGGCTGAGACAGGAGAATCGCGAGTTCAAAGCCAGCCTCAGCAACGGCGAGGTGCTAAGCAACTCAGTGAGACCCTGTCTCTACATAAAACACAAAAAAGCGCTGGGGGTGTGGCTCAGTGGTTGAGTATCCCTGAGTTCAATCCCTGGTACAAAAAAAGAAAAAGAAAATCATGGGGTTCTATGATTATGGTAGGCAGGAACAACAGAAGATATCTGTGATTGGGTAGACAATGTGGGTCTGCATCCGGAGGCAGAAGGCTCTGAATATTGACCACACCACACCTCCTACATTCAAATCTCCTGGGGTTCTGGTTAAAAAGGCAGTTTGGGGAGCTGGGGATACAGTTCAGTGGTATAGTATGTGCTTAGAATGTGCGAGACCCTTTGGCGCTAGGAATCTAGGGGAAGAAAAGGTAGATGCATAGGACCCAGGTCAGATCCACCCAATCACAGCACTAGGGGCTGGGCTGGGGTATGAACTTGATTCTGATTTAAGAATCTATTTGTAAACACATCAAGACAGAAGAGGAGATAGTGTGTTCAAGCACACCTTAATATAAATTAGTTCAACACAAGGTCTGCAAAGTTGCTGCCAGGAGCAGATTTGGGGAGGAAAGGGGGAGAGCGCAAAGGACACCACGTCTGGGATGGAGGAGGATAATGATGGTGGATGCTGTGGTTTGGCCTCCATAATGAATGGTGTCTGGCGATACCACCCCAAGGGAGGGCACTGAGAGGCGAGTGGAAGAGAATGCTAAAGGGCCTTTCCGACCTGCTTGGAGCTGGTGCGTTTCTGAGTGTGTGCACACTCTCAACATCTGACGTGTTGCTTAATTCAGGAGTGTACAGCAGGGAGATTCTCAGACACAGGAAGGACCTGGACCAGACTCTGGTGGCCTGTAGCTTGCCTGGGTGCTGCATCTCCTCTGCAACACCTGCTGAACTGAGAGTGCAACTGACAGACGCACAGGGAACAGGATGGGAGCAGTGCAGGAATGACAGGAGGAGGCCGCAGGGGCAGCAGGGGAAGAGCGGGGAGAGGTCTGCAGGGGGATGTCAGGAGGCTCCTGCACGTCTTGATCTCAGGCCCCAAGAGATCCTTCCTGTGGCTTCTGGGACTAGCATAACTGAGCCCCTGGGATGTGACACCAAGCCTGAGACTTGCCCAAGGGAGCAGAGATTTCCCAAGACAGTCCACCCAAGCCAGGAGACGGTCCTATTTATACCTGTGGCAATCCCCCAGCTCTTTCCTCTCTGGGTTACCAGGCTTGTCCCTAGGCCCTTGTTTTAGGGATGAGGCCAACAGTGTCCTTCTCAGAAGTACCAATTATGGACACGTCTAGGCTTGCTCTGCTGGTGTGAGGGATGAAGCTCCAGGAAAAAGGCAGAAATCAGAGCTTCCCTGACCCCACAGCTGACAAAGGGCTTAAAGGGTCCTTTAATCAGATGCAGATTCAAATTTTCCTTCCTCCTCTTGCCCACCCCAGCAGTCACAGCTAGAATGCAGTGGCCTGCCAGTACCCACCTGGCAGGAGG
>CM053404.1:27296833-27316331 GCA_028644305.1 Xerus rutilus
CCCAGGCTGGCTTTGAACTTGCAGCCCTTCTGCCTCAGCCTCCTGAGTAGCTGGGATTATGGATGTATGCTACCACACCTGGTGGTAGAGGTGGTAGAGGCTTCTTCTGAATTGAGTTGGCAGGGATACCCTCAGCCAGGCATAAGCAACAGTCTGCAGACTTCTCAGGGCATCCCATCCTGGATGCCTCTGTTCTAGTTCCCTGTTTTCTCTGAAGTCCCAGCTATAGGTTTTGATCCAGATTTCCACCAACAGGAGCTAGGTGTCGTGTACCTGTCCCCTTTTGAAATGGGTTATATAACCACCTGGCCAGGTTTCTGGCTGGCACTGAGGCTGGCTATAGGTTGGGCCTTAGGATCAGTGCACACCTATTCTGTGTTACTGTTGCCAACCAGCTGGTCTTGGGCTTCTTGGGACTACAGATGTTTGCATCATTGGACTAATTGTCCTTTGACTTGTTTTATTTGAGACATGGTCTCATCATGTTGCCCAGGCTGGCCTTGAACTTGTAATTCTTCTGCCTCAGCCTCCTGAGTAACTGCGATCATAGGTATGTGCCACCAACCCTGGCTGGCTTTTGAATTTTGATTTCCCTTGCCTGCTTTCTGTGCCCATGTGGTTGGCTTTGTGATGCAGAGGGGTATCACATGGTTCCAGAGGCCCTGCCGCAATATCAAGCAAGTTTTTATTAGTGGTGGCTCCTCTGAACTTCAGAGACTTATAGGAGCAGGCCTGGCAATTATTGGAATTGAGCCCTGAAAGACACAGATGAGCTTGCCTCTTCAATGCCAGAGCATTGTGGCAGGTCATCAGAGTTGGAAAAGCCCTGAAGGTCATTCTGTCCGGCTCCCCACCCAGTGTGGAGCTGCTCCACTTAGCACCCTTGCCAGGCAACCAGCCAGACTTTCCTTGAGTGAAACCAGCTCTCGAGTATGCTAACAAATAGGAAGTTCTTCCTTGCTTCAGCCTGGCCTTTGCAGTGTGTGTTATGGCCTGCCTCGTTGTCCCTGGCCATGCCCCGTGAGAGCAGTTCCTGTGAACTTGCATGAGCCTAGTGTGTCTTCCTTGTGTTTCCCACCTGCTAGTTATGCACAAGCAGGTCTGTATCCTTTGGTGACGTTTTCCTGTTACTGTTCCTGAGATTCAACTCGGGGTCAGCCCTGGTGCCTTGTCTTATAGCACAGTGGAGGTCAGAGAGAGGGTATGTGACTTGCCTAGGTCATCCTAAATTTGTGGCCAGACCAGAAACAGCTCTGGGTATGCATGATCTTGTCTTTGAACTGCCCAGATACATTCTGTCTGCTTCCTGACCTCCAGCATGTATTATGGGCAAGATTCTGAGAGCTCTTTCCAAATAGCAAGGCCAAAGCTTTTAGCCTCTTTCCTCTTCAGAATGTACCTGCCTGGAATGTGAGGATAGAGATGGACAATGGGAGTCACATGGTGCTGGGAACATCACAGCTCGCAGGAAGGATCTGGAGGGGCCAGATGTAATGGCTGAGTGCCTCAGAGGATGGCCAGAGCTGCAGGGCCTGGGCTACCCTGCTGAGTTCCTCCTTGGTCTCCTTTAGAGGCCTTTCACTTCTCTGTCCCCATTCTTGTCTGCTTCTCTCCTTTTCTGGTGAGGCATCCCTGAGCTAGACTGAATCCTAGCTGCCTTAGCTTCTTTCTCTTGCCCACATGCAGACCCCCAGATCTTGAGATTTAGCCAACTTGACATTGTGTTTCTATACAGTGTCTTCTTCAGGCCCTCCCTGCAGCTGATGATTAATTCAGAGTGCCCTGTTTGTACCTGGGAGCTTTACTGTCAGAACCTCAGCCAGTGGCTCTGGATGGCAGCCTCCCAGCCTCCCAAACACTTTATTGTCTTTTGCAGGAGGTGACATCTTACTCCACAAGAACATTTTACAGACAGTGCCTTAACCCTGAAGGACAGATCCAATGGTAGGAATTTCATATATTGTGGCAGGACAATGATGAAGTCATTTGAGAGCAATGGATGGCCATTAACATTTGTGGAGAACCTTCTGTGCACTAGGCACATACTAACGACATGGAAAGTAACATCATTACCTCTACTCTACAGATCAAGAACTAAAGCTTACTTAGGATCCCAGGGTCAGTTAGTTAATAGGTTGGGCTGGAGTGTGAAACCTGTTCCACTTCCCCTGGTCTGTACTGCCTCTCCACAGGTCTCAGTTTTCCTCTCTGATACTCAGCCCAGCACCAGACTTAAACCTAAAGCAATGGTTATAGGAAGTGGGTGAGAGCTGTCATGCAGATGGTCAGTACCTGAGACTGAGTGGGCAGTGGCTGTCCTCAATCTTTGTGTTTCTGGTGGGGTGTGACTTGGTAGAGTTGAGAGTATTCAGAAGTGAAGGTGAGGTGGTGCTGGGCACAGCAGACCCCAAAATTTCTCCTGTGATAGAGGAAGACACAGCACTCTGGGTCCTTGGTGGTAGCTGGCTGTGGTGAGGCCATGTCCCTACTCCTCCCCAGATAGCTCCTGCCTCATTCTCTTTATTGCTTTCGTCTTCATCAGGAGCCAGCAGGATGAGTGTGAGGAAGCCCACGAAGTGAAGCTAGAATAAATGTGTGCTTTTGCTTTGTATCCTTATACCCTAGTACTAGTCAGCTCTCCATTACCATGACAAAATATCTGAGATAATCAGCTTAAAAGGAAGAAAGGTTTATTTTGGCTCATAGTTTCAGAGGTTCAGTCCATGGGTCCTCTGGCAGTCCAGTACATCATGGTAACAGCCTCTGATGAAGAAGATCTGTTCACCTCATGGCATCCGGGAAGCAGAGAGAGAGACAGGAAGGGGCCCAGGTCCCAATATACCCTTCAAGGGCACACCCCTGCGCCATGACCTAACTTCATCCAAGTAGGCCCCACCCCTTAAAAGTTCCATTACCTTCCAAAATACCACAGTCTGGTGACCAGGCCTTTAACATGTGGGCCTTTAGGGGACATTTCAGATCTAAACTATAGCACCTTTCTTTCCAGTGGAAGTTGGGCTTTTTAAACTTCTCATGGGCTCTGGTGCTGCCTTTCCCAGCCCTGTCCTTACACACTTCCTTCATCTCACCTCCCCCTCCCCCTACCTCTTAAATATTTTTAGTTGTAGATGGACACATAATTTTATTTGTTTATTTTTTTAATGTGGTGCTGAGGATCAAACCTAGTGCCTCACACATGCTAGGTAAGCACTCTGCCACAGAGCCATAACCCCAACCCTCACCTCTCCACCCTTCTAAACCTTACTGGGTTTGCCAGGAATCTGAACTTACCGTTCCTCTCACTAGGCAGTAAGAACAGTTCTTGAGAATGTCAGCGGCTTCCGTCTCCTTGCTGCTTGGCCCACCCTATGAAGGTGAATGCATTCATCAGTGTAAAGCTCCACTGTGTCTCAGGGACCCAAGGATACAGTGGCTTAGAGAAGCTTATTTTCCTGTCGCATGTAATGGCTCTGATGTTTCTGACATACACAGACAGGGGAGGGGGCAGCTCAGCTGCTTGTGATCATACCAGGCTCCAATTCCCTTGGCGATGTTGCTCCATTATGGAATTGTTATCTGTATGGTGAAGCTGGGTTGCTTCTGTGTCTGGGGTCCAGCCAGCAGAAGGGAGAGCAGGGGGTGGAGAAGGCATGCCCAATATCCTTGAGCCCAGGTCCACCATGGCACCAGTCCCTTCAGCTCACATCCCAGTGACAACAGTGGAGTTACATAGCTACCCTGGCTGCTTGGAAGGTTGGGAATACCTCTGTGGGCCACCTTGTGCCCAAAACAAAGGGAAGGATTTGGATAGACGTTTAGCAGTCCTACCACAAAAGATGGAGAGTATTTTCACTTGCATGTGCTAAGAGGAGAATCTGTCCCTGTCAGTAATGTGCCTGCTGTGTCTTTAACAACTTTCATTCATGCCTTCCTCACTTGGTGAACATCTGTGTGCCAGAATCTTGCTACACAAACTTGGTGAACCAGAGGCTGACTCAGGCAATTTTTGACTTGCAGCAACTCTCAGTATAGTCTGGAAAGGGCATGTGTGGAAACCCCACAGTTTGTCAATGCCAAAATAGAAATTCTCTCTTGTCACACACTAGGCACTGCAGATACAGAGCAAAAGGACCACCGTGGCCTTGATATGCTCTCAGTTCCAAGGACTGGAGAGGAGAGTGCTGGCAGCAGGTCTGGCTTGGGAGCTCAGGAGGGTTTCATAGAAGAGATAACAAAAGCTGAGCATAGAAGCCTTCAGTGCTAACAGGTAGAGGAAGGGTCTTTAGGAGGGAGAACCAGTCTTCAGCAGAGGTGTGGAGACTTTGGAGTTCATGGAGGGTTGGTAGTTGTGGTATGGTCTGAGGTGGTGGAAGGGAGTAAAGAGCCAGACATGCCCCAGATGTCTGCATGGTGCTGTCCCTGCTCCACTCTGGGCTCTGCACCTGTCTCCTTAATAGAGGCCTTCCCTGATTATGCTTTCTAAAATTATGTCCCCTCTCATGGCTCCATTTTCTGCTTTATTTTTAGTATGACACATATGGATATCTGAGACACACTGTGTGCATGATGATTTTTCTAGAATGTAAAGTGCATGAGAATAGGGACTTTGTTTTGTTTGGGCAAATGGTAGGTACTCAAGTACTTGTTGAATGAATGAATGCATGAACAGTGGAAATATGCACTGAAGATTATATTTTTGGAAACATGACCTCCATGTCAAGGAGTTCTGCTTAGGCAGTGGTGAGCCATGGAAGGTTCTTGAGCAGGGGAGTGATAACACTGTTAACTAGGTTCCTGGCAGCAGCAATGAAGAGAGGACAGAGCAGTGAGAGTGTCTCTTCCCAGGTCCTAGTTCATCTTTAGAGCCACAGCCCCTCAGCCCAGGGTGCTGTTGGTACAGTCTGGAGACTTGGCCCTGGGCACAGTAGTTTTGTTTTTGTTCTTGTTTTATAAATATTTTTTAGTTGTCAATGGACCTTGATTTTATTTATATACAGTGCTGAGAATCAAACCTCATACATGCTAGGCAAGTGCTCTACCACTGAACCACAACCCCAGCCCCAATAGTTTTATTTGGAATTGAGTAGAGGAGCTTATCTTTTTTTTTTTTTTTTTTTTTTTGGTACCGGTGATTGAACTTGAGGGCACTCAACCACTGAGCCACATCCCCAGCCCTATTTTGTGTTTTATGTAGAGACAGGGTCTCACTGAGTTGCTTAGCACCTCGCCGTTGCTGAGGCTGGCTTTTTTTTTTTTTTTTTTATTTATTTTTTAGTCGTAGGTGGACAGAATATCTTTATTTTATTTATATGTGGTGCCGAGGATCGAACCCAGTGCCTCACGCATGCTAGACGAGCACGCTACCACTGCGCCATAACCCCAGCCCCCTGAGGCTGGCTTTGAACTCACAATTCTCCTGTCTCAGCCTCCCTAAGTGCTGGGATTACAGGCTTGAGCCACCGTGCCCGGCTGAGGAGCTTATCTTTGAGGTAGATGTGAGCTGACCTCTGTCTTTCTTGTTTGAGGCCTAAGGGTCTAACAGGCAACCTGTGCACTCCTGGTGGAAATGGGAATTGGTCGTCTTTCTGAAAAGCAGTTTGGCAAAGGCACTGGGAACCTTAAAATAGCCCCACTCTTTGACCTAGAAGTTCCACAATGAGGACCTCATCATAGGGAATCAAGCTGAAGTGTGGGCACAGCTTTATGTATGAAGACTTTCATTCCAGTGTAAAAAATTGGAAACAATCTAATGTATGACTTAAGTACCTCTCAGATCCATCCCCTCATCTCCCTTATTACTAAAACTCTGCTTGCCATATTATAAGGCTTCAGCAAAACCCAAGTCCAGGCCATTATGTTCACTCCTTTATGGCAGCATCCTCCTAACTGGTCTTCCTGCTTGAGTCTAGACTCCTAAAACACCCCTCTTCATGAGGTTGAGAGTGAGCAGTCAAAATGCATACCCTCCTCTGCTTCACCTCCTCAGAGGTTCTCCCATCTCTTTTTTTTTTTTTTTGGTACTGGGGATTGAACTCAGGGGCACTCGACCACTGAGCCACATCCTCAGCCCTATTTTGTGTTTTATATAGAGACAGGGTCTCACTGAGTTGCTTAGTGCCTCGCCATTGCTGAGGCTGGCTTTGAACTCGCAATTCTCCTGTCTCAGCCTCCCTAAGTGCTGGGATTACAGGTTCTCCCATCTCTTGAGGGCAATGTCCAAGCCATGTCACTGGCCTAATGGTCTTCCCTGCACCACTTGTGGTCTCCTTTGGGCTTCATTTCTGACCTCCTCCTGCCTTGCATGGTCCACACCAGTAGCCCTGCCGGCTGCTCCCCAGACCCTTCTTCCTCAGAGCTCAGAATGGGCCCGTGCTCTTTCCACTACCTGGAGAGAGCCCCCTGCCCTTTGCCTGGCAAACTCATCTGTTGGGAGTCAGAGCAGACTTCAGGACCTGCCACTTGCCACAGGCTGAGCAAGCCTCCATTTCCTGTGTTCCTATGATTCCTGTATGTAGTTGTACCTCAGTTATTTATGGGGTACTGCCTCCAGGATCCCTTCAACACCAAGATCTGCCAATGCTCAAGTCCCCTGTAGATATTATACTACATATTTTAGGGAATAACCCCAAGAAGAGTCTGCATATTTAGCACAGATGCAATTTAAAAAAAATATTTCCAATCTGTGGTTGCTTGAATCTGTGGGTGCAGTACATTACTATCCCTGCTTTCATACATTGGTTTCTAGTTGTCTCTTTATATGCCTGTGTCCCTTATTAGCTCTAACTTTGAGAGCCTATCTTCTTGACTTCTGTCCCTGCTCCCTGGCATGAGGCCTGGTGCATAGTAGAAACTCAATACATGTTTTTGAATGAATGAATGAATGAATGAATGAAGAATGATATTAGTTTTTGGTTATGAAGAAGTGCTTCCTGTACAGTGCCTAGCACATTTTAAGTGTTCAATAAATATTTATTAGATGATTCTTTGTGAAATAAAGACACCAAGCCAGGTGCAGAGGCACCCCAGGAGGCTGAGAGAGGAGAATCATAAGTTCAAGGGCAGTGTGGGCAACTTAGCTAGAGCCTGTCTCAAAATAAAAAAAAAAAAAAAGGGGCTTCAGATATAGCTCAGTAGTAGAGCATCCTTGGGTTCAATTCCTAGTACTGCAAAAAAAAAAAAGGAGTTTTTGAAGTGTCTTATTTATTCTGAATGGATTTCTTTTATTTGCAGAGTCAGTATTTAGGGTAAAACCTTGACATTTGTGTGGAGCAGTGCAGGTGAATCTGACCAGCAGATGGGGTTGAGAATCAGTGGGCCAGCAGCTGGCATTAGATTAAAATAAAAGCAGGAGTGAGAATATCACAATGGTAGAAGTTTCACTCGTACGTGCCATATGATCCCAGGAATACGTATGTGAATTGAGAAGAACAGAAAAGAAAATATCTTATTGTGTTCTTGCTGGTTTTTAGGTGCTAGGGTATGGAAGACTTATGTTTTTTTTTTTCTTTTTAGGTTCCTATCATGTGATTGCTCTTCATTTAGCTTATGTCATCTTTTCAATAACAGAAAACAAAAGAAAGTTGGTGGGGAGAGGGCTCCCGATTGTGCTTGGCATTGCCAGGTCGTGGGGTCTGTCCCTGGGCTGCAGCCTTCAGACCACTCCTGGGTGTGATTCTGGGCATTGGGTCTGTAGCCTGACTCTGCTGCTCAAGAAACTACCTAGTGACTTTGGAAACTGATAGACAATTCCTAGGTCCCACGCAGGCCACCTTGTAGTTTTGGGTCTCCAGGGAGAGAGAAGCATGAGGAGTGTGCCAGAACTTTGTGTGGTGGAATTTTAAGATTCCGCCACTGTGCAGTGGTCTCCAAATGGGTCCCAAAATGGAGAAACTGGCCTGGAGTGTGAAGGGAATGGGACTGTGGACTTGGGGACCAAGGCAGCAGGAAGACTCAGTTAGCAGGACATTGTGACCCTGGGGGATGTGTAGTTGGACAACCTGATAGGCAGCTTGAGGCAGGAAGGGACAGCCCAGTGGGAAACTGAGGATTTGAAAAGTGAGACGGTTAGTGGGGAACTGACTGGATGGGAGAAAGCAGCCAGCCACAGGGGGCCCCCGAAACAAGGTGCTCTGAGTCTGCTATCTCTTGGCTGTGGAGTAGCCAAGCAGCAGGAGCTGTCTGTCCACAGGGATATGCTGGCTTGTTATTGTTCAATGCCATCTTCCTCCCAGAGCCTTTCCACATCTTCCCCTAGTGTAGTCCCTCCTTTACAGCCCTGTTGGTCTTTGTCCCTGTTTTGTTGTGGCCTTCACTTTCTGATTTTGTGTTCTTGTTTCTGGGTGTGTCTTGGGTTCTCCTGAGGGCAGAGTGGAGCTTCGTGCAGCTTTATGGTCCATACAGGCCTGTGCAGTGCCTGGCCCATGGTCAGGGACCAGGAAGGAAGGAGTGTTTTGCATCCACTTTCCCAGCTGGAAAGGTCAAGGCCCATTGCTAACACAGAGAAGTCTGTGCCTTTCTGGCCTTTTGGCTGGCTCCTGCCTGGTGCTCCCTCAGGTCACCACGGTGACGAGATGCTCACTTGCAAGCAAATAGCATCCTGGGTAGGGCTGCCAGCCTCAGCAGTTCTTGACCTCCAGCTGAGCTGAAACTGAGAGGATGCCTTTTTCACCAGCTGGGAGCTGCACCCCTGTGTTCTCCTTGTCCCTTTGGTGGTTGCACTGAAAACAGATACTGCCTGCTACAGTAGGGTGTGCCGCCTCCTCCCCAGTCCACTGCCAGAGTGTGTCTGGCATTTATGGCAAGGTGGAGGTCTGAGGTAAAACAGGTGGCCTCCTGCTTGCACACAACTGCCAGCTGCCACCATCTGCAGGGGCCTTCTTGCTGGGGCATTGCATTCTCTTGGGTTTGCCACTGCAGGAGGTGGTCTTTCTCCCAAGCCCGGGGACCTAGGGCAATGTGGCTGAGGAGGCTGTTCTCAGACTGGTGGAGCACTCCTGAGAGAATGAGGCTTGACTTGTCTGCCCTGCCCCTTCGCAGCTCCACCCCCTCCCCCAGTCTGACTCAGCTCTTGCCTGACACAGATCTTAAGCCCTTGTCAAACTGGTTGCAGGAATGGCAGGTGGTATGGGCCATGGCCCAGCTGCCCTAGGCTGGCCAACCCCTGCAGCCTGCCACTCTGGGAAACACTGCAGGCAAAGAGAGCTGTGACTTTCCTGGCCACCTAGCTGTCTGTCTTCCCAAGACAGAGGCCTAAGGACAGCTCCACTGGAAGTTCAAATGTCCTCTGCCTTTTGCAGGTCCTCTCTGGTGTCCCTTCCCTGATCTCACCCCATTTTTTCCCTAGCCCAGCCCTACTCTTCTAGCTCATTTTGTTTTATTGAGATGGGATCTCACTATGTTGCCCAGGATGGTCTCAAACTCCTGGGCTCATGTGACCCTCCCAGCTCAGCCTCCCTAGTAGCTGAAACTGCATTTATGTGCCACCATGCCTGACTTCCTTACAGCCTATCTGAGGTAACATGTACACAAAGTGGCTTAAATGGGAGCTTTATTTGATCCAAAATAGAAACAGTCTTTTCTTTAGAGGTGCCTTGTGGGTAGAAGGCATCCAAAGTTTTAGCAGAGCTGTCTGTCTCAGCCTTGTTGTGACAAGGATCTTCTGTCACCTTTCCCTATAAGTCTCAAGGTTTTCTACCAAAACACATGGAAATAAAACCTTAAGGTAAACACACACAGGCATGCATGTAAATGCACTTGTGTTAATTCTTAAAATCCACACATTCACAAAAATATCCTAGAAAGTCCCCTTCCCCTTGGTGGGAAGACTGGTGTGTGCATTTGTCCAGATTTCTTTCCGTGTAGATGCCAGACCTCTCTTTGCACACTTAGGCTGGTTTGGCGCTGCCAGTTTTCTTGGGAGGCACGTAGCCTCCAAGGATCTGACCCCTGACAGTTCTGGCCCTGTCCTCTGCCCTATGTAAAAGTGGTGTCAAATTAGTCCTCCTTGCCTACCTCCTTGCCTCTTTGCTCCAAGTCAGTGTCTAAAGCCTTGCTTGACCTTTCTTCCCCTCTACTCCCTTGAGCCCAAAATTCCTTTTTCTTGGAAGAGGTGGACTCATGTGGACAGTGGGGACATGTCACCCAAGTGTGAGAGACTATGGGCCTTGGGGCTTTTCTGCCTATTCTTTCACCCCTGGCCTTGTCTGTCAGTTCCTGTAATCCTGCACCATCTCCTGACCCTGAAACACTGAGAGACAGAGACATTCAGGTTGACCTAAACATCTTTTCTGGACTGGCATCCCATCAGCTCAGTATCAGGACTAGTGTCACTAGTTTCCATATGTTGATCCAAAGTTTGAATTGACATATATCTTAGCATTTCTATTGTTAAAAATTAATGTTTCAGCCGGGCGCGGTGGCTCACGCCTGTAATCCCAGCACTTAGGGAGGCTGAGACAGGAGAATCACGAGTTCAAAGCCAGCCTCAGCAACAGCGAGGCACTAAGCAACTCAGTGAGACCTTGTCTCTACATAAAACACAAAATAGGGCTGGGGATGTGGCTCAGCCACCTGAGTGCAATCCCTGGTACCAAAAAAAAAAAAAAAAAAAAATTAATGTTTTTCATCTAAATGTAATTGGAAAGAACTTATTTTGTGACCTGGGCTAGGGATTAATGAAAGATCTTTGTCATGACAAGGTTGAGAGTTCACCTTTATCCTCCACCTCTTTCCTCTGTCCCTGTGGTGGCACCATGGGTTAGGATGGGAGCCAGTCAGTCAGGGGCACAAAAACTAAAAAAGAAGACAGTGTGATCCTGCAAGTGCCACAGCTGGAAGTGACCCTGCCCACCACACTGTGGACTTGTATTCAGATATTTTTGGAGTCCTGATTTGTCAACAAAGAATGAAGAACACTGTTCAGTAGGAGGCTCATTCATGAGTGGTGTCAGGACATCCATCAGACCTTGTGGGATCTGGACCCACTCATTGTACCCTGGCCTGTCCTGCTGGCTGCACTTGCTGTCCCAGCCTTGCTGCAGGCCTTTGGCTGCTTCTGTGCCTGCCACCTGAAACATCTTCTCATACATGCATGCTCTTTCAAGACCAAGCCCACTGAATTTCTGATGCCATGTCTTATCCCCTCCATGCTCAGATGGGTCACCTGTCCCCTTTCTCTGGCTCCTTCCCATTTCCAGTCCACTCACTGTGCTTCCTGTGATAGATCAGGTCATCATATACACTTCATACTGCAACTCATATAGTGCTAGAAACTTCCACCCCTGAGGACCTTTGGCATCGTCTGGAGTCATTTTACTTCTCCCATGTTAAGAAAGGGATAGTCCAAGTCAACCAGTTGTTAGAGACCACTGAAGCTGGAAAAAAAAAAAAAAAAAAAGGACCAAGCTCACCAGATCATATTTCCTCTAGGAAGTCCTGCCAGATGAGCCCCTTCTCTCCTTTCCTTGCCCACAGCCTTCCCAGCCACCTTTATGCCACTCTCTGCTTGTCTGGTAGTAGTCTTCCATCTGTTCCTCCATTCATCCATTCAACGATTTGGAAGACCCACTCTGTGAGGGGCCAGGGCAACTGTGAAGGGGAGACCAGGATCCTACCTTGAGGAGCTGACATTCCAGCTGGCCAGTGGGGGAGTCAGGCAAAGTGAGTTCACAGTGGCTAAATGAGGAGAACGATGGGGAGCCAAGATGGGGAGCAGGGAGCCGACTGGAGTCAGGTTGGCAGGGAAGGCCTAAGGAGACATTCTTTATTTCCTTCCTTTTTTTCTTCCTTCCTTCATATATTTATTATTTTTACAATATTGAGGATTAAAGCTAGGGGTGCTCTACCACTGAGCTATACCCTCAGCTTTTTAAATTTTGAAACAGGGTCTTGCTAAGTTCCTGAATCTGGCCTTGAACTTGTGATCTGCCTGCCCCAGCCTCCTGAGTTCCTGGGATTACAGGCATGCACCACCATGCCCAGAAGGAGGCACTCTTTAAACTTTAGACATTCTTAAACTAATTAAGTTTCTTGGGCCCTTGAGGACCTGGCAGGATCATCACCACAGTGGGTGTTCAGGAATCATGTGTTGAAATGAATCTGGGCCATGACCCTTTTGTCTGGGCTTGAGTACCTGGCAGCCAATAATCATTACCCTCTCCCACCTTAGGTCTCCCTGGCTCCACCTTCAGCTATCATTTGACCATGAAGAATTGGGTTACCTTGGGTGTGGGGTGGCAGGGTCCTATTAACTTATGTGGCCCAGCAAGGAGCTGCCAGGCAAAGCCATCAGCACAGGGGTGGGGTAGCCACAGAGCCAGGGCTTACAACCTGCAGATATCCTGAGGCTCTGCCTGAAACCAGTCCTTTTCATTGGATCCATCTGCAGGGGTGCATCCCCCTCTCCCATCACCATTATTATCTCAGAGGGAAACTGAGGCTTAGAGCTTACATGCTGCCTCTTCCTCTAGCCTCAGCAGAGGCCAAAGTAGGGCTGGTTACTGTGTGGGGGAGGGTAAGGTGGAAGGTCTGAAAATGCAAGGTTGAGGGCGAAGCTTGCTCCCCTCCCAACCCTCAGCAGCCAGCAAGAGCCTCTTTCCAGAGTTTTTGTCACACTGAGTCGGAGCTGGAGGCCTCAGAGGTGATCTAGTCCAGCTCCCTCCCACCCCTTTGGCCGCAACTTCAACTGAAGTGGTGGCCGGAGCCTGTGCTTCTAGCGTACCTGTCACGTGCTGCCCTCCACCACATGGAGGGCATTGCCTGCTTGTTTTAGTTGTTTGTTTTGTTTTGTTTTGTTTTAGTTTTTAACTTCCATACTTATTTTTTAGACCCTTGTATGTTTTAAAAAATTTATTTGTTCATTTTAGTTATACATGACAGTAGAATATATTTTGACATATCCTTGTATGTTGTAGCACATTCCAAGGATTTCCCAAAATATTCAAATATTTTCCAGATAGTGAGCATAAACATAATGTATTTCAAAACCAAAAAGGATAGCCATGCATCATCTGTGTGATCCAGCCTTGGCCAGACAATGAGATGGGCTGGGCTGGTCAGGGACTCATGCTTATCTGGGCATCCTCCATGTGTCGCCCTGCTAGATGAGCAGTCAACATTTTATAAATGACTGAGTGATCTGAATAGTTTCCACTTTAACAGGGTTGCCAGGGGTCTAGGAGAGTCTCCCTCTTTGTGTCTTGCAGCATTTCTTTCTTTTCATAGAACATGCAGCCCGTGCACATCTTTGCCCATGTGGTTTAGGCAGGGGCTGGAGTGTTTGGAGGGCCAGGATCTTGCCTTAACTGCCTTGTGCCCTCAGGAGCACCACATAGGGTTTCTACCGAGTTGATTTTAGTTGAGTCTTAAAGCTAGAAGGGTTCCCTGGGAACTGTGGTAGAGAGAGGGGGCCCACATGAAGGGCCCTAGAAGACCTGCTCCAGGCCAGGCCCTGCCAGGGAGTGCTCCTGCTGTCCTGGCCTGAGGTGTCCCAGTTTGGACAGAGCAGAGTTGGGCACTGCCCAGGCAAGGGCTGGCAGACAGCATGAGTAGCTCTTTCTGAGAGGCCTGGTGTAAATGGTTCCAAGTAAGAGCTGAGGCTAACATGTCCTCCAGAGACTGGCATCTCAGGGGTGGGCATGTATGTGAAATCCCTATCCAGAACAGCTCTGCTTTACCTGTCTCAGGTAAGGTAACAGGCGTCTTCAAAATCCTTCCACACCTTTCTTTGGGGTATGGGGGAAGAGTTTTCCTGTATAAAAAAACTTTTGAGGCTGATTGTTAAACTCAAAAACTCAAACCTGGCCTCACCTACCTACTCCCTCAGGCTTTGCTGTGGGGAGAGGCAAGGAAGGCCTGCATGGAGGGATGTGGAGAATCTCTCCTTTCAATTTGGAAGTCCTGCCCTTTAGACCTGGCCAGGGAGGCCAGGGATGTGCTGTGGAGGAGGCCTGGGGCCCTGCCTCTCTGTGCTCCTCCTGCAGGTGCCAGAGTCCCTGGAGGCTGCACAGCCACTATTTGCTCCCTACCTTCCAGATCCACCTCCTCAGGCCAAAATAAATAGCTCAAGATGCCTGGGCCGCCCCTGGGGCCTTTCTGCAACCACCCTCAGGGGCCAGGGCATAGCCAGAGCCTCAGGCCATTTCTGCCCCCTTCTGAGGGGCTGGCACTTCTCATCTGGAACCTTCTCCAGGAAAGGGACGGGGCATGGCAACATCAGGGTTGGGGCTACTGCTTCTCCTCCAGTGAATCTGGATGCTGTTATCCTCCTGCAGAGGGGGCGGGAGGCTCTTTTCACTTGAGTTCTTGTGCTTTCACAAATTATTTTTGTTTTTCTACTTTATAGTTCATAGGAACTTCAAATAACTCAGCTAGGCTGTACACAGTAGACTCAGTAGTGATGTTTGTGGATGGAACTGAAGTTAGTCAGAAGAGATTCATTCATTGATGCGTGTTAGAAATGACTCTTGAGCCTCTGCTAGACCAGCACCCGTACACTGAGCACTTAATACCTGCCAGGTCTCTGCCATCCAGGACAGCCAGGATCTATGCGGATCAGAGCCAGCCTGCCACCTAGCTGTGTGACCTTTGGATTAAATGATTTAATACATATAAAGTGCTTCAAAGAATGTTTGGCATATGGTAAGCACTTACTAAATGTTAGCCATTATTCTTAAAGTTGTCATTATTACTATAGTTCTCAATCCCTTAAGGTAGTTGCAATTAGTATCCCTATTTTCCAGATGAGGAAACAGGTTCTCAGAGGTTAAATAACATACCCAAGTCATGAAAGTAAATGGCAGATCTAGGGTTCTCTCCCAGCTCTGGAATCTGAGGCTCTGGCAGCCTGGGTGTACTGCTTATCTGCTCTGGTGAGGATATTTCTGGAAACACCAAGTGCATTAGAGCTGAGCCGGTCTGGGTAGAGGCCGGGCAGGACTGAGCAATAGTGTCCAGCTAGCCTTCCCTCCTGGGCCAGAGGCAGAGCTGGTTCTGTGCCTGTCAGCTGTGTAGGGGAAGGATCACCAGGGATTCTTACTGTCCTGGGGAAGTTGGCAGGCAAGGCAGAGACAGGCTGTGGACTGGGAGTGAGAGGATCTGAAACTACTTGCTGGATTCCTGGGGTTCCAAACTTCAGTCCTCATCTATAAAACGGAAATATTAATTCTTGCCACACAAGGTTGTTGTAAATGAAATGAAATGTATTTTTAAAAACCCCAAAAAACAAAAAAAAAAAACCCTTTTGCCAGGTGCAATGGCCCACCTGTAATTCCAGTGGCTCAGGAGGCTGAGGCAGGAGGATCTCGAGTTCAAAGCCAACCTCAGCAACTTAGCAAGGTCCTAAACAAGTTAGTGAGACCCTGTCTCAAAATAAAATATTGAAAAAAACCAGCTAGGGGCTGGGATTGTGGCTCAGTGGTAGAGTGCTTGCCTAGCACATTTGAGGCATTGGGTTCGATTCTCAGCATCATATATAAATAAATAAACCAATAAAATAAAGGCCCATTAAAAAACTTAAAAAAAAAAACCCAGCTGGGAATGTGGCTTAGTGGTTAAGTGTCTCTGGGTTCAATCCCTGGTACCAAAAAAAGAAAAAAAATTCAGGGATGGAACTTAGAACCTTGGACATACTAAGCAAGCATTCTTCCACTGAACTATACCCCCAGCCTTAAAAAGACTATAATCCTAAAACATACATCTAGTGACAACATTCTCTGCACTCCTCCTTCATGTTCCACACAGTATTGATCACACATAATATCCTGCTTTATCTTCACAGCCATCTTTCCATGTGGATATTACTGCTCCATTTGATGGTCATGGAAACTGAGGTCCCAAGGTTCAGCTGGCCCAGGTCGCCTGTGAGGGTGGCACTGAGAGGCAGTCCCAGGTCCTCTCCAATCCCAGAACCACCTCTCCATGTTCCAACCCCTCTGAGTTTTTCTCCCCCTCCCATCCTTACCCTTTACCAGTGAGTTGCTGAACCAGCTTTGGAGGATGTGGCCATCAGAGGGCCAAGGTGAATGAAGTGCCCTTGCCAGGCCAGAAATCCAGGCCTGCAGCTGTGGTGGCAGATGCATCCTCCAAAAGCCTGTAGGTGGAGAGTTGGGCTTTACCTGCCGGTGGTCCTGGTCGTGAGCCCCCTGGTGGGCTCCCCTTCCCACCAGTCTGGCGGGGGAGTTATAGGCCTCTGAGTCACAGCAGTAGTGATGAGTCAGGTTTTTCCCTTCTTAGTGCCCAGAGCAGCTGGGGAGGGGGTGGGGGTTCTTAGGAAATAGACGGTCCTCCCTCTGCTTTCCCACTCATTCCCCTTGCCTCAGGAGCCACTCATTCTCTGTCCAGAGGGCTGTGGCTTGGCCCTGGAGGGAGAGTCCTTTGTGTCCCCACAGAATGTGTTTGGGTGCTGGCCCCACTGGACAAGAGAGATCAGGCCTCAGGCTGGTCCAATCAGGAGGTGGGAAGAGGGAAAAGGCAGGCCTTGTTAATAAGGAGAATGACGTAGCTGGGCTAGAGCTGACTCCCCAACCCAGGTACTCAGCCTTGGGGCTTGGCTTGCCTTGCCTTCTTCTGTCTGCTAAGACACAGGACTATGCTCTGGGCAGTGTATCTGGGTTTCCCCAAGCAGAGGGTGCCCTGAGCAATCTTGTTCTTGCCATTTGACCAGCCTGGCTGTCCAGATGGTCAGCCTGAGGCAGGCATGGGGTTCTCCCTGAGCACCCCCCTCCAGGCCCTCTCAGAGACCTAATTAAACACAATCAAAGCAGCCAGCCCGGCTGGCAGCCTAGTTCCAGATCAGTGCCTCTCAGCCCTGGCCATCTAACAGAACCACTCCTGGAGAGATTTTAAACCCCTCTGATGCTCAGGCCAGACTCCAGAGCAATTAAATCAATCCCTGGGGTTGGGCACCCAGCCACCATGTTTTTGGTACACGACACTGTGTTGCCTCTCCAGAGTCTGCCCACCAGGAACTGACAGTCAAGTTATAAGGACAGCACTCACAGGAGGCTGAATGCCGCCCAAGGCTGGTGTGGGGGCTTTAGGCCTGCATCCTGCAGAGGGTGGGGTCTGGCCCCTGCAGTGCTGGGGCAGGAGACCAGGAGGGTGCAGGCCTGCCAGGGCTGGTGAGTCACGGCTGTAGAGGAGGAAGGGGAGGCATGAGTCAGGCACAGCTGCCTGTGTGGCCTGAGCCTGGCTCTGGAGCACAAATGTGCTCAGGCAAGGAGTTCTGTGTCAATCCACAAACAAATGTCCAAGTCCTGAGCTGTGCCATGTGAGGCCAGTGATGATCCTTGAAAAGATGGGGCTCCAAGCCCTACACAGTGGCATATGCCTGCAATCCCAGGTACTCAAGAGGTTGAGGCAGGAAGATTGTAAGTTCTAGAGCAGTCTGGACAACTTAGTGAAACTCTGCCTCAAAATAAAAAATGAAAAGGACTAAAGGTATAGCTCAGGAGTAGAGCACTCCTGGATTCTATCCCCAGTACCACAAAAATAAATAAATAAATAAATAAATAAATAGGACTAGGGATGTAGCTCAGTGGTAGAGCACTTGCCTAGCATTTACGAGACTCTGGGTTCAATCCTCAGCACCACAAAAAGAAAAAAAAAACCGATGCTCCAGATTTCAAGAATGTCATGTGTCTGTGTGTGCACTCTGCACTGCTCACAGAAACCTGGGGACATTTTTGCATCTCTATAAGGAAGGCTAGCATTCACATTTGGCAGGTGTGCTTGGAAGATCATACAACCTCATGATAGCAATGGACCCCAGTTTTCTTACTCCCAAGTTTACCCCACTGCAGACACAGACCTGAAAGACAGTAATTTAGAGCCCATTGCTGGGGGGCAGAATGAATAAATGATGGTGCTTGAGAGAATTTGCAGCCCCAACCAAGGGAAAGTTTATAGGTTCCTTTTCTACCTCGAGCCCAGACAACTCTGAGCAATTTGCTTCTATATTTGCTGTGAGGAAGGGAGGGGAATTCAGGAGCCTGAGGGGTGTGAACAGACCTCACGTGGGCTGTTAGGGCCTCTCAACTAATCTAACTACTCTAAGCAGCCCAGGAAATGGGTCCTGGGCATTTCTTTGTTGAGAAGTTTTGTGACCAGTCATGATGTGTTCAGACATTCCATTTTTTCACAATTAAGTCTTAGTAGGTTGGATGTTTCTAGGAATTTATCAGTTTCAGCATCTCATTCAAGATATTGAAGACTTGGGAGAAGCAGTAGAAGGAAGAAGGGATGTTCAGTGTGCAGAACAGCGAAGCATCATCAGGTGGCCCATGGAAGGGGCAAAATTCGTTCTGTTATTCCAGAGAGTAGAGCCCACAGACCTCAGGTCAAGATAATAACGGTGGTAATAAGGACAGAAGCAACAACAGTGACAGTGATAAGTGACAGCCTCCTCTTAGCTAGAATGGTGTTCTGTGAACGTATCTTCAGATTTCTGAAACAAGAGCCTGCCAGGTCTCGTGCTAAGGAGACCTCACCTGGGGTATTAGGTTAGTTGATTTATTATGTATAATCTTCTTGATTAGATTAGTGTGTGTGCGTGTATGTGTGTGTATATATATATTGTCGATCCTTTCAACCCCCCTAACAAGTGAGGCTTTTGACAACTCCCTAACCTCCCAGAAGAGACTAGGAAGCCGAAGGCATTTGCCCAGGGTCACTTAGCTAATTCAGGACGGATGGAACAGCTGTTCAAACCCAGGTCCATCCAACTCTCAAACCTTCAGTCAGTTCCCAGCCCAAGATGGTTGACTTCCACTTTTCAACTTTACAGTGGTGCAAGAGTAACCCACAGCCATCCTTTTTTTCACTTTCTGTGAAAATAAATTTCTGTTTTACTTTCTGTACTCAATAAATTACATGAGACATTTAATACTTTATCATAAAATAGGTTTTGTTTTGGATGACTTTGCCTAGCTGTGGGTTAATGTAAGTGTTGTGAGCAGGTTTAAAGTAGGTGCTGTGATTTGGGTGTGATATGTCTACCAAATTCATATTGAGTCTTGGTCCCCACTGTAACAGTGTTGTTGAGAGGTGGTAGCGCTTTTAAGACATCCTTGCGGTCAGGGGATCTTCCTCCATTAATGTGTTTCTTGTGGGAGTTTGGCCCACTTTTCCTCTCTTTGCATGTGCCTACTTGTTCTTCCCCTCTTGAGTTTTTCTGCTATGTGTGCAGCAGCACATGCTTCCCGAAAGGTCAAGTAGATGCCAGAACCATGAGCCCAAATAAACCTCTTTTCTCTATGAATTACCTAGTCTTGGGCATTCTGTTATAGCAACAGAAATGGACTAAGATAGTAGGCCCAGCTAAACTATGTTGTTTGATAGGTGTGTAAATGCATTCTTGACTTATAATATTTTCAACTTCAGTGGGTATCAGGACAAAACGCCTCATAGTCAAGGACCCTCTGTGCCCTCTAGGTATCTCTGTTCTAGGCCTTCCATGTAGCTCAGTGGGGAAATAACTGTAATTACTATTCAATTTTTAACT
>CM053404.1:27316831-27342078 GCA_028644305.1 Xerus rutilus
ATCATGATAACCCTCTGGAGTTATCTCCATTTTACAGGGCAGGAAACTGAGGCCCATAATATTAAAAACAACTTGCCCAAGATTACATAGTTAATGAGCTGAAAGGACTGGGATAATAAAATGCAAATAGATATTAAATTAATAAAATACCATAATTGTCATAATTACCTATCACCAAAAGAAAACTATTTTTTATTTTATTTTTTAAGAAAACTATTTTACAGGCCAGACACAGTGGCACATGCCTGTAATTCTAATGGCTCAGAAGGTTGAGGCAGAAGGATCACAAGTCCAAAGCCAGCTTCAGCAATTTAGGAAGGCCCTGTCTCAAAAAATAAAAAGGACTAGGGATGTAGCTCAGTGGTAAAGTGCCCCTGGGTTCAATCCCCAGCACCAAAAAAAAAAAAAAAAAGAAAAGAAAAAGAAGCCAGGCGCGGTGGCTCAGGTTGTAATCCCAGCACTTTGGGAGGCTGAGATAGGAGAATCATGAGTTCAAAGCCAGCCTCAGCAAAGGATCTGTAGAATATAAGCCACTAAAGGAACCAGGAGCTCTGCCTTGGTTACCTTCATTAACAACCCTCAGCCACCATCTACCAAGCCTCTACTACATGTAGGCATCAAGATCCCTTCACACTCATCATCACACTATTCCTTGATTGCCATCAATGGTGGATTCTTGTCCTTCTTTACAGATGCAGAAACTGAGGCTCTGCCCTGAGGATTTCTTACTGTGGTGGAGCCACTGCCTCCCTATGGCTTTTGCCGTTTATTCATAAATAACCTTGGCATTTTAACATCCTCATCAAGTCCCAGCATCTTTATCTGTAAAAGAGGAAAATGATTCCTGCCCTGCCTACCAAGATGGCTGTGGGGATCAAATGATAAATAATACTTGAGAAAGCACTTTGAAAACTACAAAATGCTGAGCAAAGCAATGGATCATTCCTCTTATTAATTACAAAGAGTGACACCTGATTCTGCAAGCATTTTGCTAACGTGACTCTCCCCTGCCTCTTTTCCCTTGGGAAATGGGGAATAATTCAAAGTCTGCAGAGCGTGGGCACTCCTTTCTTCCAGTCCCTGGCATCTGGGAGTTGGAAAGTGGAGGTTTGCTCCGGGAGAAGGAGGAGGAAACAACAGTATTTGCATTCTACTGGTGTTTCTCTTTAGGAACACGGTCTTGGCTGGAATTCTGTTGCCTTCAGCACACTCAGCCCACAAACATCAGTCAAGGCAGATTTACCAAGCACCTACTATGCGCCAAGCACTTTGATCCAAGATTATGAACTCCTAGAGCTTCTACCTGTAGAGGTTGTGATCTGAGGGCCAGGACATTAGAGGAGGAGGGGACAACAACAGAAGGGAGGGGTGGCTAACAGTCCTTGGAGTTTTGTAGACTTCACAGCTGAACTCTAGGGGCGCTTTTTTTTTTTTTTTTTTTTGGTACTGGGGATTGAACTCAGGGGTACTCAGCCACTGAGCCACATCCCCAGCTCTATTTTATGTTTTATGTAGCAACAGGGTCTCACTGAGTTGCTTAGCATTCTCTTGTCTCAGCCTCCCGAAGTGCTGGGATTACAGTGGTGCGCCACCACGCCCCTAACCCACCACGCCCAGCTCTAGGCGCACTTTTCATGGGTGGGCAGGGCTCGAAGCATAAGGCAATGAGCAGTGGCACAGGAATTCCAAAGTCCTCAGGCTGGTTCAGGCCAATTCTTCTCAGCACAGTGACCACCAGCAACCACTTGACTTTCCCAAATGTAAAACAGGAAGAACTGTTCCCACAGGTAAACTGGGCAAACTCAAAGAGATGATGCTTTGAACAAACCTAGCAAGGTGCCTGAAGGTGCTCAACAATAAACTCTTGTTGAAAATCCATCAACAATAAGACAGTTCTTGTCTTCCCATTCTGAGGACAAACTATAGTGGCCAAAAGCTTGTGCTCTGCTGTCTGCAAGCTATGTAGCCACAGGCAACAGTAGTTGCTTTTTTGAGGCTTGGTTTCTTCGCCTGTAAAAAGGTGATAATAGCATCCCTGTAGGGTGGTTGTGAGGATTAACCTGGATCCTGCACCTGATGCTCCCAGCATGTGGTACATACTGCAAAGGTGAGCTGCTGCTAACTGCATCACTTGAAGCCCTCAAAACAAGCCCACAGGTGATCCAGGCTGCTTGCTGGGTCATGGGTGCCTGGGTTTAGGGCTCATTCGCCCCCAGCTCCTGGAACCAGACTCCAAAAGGAAACAGGAACCAATGAGGAATAATCCTGCCTAGGTCCCCGATATCAACACCCTGATATTGTAACAAAAGGGCTCTAGCCCCTTTCCTGGCAATAGGGAGAGGAGTTGAGGAGCTGAGGATGGTCAGAGGTGTGGGTACACATGACGAGCTCAGTCTCCCTCCTCAGGGAGGCTGAGGCAGGAGGATCACAAGTTCAAGGTTGGCCTCAGCAACTTAGTGACACTCTATCTCAAAAAGAAAGAAAAGATAAAATAGACCAAAACAAAAAGCAACAGAAAGCGGTAAGCATTGATGAGGACACGGAGAAATTGGAACCCTTGTGCACTGCTGGTGGGAGTATAAACTGGAACAGCCATTAAGGAAAACAGTAAGCTAGTTACTCAAAAAACTACAAGCAAGCCGGGCGCGGTGGCTCAAGCCTGTAATCCCAGCACTTAGGGAGGCTGAGACAGGAGAATCGCGAGTTCAAAGCCAGCCTCAGCAATGGCGAGGCACTAAGCAACTCAGTGAGACCCTGTCTCTACATAAAACACAAAAATAGGGCTGGGGATGTGGCTCAGTGGTCGAGTGCCCCTGAGTTCAATCCCCAGTACCAAAAAAAAAAAAAAAAAAAAAAACTACAAGCAGAATTACCACTGATCCAGAAACATTATATCTGAGTATATACAGCCAGAATTTAAAGTAGGGAATAAACGGTTATTTATACACCCATGCAGCATTATTCATAATAGCCAAAAGGTGGAAGCAACTCAAATGTCCTCCGAGTGATAAGTGGATAAACAAATGTGGTATATACATACAATAGCTAGTCTTTTTGGGTTTTTTGTTTGTTTGTTTGTACCAGGGATGGAACCCAAGGGCGCTTAACCACTGAGCCACATCCCTAAACCTTTTTAGTATTTTATTTAGAGACAGAACCTTGCTGAGTTGCTTAGGGCCTCGCTAAGTTGCTGAGGCTGGCTTTGAACTTGCAATCCTCCTGCCTCAGTCTCCCGAGTTGCTGGAATTACAGATGTGTACCACCACACCCAGCAGTCAGTTTAAAGGACATTCTGATTCATGCTACAACATGGATGACAACACACTGAAGACATGCTAAGTGATTAGCCAGTCACAAAAAGACAACTTTTGCATGATTCCACTCATATGAGGTATCCAGAATAGTCCAATCCACAGAAATATAAAGCAGACTATCAGTTGCTCGTGGCTTGGGGAAGGGAGAAATGAGAATTGCTATTTAATGGGTACGGAGTTTCAGTTGGGGAAAATGAAAAAATTCTGCAGACAGATGGTGGTGAATACACTTATGCTGCAGAAATGTGTACTTTAAATGGTTAAAAGTATATTTTATGTTGTGTGTGTGTGTGTGTGTATTTAACCACAATTTTCCTAAGTCAGAAAGAAAAAAATCAAAAAAGGAACCACTGACTTCCAGGAAGAAGAGAGCGAGGATTATAGGTGGAAACAAGAACACAAAAAGTTTGGTAGCCGGAAGCCATTTAGTTTCAGGTCCTTGGCCCTAGTCTCAAAAGCCCATAGTCCTCACTCACACTATTGTAAGCCCAGTAACCAGGCAGGATAAGCTCTTCCAATTCAGGAACCTAAAAGAGAACTTAAAAGCCCCTCCAAATCATACATACCCCAATGTTGCTGCAGAGGTCCCTCTTAAATAGTCTTGCCCCCAGTGATTTCCTTCTGCACACCACCAGTTCACTCCCCACCCCCGCTCTCTTCTTTCTAAGCTAAAAATTTTGAGAGAAAGACCTTTTGTGGTCCCTACTGCCCCTAAGCAGGTGCTTGGCCAACACAAGTGTGAACTCAATGACTCCAAGTGGCAAAGAGGAGGTTATTTTTGTTGAGTATATTTTTCTCAGAAGCATATCAATCATTTTAGAAAGATTCCCATCCAAAAAATAATTTTAAACAAACATTTTATAGTTTTGCCCTTTAAAAACAGCAAGCTCCGGGCTGGGGTTGTGGCTCAGTGGTAGAGTGCTTGCCTAGCATGTGTGAGGCACTGGGTTCGATTCTCAGCACCACATATAAATAAATGAATAAAAATAAAGATCCATCAATATCTAAAAAAAATTTAAAAAAATAAAATAAAATAAAAACAGCAAGCTTCAATGATATAGTTAGAAAACAATATATTATATGTAAATATCCTGTGGTTTTGAATAGAAACTTTCTAAGTTCATCTTATCATCCAGGGTCTCACTTGATTCTTACAACTTCTGAGAGGTGAGCAAGGAGAGTCAGCCCATTGTACAAATGGGAAAACTGAGGTTCAAAGAGATCAAGGGGCTTGGTCAAAGCCACACAAACAACTAGGAAGACTGAGAGAGCCAAAGTCTCATTTTTTTATCAATGCCAGACGCAATTCAGGGTTGAGACTTCACACTCAAGCAGACCATACAGCCATGAAAGTATTTATAATCAGTGTTAGCTTATTTTATCTTCATGTTATCTCACTGAAGTAAACTGGAAATGCTATTTTTTAGAGCATCAATTAAGCATGAAACAGATGGCCTGTCCAAGATTACCATTCAAGAAAGTGACAAAGGCTAGGTGCAGTGGCGCACACCTGTAATCCCAGCGGTCCGGATGCTGCAGCAGAAGGATCACTAATTTAAAGCCTCAGCAACTTAGGCCCTAAACAACTTGGTGAGACCCTATCTCAAAAGGTGTTTAAAAAAGGGTTGGGGATATGGTTCAGTGGTTAAGAACCCCTGGGTTCAATACCCCTCACCAAAAAAAAAAAAAAAAAAAAGGAGAGTGGTGAAGAAGAAATTGGACCCCCTCCCTTTTAAATACGCTTGACCTTGACCACTTCTTACAATGTCTTGATCACAGCACAATCAAGACTTAAAGCAGCCCATGCAGTTTTTATACAGGTTGCACCATATTTCTGTGAACTAGGCAGGGAACAGATATACCTTTGTTCTCTTTTTAATAGCTGAATAAGAAAAAAGAGGTTACAGAAATCTTCAGGTTCCTTTTCAGCTCTAAAATTCTGAGATTCTAAAAATTCTCCAGCAAACTGATGGGCAGAGAGGCCTGGGATCCATATCACTCAACTTTCTTCCTCACATTCTATTAGACCACCCCATCCCTGCCCTGCAAGTTATGGACTACAAAAACTGCATGTACCTGAGAGAGGAGCCCCACTCTTACACAGACACACATGTGAAAGGACAGGAATGTGCCACTGCCTGGGTGGGACCCTCATAAGGGACCTTCACTCTATGCTCTCTAGCTTTTAGCCTCAGGCCCAGGATCTTCCAGCAAGATGTTCCCAAGCCACAGGAAACCATACCTCAGGTACTGGGAACCTCATCAGTACCTGGAGTAGAAAGATGCCATTTCAGGGAAAGCACACCACTCTGAGGTTGCAGTTCAGGTCCCTTCACTAGCATACTTGCCCTAACACAGGAGGGCTGGCTGAACTCCTAAGCCAGGAGACCAGTGGGATACGCCCATCCTTGCTCTCCTATGCATCTCACCAACATGGTTTATACACACTAATTTCATCCACAAATACTTATTAGACACCAACTATGTGTCAGGCACTGCTCTTGGTCCAAAAGACCAAATCTCTGATCACAGGGAGTAAGGGGAGGCAGCTACTGTCAGATGATGATATGAACTACAGAGAAAGGCAAAACGGGGAAGGCAAGCAGACACCTGGCTGAGGGGGCGGGACCCATTCAGACACTAGAGGATTGACCAAGAGGATGAAGAGAAAGAGGAGGCTTAAGAAAAGAAAATAGGCAAAACTCATATCATGACTTCCAGGCCAGCACAAAGTCTTTGAATGAGATTCGGAGTCACAGGAAGAGCTGGGCAAAGGAGTAACAAAATCTGACTTACAGTTTACAGCATCACTCTGGCTGCTGTGATGGAAATAGTCTGTCAGGAAACAAGGGAGGAAGTAGGAAGGTCAGTGAA
The DNA here is from genome assembly GCA_028644305.1 of Xerus rutilus. Lineage (NCBI taxonomy): Eukaryota > Metazoa > Chordata > Mammalia > Rodentia > Sciuridae > Xerus > Xerus rutilus. Next base: position 27,323,020 of record CM053404.1, read on the forward strand.
GAGGCCAACTTAGGGTGAAAGTGGTGGAGACAGGGAGTCAGGTGCAGAATATACTGAAGGCAACACCAACTGACTTATTGATTAAATGGATTTGAGAGAAAGGGAGAAATCAGTGATGACTCCGGAGTTTAGGGGCCTGGGCAACTGGAAGAAAGAATTCAACCTTAATGGAGATAGAATGATGAGAGGTGGGGCAGGGGTGGAAGCAGAGGTTCATCTGGCTTGGACACATAACTGAAGAGACCTGGGCTGGGGTTGTGGCTCAGTGGTGGAGCGCTTGCCTTGCACATATGAGGCATTGAGTTCGATCCTCAGCATCACCTAAAATAAATAAAGGTATTGTGTTTATTAAAAAAAACAAAAAACAAAAAAACGAGAGACCTTGTAGATATCAGATTTGTTGAGTAGGCAGCAAAATCTACAAGGCTGGAGTTGGAGAGGATGGCTGAGATGATAAACTTGAGCATCCCCAGCATGTATAATATGTAACCATATGTATAATTATACAGGATTCACATAGATGATCATGTGTAATTTGTATGTTTACTGCCTGGCCCCACAAGACTGTAAGCTCCATGTGGCCAAGGACCATATCTGTTTGTAGTTAGCAAGGTACCGGGCACTCAGTAAATATTTACTGAGCAAATGGAGAAGTTGCCCAATTACACCCTCAAGAATAGCCACACTGCCCACACAACAAGAAGCAGACTCCCTGCCAAGCACAACCAGCCCTAAACAGGGCCCTGGGTCTGTACACCCAGAGCTTGAGATTCCAGAATGTAAATGGATACGCCTGGCACATCACAGAGTCAGATATTTGGGTTTCAGCCCTGCCACATTCTCAAAGGGTGGAACTAGGGAAGAGACGTGCCTGTTTTACTACCTCTGTTTCTTCTGACAGTGGCCAGGGGATGGGCTGCTCCACCCAGGTCATGGGTAGAAATATTGATCTACCTGGGGTAGATGTATAGGCTGGCAGAAGCCCCTCCGAAGGAGCAAATACTCAAGTATTCACAGAAGCATGCAAGCACACCGAGCACCTAGGGAAGAAGAACCTCTGTCTACTGGGGATACATTCAGAGAAACAATAGAAATAAATAATAAATGGCTACAATCCAAAACTTGATAAGATGAGAGGACCATAATCCTTCTACCCAATTCAAGAATTCCTGACCAGTGGCAGGGATTCACCTGTCAAGTAACTGAGAAAACAGTACTAAGGACAAAAGGTAGCATTACAAGGCAAAGATTTCACCTTACTTACTCGTTTTGAATAGTCACCTTTATGAAGATGCTAAAACTGCTCTAATGACCTTGTTTAACTCCCTTTCTGATATTGGAAGTGTGGCCTAGAGAGGCTGAATGACTTGTCCAGGATCACTGAACAGAGGACCAGGACTAGAATTCAGGTTCTAGCTCTCTGTTGAGTGTTTCTTCCCATTACAGGAGTGACAAAGAAAAGGCGAGGGTTACAGTGGGAGCTGGGGAGTTACTTTCAGGCATTAGTCTCTTTCTTTTTCTTTTTCTTCTTCTTTTTTTGTGGGGTGGGGGTTAGGCATTGAACCTATGGACACTTTTCCACTAGGTACATTCCCAGCCCTTTTTATTTTTTATTTTTATTTTTTTTTTTGGTACTGGGGATTGAACTCAGGGGCACTTGACCACTGAGCCACATCCTCAGCCCTATTTTGTGTTTTATGTAGAGACAGGGTCTCACTGAGTTGCTTAGCACCTCGCCATTGCTGAGGCTGGCTTTGAACTCGCGATTCTCCTGTCTCAGCCTCCCTAAGTGCTGGGATTACAAGCGTGAACCACCGCGCCCAGCTCCTTTTTATTTTTTGAGACAGGATTTCACTAAGTTGCTGAGTGAGTTGTTTGTGGCTGGCCTCAAACTTGCAATCCTCCTGCCTCAGCCTCACAGTTGCTGGGATAACAGGTGTGTACCACCATGGGCCTAGTTTTTTTTTTCCTTCTTTTTTACAGTGCTGGAATTTTTTTTTTGGTACTGGAGATTGAACTCAGGGGCACTCGACCACTGAGCCACATCCCCAGCCCTATTTTGTGTTTTATGTAGAGACAGAGTCTCACTGAGTTGCTTAGCACCTCACCATTGCTGAGGCTGGCTTTGAACTCGTGATTCTCCTGTCTCAGCCTCCCAAGTGCTGAGATTACAGGCTTGCGCCACCATGCCCGGCTACAATGCTGGAAATTGAATGGAGGGTGTCATAAGTATTAGGCAAGCGCTCTACCACTGAGCTACACCTCCAGCCCTAGACATTAGCCTTACAACATGAAACTACATCCTTGTCAAAGGGTAAGCTGCAGATGTTAAAGGAATGCTAGATGCACGCTGTGAAGTTAAGAGGGATTCCTTCCCTTGTACCAAATCTGTGATCCTACAGAGTTCTCCTCAGCTTTGGACTTTATGAATAAAGCTATTCATAGCAGGACCCATGGAATTAAATAACGATTCACTAGCAGGCAAAAAAAAATGCAGATATATACTTCAGTAAAATGTTTCCATAAAAAATTCAGGTGGCAAGGTGAAGTTGGGTTAGCTTTCTAAAATCAACAAATATTGAGTGCTTCCTCTGTACAGGTTTCTGTGCTATATGCTGAGTATGTGTGTGCATGGTCATACGAGTGAGACAGAAGAACACACAGGGAAAAGAGAACCCAAGTCTTCAGGCTTGCAATGTGGTTGCTGATACAAGACTGTGAACATCAAAGACATGACTAATAATATGGAATAGATAATTGTTAAGTAAGTGGCATAGGTAATGTGTCTGCAGGAGTTCTCTGAAGAAACAATCACTTCTGCTCGGGCAGAGGAGAGTCAGGCAAGGCAATCATGAAGGACGTGGGGTGGACCCTGAAGAAAAGAAAGGTCTCAAGAAGGAGAAATGGATGAGCAAACACTGGTGGCTCATGGAAAGAGAAAGAAATAAGTCTTACAAGGACTAGGCCAGATTTGAACAGACTTGAAAGAGCTTTTAGGATTGAGAAGGTGCAGGAAGGTTTTTGAATATTAAAACTACAGGGTTTGAAACATGTTAACTTTAACAAGCACCTTCTGAGGGGACACTGTGTGCAGGTATTTGATGAATGACTAAAGGCGAACTTGCCCTTGGTTGGGAACTCACTTCAAACTGTCAGAAGAGGTGGACTTGAGCTGACAAGGACATAAGTCATGTGGGAAGAGGCATGTCTGAAGGAAGAACCAGCAGGCCTCAGTGGCCAGCTGGATGGGAAGCGGAGGACAAGGAAGCACAGACTCGCCAGAAAGAGTTCTTCAGAGTACAAAGTCGGGCGGCTGGAAGAACAGAAGAGTAAAGAAGGGAAACCCGTTGAGGGAAGACGCAGAGCTTAGCTTTAGAGGTGCTGAATCTTAGAATATCTATATCACAGCGTCCAGTGGGTGCTGGAGATGTGGGTCTAGGGTTTCAGTTGAAGGTTAGATGTAGGGATCTTGCCAATGGACAAAGTGTGGGACTGAATATGATTTCTCAGGGAGGGAGTGTAATGAGAAAAAACAATGTAAAACTGAAACATAGGTGTCCCAACCCTAGGAGGGCAGAGGAATAGGAAAGGGGGTAGTGGGTCAGAGTGATCAAAAGGATGGTCTAATGCCAAGAAAGGAAGGGGGGAGAGTTTCAGTGGAAGAGGATTGTCAACACTGAAAACATGCTATAAAATCAAGAACTGAGCTTATAAAAAATTAGTTGATGAATGAATGAAAGAAAGGGAAGCCCTTGGGATGGAGAATCAACTTTTCCTCAGTCAGAAGAATAGCCAGGGATGCCCTCAGACAAGATTTTAATGTTAAGTTGTACCCCATTCTTCCCATGAAAACACGATTCTTCCTGCACAAGTCATCCTGTCCACTACACAGACATCCTTCCCTGCTTCCGCCATGTCTCCCCCATTCTTTTTCCCAGTTTCCGCAATCCAAGTAACACACCTTTGGTGGTAAAGTAGACAGGAAACTCCAACTAGAGTTTCCACTTCATTAACAACTGTGGCTGTGGCTTCTCTTACACAAAAGGGTATGTGGCAATAAGGTGGAAGAGAAGATGGAGTTCTAGCCTCAGTAGCAATACTTACCAGCTGTGTGACTTTGGAAAAGTTACTCAACCTCTCTGAATACATAGGGGGAGGCAGGTCTACCAGGAATCTAGACAAGTTTTGAAGGTGCCTTTGAGCTCTTAAGTCTATTTTATCATTCTCAGAAGGTCCTTCCTTGCAACACCCTCAGAAAAGGAAGTGACTGTAAGACTCAGGGAAACGACTACCAGACCTCTTCCCGGGGTGAAGCGCCAGGATAGGAAGGTTGTACCAAGAAAGTGAGACGGCAAGAGACGTGCCGCCCAGGCCTCGCAGATCACCAGCAAGCAGATTCCATTCCTAGCGCTGGGAAGGATCCCAACAAACCCGAGGGTGACTCTCACCACGCACCCCACCTTTCCTAGATTCCCAGACGGCCAGGAGGCTCTAAAAAGCCCTGCGGGGAAAAAAATAAAGATTTCCTTCCCAGAGTCCTGAGCTGCTTTTGCAAGTCGGATTCCGGCAGACACGATCTGCGGCCCGATAATGACACAGTCTTTGGAAGGAGCGACTGTTCTCTTCTCGCTCGCTCAGAGTTCTGGGGCCGCCTGGCTGCCCGCGCCGCGCCCCGACGGGCCGGCGTCCGACCCCAGCCGGGGCTGCCAGGCCAGCGGCGCCCCCCCACCCTCTCCCTCCGTGGCCCCACTGCGGTCTGCAAACATTTCCTGCCCCTGCCCCTGCCCCCACCAAGAGCTTCCCAGTGGGAGCGAGTTGGTCTCGCAGCCGGGTCAGCGCTTGCAGTTGCCCCAACTCGGCTCCCCCGGCCACCCCTCCCTAAGGAGGGGACCTCGTCCGGCTCTGAGACATCGAGGAAGCCCAGGCGCCAGGAGCCGCGGGAGGTCGCTCGGGAACCCCAGGGCTCCGGCCAGGAGGGATACAATTGGCGGGGAGTCGTGGCCCTGTTCACTTCCCTGGCGTTACCTGCTCGCTTGCGGGGGTGTCCCGGGGCGGCTGGCCTCTCACGGCGCTGTCTCCCCACGCAGTTGCCCATGCTGGCTTCTCAGCCGGTCCCCATGCACCGGAGGCGGCGGCTGGCCGACTGCTCCGCGCTTCTGCCCCGGACGGCGGCGTCCGGGGTCAACGGCTCCTGCCGCTCGGCATCGGGCGCTCTCAGATCTCCCCCGGGGCGCGCTCTGCCCGGCGCCGGCTTCGCCACAAACTTTGCGGGCCAGGGGAGAGAGGGAGGTGGCCGACTCTCAGCACAGTCCCAGGTGGCCGGGTCAGGGGGGCCCGCGACGGTGCCCAGCCAGAGACCAGCCCCGCTGGAGGGGCGGAGAGGGGGCGGGCACCGCCGCAGCTACTCAGGGCTCGCTCGGGGCTCGCAGCTGGGGCCGGCCCCCCAGAGCCTGTCACTCACCTGCCTAACCCCGCCCCAGCCCGGCCCCGCTCTCTTCCGCCGGCTGGCGGTGCCCGCGCCGCCGCCGCCACCCGCCCCAGGTGCGCATGTGACTGACGGCACCGCCCCTCGGGCCGGGCCTGATTTTCTCATTGGCTTCCCCCAGGATGCGCACCGCCCCCCGGCCCCACCCAGCCAGGTGCCCGCCCCGCTGCCGGTCTCCCGGGGAGCCCGGCCGGGAATTATTCGCCCTCAATGGCCCCCGGCTGCGTGCCCAGCAGCCTCCTCCCCTCTCCGCGCCACCGCCCCGACCTCAAGCCCCGCCCCCCAGGGAGGGGCCGTCCCGTCCCTCCCTGGAACTGCCTGGCCCAGAGCCGGCAGGCACGTGATCCAGACAACGCCCCACCCCCTCAGCCTTCGCCCAGCAATTGGCTGAGAAGGCGCGTGCGCAGAGAGGTCCTTCTTTTACCACCTCCTATTTCCCCTCCCACCGTCTCCGGTGCGCGTTATGGCCGCCGCCACCGCTCTGGAGGCGGCGGCGCCTACGGGCGCCCTGTGGGGCCTCGTGCAAGACTTCGTCATGGGTCAGCAGGAGGGTCCCGCTGACCAGGTGGTTGCAGGTACGGGTGGCAGCGCTGCGTGGTTTCCACATGGCGGACTGGAGGGAGCGGCCTCAGCACCAGCGCGGGGCGGGAAGGGAGTGAGGGACAGAGGTGACTTTGAGATTGGTCTTGGGCTGCTTGGTGAGCATCGCGAGCTTAAAAGCCATAACAAGTATAGATAGTTGCATCTTTCTTAAAGCACCTTTACGTTCCTCATCTCCCTGTAGTCAATGATAGAGAATGATTACATTTCACAGGTGAGGAAACAGGCCCAGCGAGGGCAAGAGACTTGCGCAGAGCTACCGACCAGGTAGGAGGGGGAGCTGGGACTCGAACTCCTTGCTTCAGATCGGAACCAGGTGCTCGCGCTACGAGACTTAGTTGTGTGATGTTGACGTGGGGAGATGGATGTTCGCAGGCATCCGCTCCTTTCGCGTGGCATCCTGGGAGTGGCCGGTGGCCCCTGTCTGACTAGCTGTAATCCGAGGGAGGAGGAGAAGAAAAGGAGCCAGTCTCTGAGGAATTAGAGATAAGACTTTATTCCGTGGCTTAGAGTTCTCAATTAATTTGCTTCTCGACTTTTTTATGTATCATTTATTTTCTAACCAGATCTCCAGTTTCCTAGTCTTGACCAGTTCAGGAATCTCTTAGTTTTGACACTCTAAAATTTGAACAAAACAAATTCTAGGCTGACTTAGCTCTCTTAAGGGGGGAAAAAACAAACCTAAAAAATTATCGAATGTTGAACCTTCACATTCAAGTTTAATAGCATATAAAATGAGTACAGATAAGGTTTTTCAAAGTATTTATTTTGGGAAGTTTTGCATGCTTGAGGAAAAGTAAAGGATATATTACTTTTGCAAATTGAACAGATTAACTTTTAGGGTGAGAAATGAATAATGGATCTGCTAGGAACATAATCCTGGACCTTTACAATATTCCACTTTCATTCAAATCATTTCACTATTTTGGAACACATATTAGTCTCCAAATATGATGCAAAACAAATTAGATCTGTGACCACCAAGAACAATTAATGTGGTTGAAGAGACAACCATGCTCCAAAAGATTTGTGCAGGTTGCTTTGGAAGCATCAATGGGCAAATGCCTGGTGCTGCCACTGTTTATCATATTACAGCTTTAGAAAATATAGTGTGTTATCAGGGCTTAGAGTTAGTATGGGCAGTGTGTTGTCAGTGCCCTTTTCCCAATGTTTTATAATGAAAATTTTCAAACATTCAACTAAGCCTGTAGAATTTTATAAGAAATACTCCCACCATTAACATTTTTCTGTTACTTGCTTTATCACATACCTATCCATCCATTTAAACTGTATGTATCTGTACACTTATCTTTAAGTACTTTGGCATATATTGACTAGAATTTGTTTACAGTTTATTTTGGTATAATGCTTATATCCAATGAACTGTACTGTCCAAAGTATATATTCACTGTTTGTAGCTAAAACAGTCTCATCCACTACCAAGGTAAAGAACGTTATTATCATTATCTGTAACTCTTCTTTCACATTTGTACATTCTGAAAACAATAATTTTGATTTTTTGATTCAGAACACACTTTGAAAAGAAAGCTAAGTCCTTTTTTTTTTGGTACCTGGGATTGAACCCAGAGGTGCTTAACCACTGGGCCACCTCCCCAGCCCTTTTTTATATTTTATTTAGAGATGATCTTCTGATTTGCTTAGGGGCTCGCTAAGTTGTTGAGGCTGGCTTTGAATTTGCAGTCCTCCTGTCTGAGCCTCCTGAGCTGCTGGGATTACAGGTGTTGGTCACAGTGCCAGGCTGACATCTAAGTTCTTAAAAATATTTTTGTAACATAATTTTATTTATGCCTGAAAAAATGCCTAAACCGTTGTCTACTTAACTCAGATAACTTTCTGTAACACTAGACATTTTGTAATTTAGCCCTCTAAAGAAAATAAGGTTGTTATAGAGAAGTAGTGATCCATGAAATTGAAAAGGTTTGATGGGGTTGGATTATGCATAACCTTGGCTTCTAGGTCGAAAGATTTGAATGGCCTGTTGTACTTAATAGAGTCATTGTAGATCCTTGAGCAAGCAGAGCCATAAAATGAAAGCAGATTTGGAAAGGATTAAATTAGTATTCTCTCTTTTTTTTTTTTTTTGGTATTGGAGATTGAACTCAGGAGCACTTGACCACTGAGTCACATCCCCAACCCTATTTTGTGTTTTATGTAGAGACAGGGTCTTACTGAGTTGCTTAGCACCTCACTGTTGCTGAGGCTGGCTCTGAACTCGCAATTGTCCTGTCTCGGCCTCCCTAAGTGCTGGGATTACAGGCTTGTGCCACTGCGCCCTGCTAGTATTCTCTGTCTTAGATCACAACCATAGTTAGGATTGTGGAAGGTTGACAGGTTTTGCTTTCTGATCCTCTAGCCTACATCAATCTCTGTTAGTGCTAAAGGGACCAGCCAGCTTCCTGTTCAGCCATTTGCAGCAGTAGCCTCCTACAAATTATAAATGCAGAAGGAACACACATGATCATAAATGCAGCTGCCACCAAAATTGCTTTGCAACTAGGGAAGTTCTGGTGGAAGTAGGGGTCAGCTATAAAGAAGGAACAAACAATGGAAGGAAAATGACCTGAAACCCCAAGAGTTAAGACTTCTCAGGCAGGTATTCAAAGGCTGCCACTATTCACCATTGCTCTCTTGGGCCTTTAGTTCTCAGCAGCCACCTTATCCCCTGAGTGCTTTTGTTCCCATTTCCTTGCACTACTACTGATTCAAGTTAGATATCGAAGTCAAAGTCCAAATTGAGTGGCCACCCCCCAGACATCTCACACTTTCGAATCTTTGTAATACTTATTTCTCAACTACTCATGTACTTATTAGGAGACTCCTTTTAGTAGCTATGTCTGTGCATATCTCCAAAGTATACCCTTCTCTACTACCAGTGTCTCCTAGAACTAGTATAAGTAAATACACAATAAAAATTGCTTATGTAGCCATGAGTGGTGGTACATGCCTGTAATCACAGCTGCTTGGGAGCCTGAGGCCAGCCTGGGAAACGTAGTGCAAGACCCTGTCTCAAAACAAAATTAGAGGGGCTGGGATTGTGGCTCAGTGGTAGAGTGCTTGCCTAGCATGCGTGAGGCACTGGGCTCATTCCCCAGCACCACATTAAAAAAAAAAAAAACTAAATAAAGGTATTATGTCCATCTATAACTGAAAATAATTTTTTTAAGAAATTAGAAAAGGCTGGAGATGTCATAGAGTGCTTGCCAGGCATACAGGAGGGTTCAGTTCCCAGTAATGGGAGGAAAAAACTGCCTATGTAAATGGAGTGAGAGATGTTGAAGGAAGAATCTGGAATTTGAGATCAAACCAGTTATGAGGCTTGAAAGAAAGGGCCCTAAAGTTTTGAGCCTGAGTATGAAGAACAAAAGAAGTATTTTGTCCAAAAGATGAGGTTGGAAAAGGAGCTGATTTTGGAGAGTATGATTTTTGGACATGTTGAATTTGCAGGTGGTGCATATAATTTTTTCCCTCTCAAGTTATTTGGATTTTCCTTTGTTTCAATTTTCATTATATTGTGTTTCCCACATATGTAGTTGCTAGGGAAGCCCATTATTCATGAAATGAAAAAATCATTAAAGAATAGAACAGGGGCTGCGGATGGATGTAGCTCAGTGGTAGAGCACTTGCCTAGCATGTGTGAGGCACTGGGTTCAATCCCCAGCACCACATAAAAATAAATAAATAAAATAAAGGTATTGTATCCATCTACAACTAAAAAGAATATTAAAAAATAGAATAGAACAGAGTTTGGAAAAATGTCTGTGGCATTAGGAGCAGAAAGGGCATTTGAGAACCTGATTGGAACCTAGTACTGAGAGATTTTCTCTCTCTCTGGCTCCTATCAATCCTCCTGCATTACCCCAGACCTTTTGCACTGCCTTAGGCTGCCACTCCAGATTCTCAAGAGACTAACTCCATCAGACAGAGATCTGATTGTGCCTTCTAGGTCAGTGACCTCATAAATACTCTGAGGACTCCTCTGTGTCCCACATGAATCAGTTCCCTGCTGAAGATAGTCGGGAGCTAGGAGGTGCTAGTAAATCCATCTGTAAAGAGCAAATATTGAACATATAGGGAAAACTTAGGCCTACCTAGAAAGGGAAAAGAACTTTTATTCCATAATACCAGGGAGTCTACCCATAGGAAAATTAACTCTTTATGAGCTTCTTTCATCCCAGGAGTCCCAAGTATATAATTAACAGTATTCCCAGGTCTTCTGGTTATTTTTATGTGGGAGTACTTGTAGTGTTAGAAGAATTAATCACTTAAAGTTAGTAACTTTTGGTCTATAAACCCCGGAATTTTACTCAGGTTTTTTTTTTTTTAAACCCAGTCTCTGTTTCTATCACTATAATGACACTGAAATTGTTAGGCTGCAATTGATATGTTTTGTTTGTTTTTTGTTACTAGGGATTGATCCCAGGGGCATTTTACCACTGAGCTGAGCTACATTCCCACCATTTTTATTTTAATTTTTTATTGGTTCTTTTTAGTTACACATGACAGTAGAATCCATTTTGACATAATTATGCAAGCATGGACTATATCTTGTTCGAATTCGGACCCCAGTACCTCTCCTTCCCCTTTCTTCTCTCCACTCCCTGCTCCCTTCTCTCTTTTTATTCTATTTTATTTTTATTTTTTGGTACCAGGGATTGAACTCAGGGTACTCAACCACTGAGCCACATCCCTAGCCCTATTTTTTATTTTTTATTTTTTTTATTATTATTATTTTTTAATATTTATTTTTTAGTTGTAGGTGGACAGAATATCTTTATTTTATTTTTTATGTGGTGCTGAGGATCGAACCCAGTGTCTCACGCGTGCTAGGCGAGCACACTACCACTGCGCCATAACTTCAGCCCCTGTATTTTTTATTTAGAGACAGGGTCTCACTGAGTGGCTTAGCTCCTTGCCATTGCTGAGGCTGGCTTTGAACTCACAGTTCTCCTGTCTCAGCTTCCCAAAGTGCTGGAATTACAGGTGTGCACCACCACACCTGGCTTCCCTTTTTATTTTTTGAGACAAGGTCTCCCTAAGTTACCGAGGCTGGCCTTGAAATTTAGATCCTCCTGCCTCACCTTCTGGAGTCGGTAGGATTACAGGCATGTACTACTTTACCTAGCATTGATTACTTTGTTTTATTTTTTTAAATATATTTTATTTTATTTTTAGTTGCTGATCAACATTTATTTATTTATTTATTTACATGTGATGCTGAGAATCAAACCCAGTGCCTCCTCACACACGCTAGGCAAGTGCTCTATCACTGAGCTACAACCCAGCCCAGCATTGATTATTTTAATGTTACTGCTCTGCCCCACCAGACTGTGGGCTCCTTAAAAGCTCCCTGTCATCGGGCATGGTGTCTCACACCTTTAATTCCAGCAACTCAGTGGCAGAGACAGGAGGATTGCAAATTCAAGGCCAGCCTTGGCATTTTAGCTAGACCCTGTCCTAAAATTAAAAAAAGGCTAAGGATGTAGCTCAGTGTTTGGGTCAATCCTCAGCACCAAAACAAACAAAACAAAAAAACTCCACAAAACTCTCTGATATATTTTTTTTTCTTTTTTCCTGTGGTACTAGGGATTGAACCTAGGGGCACTCTACCACTGAGCTACATCCCCAACCTTGTTAAGTTTTTTCATTTTGAAACAAGGTCTCACTGCGCTGCCCAAGATGACCTCAATTCTACTCTTTCAGTCTCTCAAGTATCTGGGATTATTATAAACATGTGCTACCACACTTTGCTCCTTTTTTTTTTGTACTAGGGATTTCACCCAGGGGCACTTAACCACTGAGCCACATCCCCAGCCCTTTTTATTTTAGATAGGATCTCACTAAGTTGCTTAGAGCCTTGCAGAATTTCTGAGGCTGGCCTCTAAAGTCACTGGGATTACTGACATGCACCACCATGCCCAGCTGCACTTCAGCAATTTTAAATGAACAATTCAGTGGTTGGTTGGTTGGTTGATTGGTTGGTTTGTTTAATATTCACAGTGTTCCATAATCTAAAAATTCAGTAACATTCTCATCACACCAAAAAGTGGAAGGCTTTTTGACAATAGTCACTATATAGTCTAATTACAGGGATGAAAAGAAGGTTTCATATTTGAAAGACATTTCTGAGATGAACTGGAATAAGATGTTAAATTTGGTCACCTCTATGAAAACATCCCCAAAACACCAATTCTAGTTTTTTGCCAGCTTACTTTCAATTTTCCTTAATCTTTGTTACTGTGCCTTATTATTTTTTCCTAATTGTGTACTATTTAACACCCCCCCCCCTTTTAAATGTACTGCATTAATTCAAGATGGGATCCTTGTGAAAGTTTTGAAGACTAAAGGGCTCCACCAGGAGAATTCACCCAAGTACTGAGATGAAAGGAATCACCTGCAAATGAATGTTTCTTTGTAACAGTAAACCAACCAGTTTCACAATGATGTATGCTGAGTGCTAAAGATGTTCTTTTAATTATAAAATTTGAGGCAACCTCTGGGAGTGGGAGTTGACGTGTAGGGACATAATGAAACTTCCTTTGCTGATAGACATATTATTATTTTGTTCTTTTTGGTTTTGGGGATTGAACCCAGGGGCGTTTAACCACCGAGCAACATCCCAGCCTCTTTTTGTATTTTATTTAGAGACAGGATCCCACTAAGTTGTTTAGGGCCTTGCTGAGGCTGGCTTTGAAATTGTGATCCTCCTGCCTCAGCCTCTGGAGCCGCTGGAATTACAGGCGTGTGCCACTGTGCCCAGAATAGAGTGCTCTTTTATGATTCAACTGAGACTTAGGTGTTTCTCTTCATGAAAGTATTACACTTAAGGAATCGGGCATGGGACTCAACCATCAGTTCCTTGGTTTGTTTGTCTTGTGAGTCTGACTCCTGCCCCTTCCCCCACCCTACAGCCTGCTCATTTTTTCCCTTGGCTCTTTCTCAGGGGCTGGGGCAGCAGCTGGGCCTTCCACATCCTGGCACAAGTAGGGCTAAGAGTGCCTGATGTCTAAATTGGTGCCAGTCACGAGCTGTGAATCCTAACTAGAGCTCTCCTTTCCTCAGTCTGGTTGGACTTCTCTTTACTCTAGTACCAAAGTGAGTCTCTGTTTAGCTCAGCTGACAGCTGTTGCCCCGAGACCAGAGACTTAAGAGGAACTGGAGGCTTAGGAGTTTGTTCTCAAGCCTTTTTTTTTTTTTCCTTTCACTTTTTCCCTTGTTAGCAAGAGGTGACTAGGTAAGGTCCTGTGTTTAGAAGTAGGTGAGTTAGGAACCCAGAACAGGTTTCTGAAAGTAATTCACTGCGCATCATACCTTCATTAGCTAGAACTCCTCTTTGTTACTCTCCATTAATCAAACCCTTATAAAGGTAACCTTTTGCTCTTTGTTTCTCCCTTGAAATTGTAAACTAAAAAGCTTCTGTTAGGTCTGCTTGTTACTTTTGTACTGGTAAAATTGTTAAGTAATGTATCTACCTGGTACAACATTCAAGAAGTGCCAAACCCAATACAGCAAGAAGTGTCCCTCCAAGATGGAATGCAGACTATAACAACTGAACCTAACTGTATTACTAGTGTATGACATATCCTCACCTGAAGAGAGTGGGGGAAAAGAGTGGACCTAAGTGACTTTGGAAAACAGTATTTTGTTTTTGTTTTTGTGGTGCTGAGGATTAAAACTGGGTCCTCATACCTGATAGGCAAGCACTACTACCACTGAGCTACACCTCTAACCCTGTAAATTTATTTCTAGGGGTGTTGATAGTTCTAAATATAATTTAAAGCCTATACCATGATTGAACAAATAATAAATGGTAGGTAATGGGAATCAGCTTTCTCACTGTCAGAGAAAGAAATTACAAGTCTGCAAAGGAGGAAGGCTACGATGAACTTTGTGGTACTGGATTAGAGTCGGAAACTTTAATATGACCTTCATATTAGATTAATATATATGTACTGATAGAGAAATAGTGACAGATATTTGTGTGATGTAAGTTAGGATACATACATGTATTTCTCAGCTCTTTGTGCTGAGCAGGCCTAGAAATAGTGTCATCTTAATAACAATGAGCACATTCATGCCCAGATCTTGGTTTCTAAATACCATTTTCAAAAAAACATCAGGGCTTCTTGAAGAAAAGGCTGATTCTGGGGTAGAGCAGGGCAATTGCAAGATGAACCTGTACTGTTAAAGTGCTCAAGAAATAAAAACATGGGTCATATCAAAGGGACCTAGGGGAGGGACTGGGGTTGTGGCTCAGCGGTAGAGCACTTGCCTTGCATGCGTGAGGCACTGGGTTCAATCCTCAGCACCACATAAAAATAAATAAATAAAATAAAGATATTGTGTCCATCTACAGCTAAAAAAATATTTTTTAAAAAAAGGGACATAGGAGCCAACCTTAGTTCAATGGCCAAATATGGAACAACTTGAGCAATAATATAAGTAACCTTTTAGCCGGGCGCAGTGGCTCACGCTTGTAATCCCAGCACTTAGGGAGGCTGAGACAGGAGAATCGTGAGTTCAAAGCCAGCCTCAGCAATGGCGAGGCGCTAAGCAACTCAGTGAGACCCTGTCTCTACAAAAAACACAAAATAGGGCTGAGGATGTGGCTCAGTGGTCGAGTGCCCCTGAGTTCAATCCCCAGTACCAAAAAGATAAATAAAATAATAATATAAGTAACCTTTTATTTATTGGATAAGTAAAAAATCAGATTATATTTATTGGATTGTTGCCCAAAATATAAAAATTTATATGAATCTATACTGATACAATAAATAGCTGAATTCTTTTTAATTTTTTATTTTATTTTGGTACTTGGGATTGAACCCACTGAGCCACATCCTCAGTCTTTTTTATTTTTTTATTTTGAGACAGTTTCACTAAGTTGCTGAGGCTGGCTTTGAACTTGAGATCCTCCTGCCTCAACCTCCCAGATTGCTTGAACTACAGATATGTGCCTCCACACCTGGCCTGAATGCTTTTGTAGAAGAATTTCAAATAACATAGGTAGATACTCCTCTCTCCAGGAGCTTATTCTTTCTCTCCTCCTTGAGTGGGGCTAGACTTAAAGACTCCTTTCTAAAGAAAGGAGTATCAGAAAGGAAAATAGTAACTATATAATGCAGAGACCTGGTGGTTATTCCCTGACTAAGTGATCAAAGCCTCACCAGTGGTAGAGAATCCATGTGGGTAACTTGTACCCTGATATGACATGAGGAAAACGGTACTTCATCTCTTTGATATTCTTGAAAATCCCAGTCTAAACACAAGGAAAGCATCAAACATACCCAAGTTGAGGGACATTCTTCTATAAAGTACTTCTTTTAAACTATCGAGGTCATGATAAACAAGGAGAGCTAAAAAGATTTCACAGACTAGAGGGCAGTAAAGACTCATGATGGCTAATGGCAATGTGGTATCCTTCACTGGATCCTGAAACAGAGAAAATGACTTTAGTAGAAAAACTGGTGAAACTTGAATAAAACGTAGAGTTTAGTTAAAGATGTGTGTGTGCCAGTACTAATCTATTAGATTTTTGTCTTTTTGTTCCTAGAGATTTAGTCCAGGGATGCTTTATCACTGAGTTACATCCCCAGCCTTCTTTATTTTGAGACAGGTTCTCACTAAGTTGCTTAGAGCCTCACTATGCTGTTGAGGCTGGCCTTGAAGTTGTGATCCTCCTGCCTTAGCCTCTTGAGTCGCTGGGATTACAGGTGTGTGCTGTCACACCTGGCAGTCTCTTAATTTTAACAAATGTATATGGTTTGACAAATGTACCATATAAGATTTTAACATTGGGGAAAACTGAGTGAGGGTTGTATAGCAACTTTTTTTATAAATATAAAATTATTCCAAAATAAAACATTTCATTGAAAAGTTTATTGCTCTTGCTGGATGCGATGGTACACACCTGTAATCCCAACAACTTGGGATGCTAAGATGGGAGGGTCACAAGTTTGAGGGCATCCTCAGCAACTTACCAAGATTCTGTCTCAAAAAATAGAAAGGGGCTGGGGATATAGCTCAGTTGGTAGCATGCTTGCCTCACATGCATAAGGTCCTGGGTTCAATCCTCAGCACCACAAAAAACAAACAAAAAATAGAAAAGGACTGGGGATGTGGCTTAGTGGTAAAGTGCCTCTGGCTTCAATCCCTAGTACCAAATTTTTTTTTTTTAAGGTGTACCTCTCAATCCCTAGCTATTCATTGTGTTTCTGAGACAACTAATGTTGTTATTTCCTGTTATATCTTTCAGACATGTAAATAAATGTAAATGAGAACATCCTCCTCCCTTTAAAAACAATCATCTCTACATACTATATATGCTGTTTTTATACCCTGTGCTGCATTCATGTATTTATTTGGCAGTAGTGGGGATCCAACTGAGGGCCTTGTACATGTTAGTCAAGTGCTCTGCTACTGACTGAGCTACATCCCAAGCCCTTCTTATTTTTGTTTTGAGACAGGGTCTCACTAAGTTGTCCAGTTTGGCCTGGAACTTGTGATCCTCCTGCCTCAGCCTTCCCTTCCGAGTAACGGGATTTTAAATGTGCACCACCTTGCCCAGCTACTATTCTGCTTTTAAATGTCCCATTATCAGTGTGTATAGAGCTTCTTCAGTGTAGTTTTCAGATCTTGGCTCTTATGAATAATGCTCCAGTGAACTTGGGAGTGCAAACATCTCTTCAGATACAGATTTCATTTCCTTTGTTCATCCCTCCCCCCAATTTTTTTTTGCTAAGTTTATGTCTAGGTGTGTGTTTGTTTCCTCTCTCTCTCTCCCTCCCGCTCTTTCTCTCTTTCACACATACACACACAAATAGGATTTCCCCCCACTGTGTCATTTTACAGTCTCATATATAGATGTGTGATGGTTTTGAATTTCATAATATTAATTTTGTGCTCTGCTACCTTAACAAGTTACTTTATTTTTTATTTCTCTTGGATTTATTATAAACACATGTCATTTCCAAATGGTTTATGTTCTTTTTAGTTTTTATACTTGAGCTGCATATCTGAAGTGTTAGTGTAACACTTCTTATCTAGGAGGGGGTTATTGGCAAGTGCAGTGCCCCAAGTTATTATGCCCAGGGTAAGCAGGAAGCACTGGTATTTAGAGCAATGGAACCCTGTAATCGGGATTTTGTTTTTGTTTTTCCATAATTTCTTTCTCTTGTTTCCTCTAGATGTGAAATCTGGCAGCTATACAGTGTTACAAGTGGTGGAAGCCCTTGGGTAAGAGTCTCTGTTCTAGAATGCTCTTCCAGCCCTATGAACTCTGAGAAAATTATTTTTATGTATTCCTGTTTTCCTAGAGCCTAAATTTCTCCCATATCCAAAACCCCTTGTCTATCAGTATTTCAGTCTAAGGTTACATTTTTGAATTGTTTTTAAGGAAAAGGTTCCATGCTGCCTGACTGAAGCTTAAGGTAGTGTTAGGAAGCACACAACTTGTAGGTACACAGCTCCTGGCTTAGCCCACAAGTTGGGGCGAGGTGGTCGGTTGAAGGCCATCCACTGTTGTTTAATTAGAGCAAGAATTCCTTTTGTACTTCTTTAGGCTCCCCCAACCTCCACAGGATCTAGTTGACCTGGATCTGAAGCAGGTAAGCTATGGGCCCTGTCTAGAAAGTGGCCAGAAGGCAGACCCCATACCAGATCACCACTGAGGGGAAAGGCTTAGGGAAACAGCTAAAAGCAGTGTTTTTAAAATCTGGGGTTCCACACCCCAGAGAAAATATGTGTTTATAGTCTAATGCCTGCCTTCCTCATATTTTATGCTTGGTGGACCATTGAAATTGATTAGCCATATTAGCAAGGGTTATTAACTGTCACAGCCAGCATGTCTTCTGAAACAAGGGAAAACTAGAAAATGAGGGAAATTTAAAAACCTGAGTCACTTGTTTGGCATTTCTCCCACATAATAGATCATTTCTGTATACCTTTTGGTATACATTCTTGTGGGCTTGGTTCATTGTTTTTTTTTTTTAAATAATTGTTATTGTAATATAATGAAATTCACCTTTTGTTGTTGTTGTTTTATTGGGGGGATAGAACCCAGGGGTGCTTTACCACTGCACTACATCCGCAGCCTTTTTTATTTTTTGTTTTGAGATAGAGTCTTGCTAAGCTGCTGAGGCTGGCCTCCAACTGTGATCCTCCTGCCCTGGCCTTCTGAGTTGCTGGTATTACAGGCATGCACCACCACACCCAGCATAATTTACCTTTTTTTGTTGTTTGTTTGTTTTGGTACCAGGGATTGAACTTAGGGGTACTCGACCACTGTGTCACATCCTCAGCCCTATTTTGTATTTTATTTAGAGACAGGATCTCACTGAGTTGCTTAACGCCTTGCTGTTGCTGAGGCTAGCTTTGAACTTATGATTCTCCTATCTCAGCCTCCTGAGCCACTGGGATTACAGGCATGTACTACCACATCCAGCATAATTCACCATTTTGAAGTTTGTAATTCTGTGGCTTTTAGTATATTTATAGATTTATGCATTCTTTCCCCAAAATCAATTTTAGGACATCTTCATTACTCCAAAAGGAAACACTCATTAGCATCTACTACTCCTTCCTCCTTCCCAGCCCTTGCAATCTCTAGGAATATGCCTATTTTAGAAATTTTATATACATGGAATCATATAACGTGTGACTTTTATGCTGACTTTTACTGAGCATATTTTCAACACAGTTTATCCGTGTTGTATATTATCAGTTATGCATTTCTTTGCTTGATGAGTAATACTCTGTTGTATAGATACACAATATTTTGTTTATTCTTGAGTTGATGGACATCTGGATTGTTTTCACTTTTTGGATATTCTGCATAATGCTGCTATGAACATTTGTGTGCCTTGGTTCATTTATAAATGCTGGAAATGCTTAATTTTCTATTCCTGAGCAGAAATCTTCCTACAAGTTTCTATCCTAGAGATCCTGTCAGAAGGGAT
>CM053404.1:27342578-27366006 GCA_028644305.1 Xerus rutilus
TCCTGATACTAGGGATTGAGCCCAGGAGTGCTCTACCACTGAACTACATCCCCACCCCTTTTTATTTTTTTATTTTGAAGCAGAGTCTCATTAAGTTGACTATGCTGGCCTTGAACTTGGAATCCTCCTGCCTTAGCCTCCTAGGTAGCTGGGATTGCAGGTGTGCACCACTTTGTCCAGCTGATTTTTACTTTTTTTTGGTACCAGGGATTGAACTCAGGGGCACTCGACCACTGAGCCACATCTTCAGCCCTATTTTGTGTTTTATGTAGAGACAGGGTCTCACTGAGCTGCTTAGCACCTCGCCATTGCTGAGGTTGGCTTTGAACTTGCGATTCTCCTGTCTCAGCCTCCCTAAGTGCTGGGATTACAGGCTTGAGCCACTGCACCCGGCTATGATTTTTACATATTTTAAAGGATTATTAAACACATACAAAAAATAGTATGCAACAAAGATCATATCTGACTTCTAAAGTATAAATTATTTGGAAATAACTTTTTTGGGGGAAAAAGTTGCCAACCCCTTTTCCAGAAAAATCAAATAAAATAAGATGGCAGTATAGGGTTTTTATCATGTGCCAGGTATATTCTTAGTACTTTACATGTATTAATTCAGTTGAACTCCACTTATAAGGCATGTAGCACAGTCGTGTGTCACTTAACAACAGGGGTACCTTCTGAAAACTGTTGCTGGGCAATTTCCTCATGTATAAACATTATATAGTGTACTTAACACAAATTAAGACAGCTCTAGTGTCACTAGGTGATAGAATCTTTTGGGACCATTTTCCTGTATGTGGTCTGTCATTGACTGAAATGTTTTGCAACTGATATTATTCTTTTTTTAAAATATATATTTTTTTATTCTAATTAGGTTTATATGATGGCAGAATGCACTTTGATTCATTGTATACAAATGGAGCACAATTTTTCATTTCTCTGGTTGTACACAATATAGTTACACCACATGTGCTGTCATACATGTACCTAGGGCATTGTTGTCCATCACATTCCACCATCTTTCCTGCCCCCATATTCCCTTCCCCTCCCTCCCTCTCCTTTGACCAAAGTTTCTCCATTCTTCCCATGCTTGCTCCCACATTATGGATCAGCATCCACTTTTCAGAGAGAACATTCAGCCTTTGGTTTTTTGGGATTGGCTTACTTCGTTTAGCATGATGTTCTCCAACTCCACCCATTTATCTGCAAATGCCATAATTTTATTCTGTTTTAATGCTGAGTAATATTCCATTGTTGTATATATACCACAGTTTCTTTATCCATTCATCTATTGAAGGGCATCTAGGTTGGTTCCATAGTTTAGCTATTGTGAATTGTGCTGCTATAAACATTGAAGTGGCTGCATTACTGTAGCAACTGATGTTATTCTTATCTCTGTTTTACAAATGAATAAACTGAATCACAAATAGATTAGGATACTAGGCCAAAGTTACACAGTGGCAGAGCTGGTATTTGAACTTTTTTTTTTTTTAAGTATTTTTTTTTTTACTTGTCAATAGACCTTTATTTTACTTATTTATATGTGGTGCTGAGAATTGAACCCAGTGTCTCATACATGCTAGGCAAGCATCTACCACTGAGCTACAACCCCAGCCCTGGTATTTGAGCTTCTGAAACCATAGTTTTGGGTCATAATTATTCTATTAGGCATGTGGCTTCTCCTTGTTTTCCTGTTGTGTAGTGTGACACTTTATCTATTCACTCCCTCATTCTGGCCCTCAGATGACAACGATGGAGGCAGTGGAGTCCCCAGAGTCGCTGGCCGCTGTTGCTTACCTACTGAACCTTGTCCTGAAGCGGTGAGTCCCAATTCCTGCTTAAATGCCAGGTCTCTTTATGGAAGGGTTTGGGACTGTGGACAGGAGGACAGGATGAGGGAATTATTCTTTAATAAGGTATTTGATTTCTAAAATGAAAGTGTTTTGGAGATTGGTTGCACAATAATGTGACTATACTTAACACTACCAAACCATATGCTCCAAAGTGGTTAAGATAAATTCTATGCATATGTATTTTAGCACAACTAGAAATTTAAAAATAAAATCAGAATTTTAAGAAGATACTTGAATATCTGGTAGCATTCTACAACGTTGGGCTCTGGGCTTGACTTCGGCTGTCACACATTGGAGTGAATGTTCGTACCGGGGGAGGGGGTAACCCTGGAGCAATGAGAGGGGCAGGAGAAATGGACTGGAATGTTGGCACCAGGCTGTGTGGAAACCTGCCGCCAGGGATGGGGTGAGAGGAGTAGTGTGAGTTTATGGTGGCCCATCTTGTGGGTGGTGGGGAAGGTAAGGGAAGCTATGAGCTCAGGCATCGTGGAAAGTGCACTGAACCCAGTGTAAGGAAGTATGACTCTTGTCAACTTCCTGAGTGACTGGCCAACAGTGCCCTTCCTTCGGTCCAGCTTCCTCCTTTGCACCACCAAGTCCAGCCCCTCTGGGATGACTTTCTCTGTTCTTCCTACAGTGTGCCCAGCCCTGTGCTCATTAAGAAGTTCTCTGATACCTCCAAAGCCTTCATGGACATCATGTCTGCGCAGGCCAGCAGTGGCTCCACTTCTGCCCTCCGATGGGTCAGTGTCTGTTTTCTAGAGCCCATTGGATTTGGTTAAAATGGAGCTGTTCCCTGGGAGGTGTTTAGGTACTCTGTGGACTCTCAGATACCTTTGGCATTTTCTGGAGTTGGTGAGAATCTGGCCTCTTTTCCCTCCTGGCTGAGAATGGTGGAGCTGAGGAACTCTGACTTTCTTCTTCAAGGTCCTCTCCTGCCTGGCCACCATTTTGCGGAAGCAAGACTTGGAAGCCTGGGGCTACCCTGTGACCCTTCAGGTGTACCATGGACTGCTGAGCTTCACTGTGCATGCCAAGCCCAAGGTGAGACTGCTAGGTCCCCAGAGGATGGGGAGGGAAGCTAGCCTCTTTGAGGGGTTCGGGGAGGAGACCCTGAAGAGCTTTTGTCCAAGGGTTTACTTCCTGCCTCCAAGTCAACTGCGTGGATCTAAAAGATGAGGGACAGCCCCTTCTCCAGCAGCAGGTTCACTGTCAGGCCTCCTTAGTCTCTCTGGTGCCTCTTCAGTCCGTAATGAGACCGATGTGACTTGTTGGCACATCAGTCTCCCAACATGTGTCTTTACCTTGGCAGGGAAGATAGCACTGTAGAGGTAAAGGGGTTCTGGAGTCACCACTCTGGTGTCGCCTTGGACAGGTTTTTAATTTAACATCTTTAAACCATGACTTCATAATCATAAAATAGGGATAATAATCCTAACCTTGCTGCAGGGTCATGGGGAGTCTCCAGTGTTCCTCAGGCCTGGTGCCATTCCTAGCTTATGAGCAGGTATTTAGAAAATGGTGGTTCCCCTTTCTGTTTCCTCCAGAAATTTAGGGCAGGAGGCATATAATGATAATTATCACCGTGTATTCCCCACTATGCTAAGCACTGTGAGCCCAAGGAGCATGGGGATGCCTCCTTACGTATGTGTTCACATCTTTCCCTCGCCATCTTTAGGTCTCTGCTGAAATGTCACTTCACTTGATTGATAACTTTCCTGACCACCCTATAAAAAGTAGCAACCCTGTTTTATTATCCTCAGAGGACTTCTTCCTTTCTGATGTGTATTTGTTTTTTTTTCTTTTTTGCTTCTATTGGTACAGTGTAGTTGAACATAATAGTTGAGTCCATTTTGATATAATCTTACATGCATGGAATTTAATTTCCTCTATTTCAGTCTCCATTTACCCACCTTTCCCTCTTCTCTCTCCTCTTATTCCTCCTTTTTTTTAACTCACTGTCTACCTTCCACTCATTTGTATATTTTTAATTGGTGATTTATAGATACACATAAAGGCAGAATTCACTGTGGTATATTTACACATGTACATAGTGTAATGTTTTTTCTTTTGTTGTGTTTTATTTTTATGGAACTAGGGATGGAACCCAGGCCTTCATGCATGCTAGGTAATGGCTCTACCACTCAGCCACTACCCCATTTGTTTTTTCTGCTCCTCAAGTAGACTGTGATGTGTCTCAAGTGTGATGTGTCTCAAGTCTCTGTTCACTGCTGGTTTGCTCACACCTAGAGCAAGTGCCTAGCTGGGTGACACTCAGCATTTGCTGAATGATTGGATGAATAAATCTCTGTCTAAAAGTTGAGGACAGGGCTGGGGCTGTGGCTCAGCGGTAGAGCGCTTGCCTCGCATGCGTGAGGCCCTGGGTTCGATCCTCAGCACCACATACAAAGCAATAAAATAAAGACATTGTGTCCATCCACAACTAAAAAAAATAAATAAATAAAAAATAAAAATAAAAGTTGAGGACACACACTCGGAGATGAAATAGTTGGGGCTGGGCATGGTGGTGCATGCCTGTAATCCCAGTGACTCAAGAGGTTGAAGCAGGAGGATCATGAGTTCAAAGCCAGCCTCAGCAAAAGTGAAGTGCTAAGCAACTCCGTGAGACCCTGTCTCTAAATAAAATAGAAAATAGGGCTGGGGATGTGGCTCTGGCCGAGTGCCCCTGTGTTGAATCGCCAGTACCCCCCAAAAACAAAAAAAGATGAAATAATTGGGCTTGCTGAGGGACACTTGGTGACTTAGTAGAGAGCTCAGGAATCTGACCACAAGAAAGCCCTGATTTAGCATTGGATATATAGTAGGTGGTCAATCAAAGCTTGGTATTGAGCCAGGCACAGGGGCACATGCCTGTAATCCCAGGTACTTGAAAGGCTGAGGCAGTAGAATCATAAATTTGAGGCTAGCCCAGACAGCTTAGCAAGATCCTGTCTCAAAACAAATAGGGTGTAGCTGGGAGTGTAGCCCAGGGGTGGAGTGCTTGCTTAGCATTGACAAGGCCCTGGGTTCCATCCCCCATACTGCAAACAAGACAAAGCTTGGTTGGGAGTTTGCCAACCACCCAAGATGTTGGCATAATGCTGATCAGCCTTGTCCCCCTCTTTCCTTGCCCCTTAGATCCGGAAGGCTGCCCAGCATGGAGTGTGCTCAGTTCTTAAGGGCAGTGAATTTATGTTTGGTGAAAAAGCCCCTGCCCACCATCCTGCTGCTATCTCTACTGCCAAATTCTGCATCCAGGAGATTGAGAAGTCTGGAGGTGGGAAGCCAGACCAAGGGCAGGTGGATGGGAAGTGGGGGAGATCGATAATAAAAGTCCCCCCGTGGTCTGCTAGGCTCCAAGGAGGCCACCACTACTCTGCACATGCTGACGCTGCTGAAGGATGTGCTGCCTTGCTTCCCGGAAGGCTTGGTGAAGAACTGTAGCGAAACTCTCCTGCGGGTCATGACCTTGAGTCATGTGGTAAGCTCAGGCCACACGAAGGAAGGGGGGCCCATGGTGGTGGCATTTGGAGAGCTCACTGGTCAGGCAAAAAGTAGGTATGGTGGCATGTGCCTGTAGTCCCATCTACTCAGGAGGCTGAGGTAGGAGAACCAATTGAGCCTAGGAATTTGAAGCCATCCTGGGCACCTGAAACCTGTCCCAGCAAAAAAGCAGGACCTTGGATCTTCTTGCCCTGACTCTACTACTCTTATGTTAAAACAATGACACCATGTCATTCCATAGTGTTGAGATAGGCGGGGCATCTCAGAGTCCTGGTATAGTTGAAAGCTCCTCTTAGTGATTGGGTCAGAATGAGGTTAAATTGGTAGTGGGACTTGTAAAGTGTCACCTCCCTGTCCATTCCCCTCAAGCTCTTCTCCAGTCATAGTTATATCTGCTTTAGACCTTTTTTTTTTTTTTTTTTTAATTCTTGTTTATTTACTAGAGTATCAGTATAGCAGCTTTAGAGTTAGAAACAATCCCATTTCACCAGCCTGGTACAATTGTGTTAATCTTTGTATATTCTCTTGTAGTGTTCATATATACATTTATTAATAATACAGGTGTTGTAGCCGGGCGCGGTGGCTCAAGCCTGTAATCTCAGCACTTAGGGAGGCTGAGACAGGAGAATCGCGAGTTCAAAGCCAGCCTCAGCAACGGCAAGGTGCTAAGCAACTCAGTGAGACCCTGTCTCTACATAAAACACAAAATAGGGCTGGGGATGTGGCTCAGTGGTCGAGTGCCCCTGAGTTCAATCTCCAGTACCAAAAATAATAATAATAATACAGTTGTTGTTTAGAAAGGGAAAAGAGTTACTTGAAATATGTAAAGTAAAAACTAAGCCTGGGCCGGGCATGGTAGCACACGCCTGTACTCCCAGAGGCTCAGGAGGCTGAGACAGGAGAATTGTGAGTACAAAGCCAGCATCAGCATCAGCAAGGCACCAAGCAACTCAGGGAGACCTTGTCTCTAAATAAAATACAGAATAGGGCTGGGGATGTGGCTCAGTGGTTGAGTACACCTGAGTTCAATCCCTAGTACCCCCCCAAAAAACCAAACCAAAACAAAACTAAGCCTGGTATAGTGGTGTGCATCTATAATCAACTCAGGAGACTGAAGCAAGAGCATCAGAAGTTCTAAGCCAGCCTCGGCAATTTACCAAGACCTTGTCCCAAAGTAATAATAATAATATAGGCCGAGGGTATAACTCAGTGGTAAAGTGCCCAAGGTTTAATCCCTAAAACCTAAAAAAGAAAAAAAGAAAATTTTTTTTTGGTATCAGGGATTGAATTCAGGGATGCTTAACCACTGGCCCACATTTATTTTTTATTTTTATTTATTTTTGAGACAGTGTCTTGCTAAGTTGCTGAGACCAGCTTTGAACTTGTGATACTCCTGCCTCAGCCTCCTGAATCACTGGGATAACAGGTGTACACCACTATGCCTTGCTAAAAAAAAAATTTTAAAGTTTTTTTTTTCCAGCTCTTATTTCCTAAGAATCAGCACAGATAACTTGCCATATACCTTTTGGACATGTCCTCTTTGGATAAATAAACATATACTAGAAAATATTTATTTATTTATTCATTCATTCATTCATTTATTTATTGTGCTGGGGATTGAACTCAGGGGTACTCGACCATTGAGCCATATCCCGAGCCCTATTTTGTGTTTTATATAGAGGCAGGGTCTCACTGAGTTGCTTAGTGCCTTGCCGTTGCTGAGGCTGGCTTTGAACTCGCGATTCTCCTGTCTCAGCCTCCCAAAGTGCTGGGATTACAAGTGTGAGCCACCACGCCCGGCTGAAGATATTTAAATATAGCTATAATTATGGTGTACAGACCATTTGTAGTCTGCTTTGTTTTTTTGTGTGTGTGTGTGCGTGCATGGTGTTGAGTTTCAACCCAGGATCTCATGCATGTCTGGCAAGTGCTTTGTCACTGAGCTATACCCCAACCTGGCTTCTTTGGTTTTAGTTGAAAACATTTTGTTTCTCCAGTATCATTGTTTACATTGTTTCAAGATTTGGATTGGTTTGGTTTTATTTTGTGTGGCACTGGGGATTACACAGAGGACCTTCTGCATGCTAGTCACTGCTTTACCACTGAGCTACATCCCCAGCCCCTAAATTGTTCAAAATTTTTTCAGTGGCTGCCACATGTCTTAATAAAATGACAAAGCATCTGGGTTTGGGGGCCATATTCAAAGTTGAAAGGACCTGTGGCTTCCTCCTGGCCCACTGAGTGGAATGGGAGGTTGCGGGATCTAGGGCGGCCTTTGCAGTTTCCTCTAAGCCTGTGTGTCTCCTCCAGCTGGTAACAGCCTGCGCCATGCAGGCCTT
This sequence comes from Xerus rutilus, assembly GCA_028644305.1. Lineage (NCBI taxonomy): Eukaryota > Metazoa > Chordata > Mammalia > Rodentia > Sciuridae > Xerus > Xerus rutilus. The sequence goes on from CM053404.1 coordinate 27,350,275, forward strand.
CCACAGCCTGTTCCATGCCAAGCCCAGTCTGGGCACCCTGTCTGCAGAGCTCAATGCGCAGATCATCACGGTGAGGCCTGAAATGGAGATGAGGGTGATTGCTGGGTGGGCCTGTTAGGAGGCTGTGCTGAGGTGCTGGCCCTGCTGCTTCTCTACAGGGTGAGGGTGAAATGATCCGAGTTGCTCCAGTGGAGAAGGTCAGGAGACAGGCATTCAGACAGGAGAGCAACTACTGAAGCCAATATCAGTATCCATAGATGGTGGGGCCCTGACTCTGGCTTTCTCTCTCTCTCTCTCTCTTTTTTTTTTTAATCCAACCCAGGGCCTGTGCACACTGGGCAAGTGCTCTACCTCTGAGACACATCCCCAGACCCTCCTGATTTCTTGACCTAGTTAACCTCATAAACTATAGCCTGGCCTTGTGTTCACAGTTATTTTGAGCAGTACTGCTAACCTGAGATCTGTGGGTGGGTTTTGGGAAAGGGGCATAAGTCCTTCAAAATTGTTGGCAAAATGTGTATATGTGCTCACATGCATTTCCCCAGAGAAGGGCTCTGGTTTTTGTCAGACTCACAAAGGGTGTGTGAGGCACCAAACTCTTGGTCCTGGAGGCTGTGCTTCCAGAGCATTGGGACCAGCAGGGCTTCAGGGAGCAGGGAATACCAAGGGGCTTGAGTTCTGGCCAGGACATTGTTGGTACCCTGAGGGTAGTAAGGGACCATCATCATTGGGACTGCTGGCTGTTCTTGCTCAGTCTTCTGCTTATTCTGTCTTACCTCTAGGCCTTGTATGACTACGTCCCAAGCGAGAATGACTTACAACCCCTGATGGCCTGGCTAAAGGTCATGGAGAAAGCCCATATCAACCTGGTCAGGTAAGGATGAGGTGGAGGAGGGGTGTCTCAGGGCCTTCCTCCAGGCTGCCTGCTCTGCAACACAGCTGCAAGGGATGTGAACTAGAGGCCGGAGAGGCCACTCCACTTCCTGGGGACTGGTGGTTTTTCCTTATCAAGTGTGCTGGAAACCAGTGCTTATATTTGAAACATGTGGTAGGGCAGCACAGCTGCTAGCAGAGTTTGGTTCCTCTCCTGCCAGAGCATTTACCAGCCAGTGAAGAGCACTGTACTTAGGCTGAGTTCAGTCCTGGTCCTTGTTGCTCTCTGGTTGTGCCATTCTATGTGCTTAGTTTCTTTGTCAGGACCCTTTTCAGTGGCACCCTGCCCAGGCTGATGGTTCCCTCCTCTGGGTTTTGTAGTCCTGCAAACCCAGTTTTGGGATTCTGCTTTTTATTTCTGTATTCATTCAGGGTTGAGGCTTGGCCACCTAATAGTAATTCCACTTTTCTGGAATAAGGTTGAAGAAAATAAATTTACAGTAATCATTTGGTGGCCTACATGGAGATGCTTTGCCTGGAGTGAGGATCTCTAAGTCCTGTAGCTCTAACATGCCAGTTCTGTTTTCTCCTCACATGAAGGATTCCCATACCCGCTCAGACCCAGGCTTGTGCTGAGTGCTTCACATCCATTTTTCACCTTACCGATCACCCCTCCCTATGAGGCAAGGTCTTGACCCTGGTTTATAAACCAGAAGCTGGAGCTGTTTGAGATAATTCGTCACATAGCTGCTAAGGAGCCCAGGATGTCTCCAGCCCAGGTTCTTTTTTTTTTTTTTTTAGTTATAGATGGACACAATGTCTTTATTTTATTGCTTTGTATGTGGTGCTGAGGATTGAACCCAGGGCCTCACGCATGCGAGGCAATCGCTGTACCACTGAGCTACAATCCCAGCCCAAGCCCAGGTTCTTTTTCCTACTCCAGACCACCTTTCATGTGGAAAGGCTAGAAATGGAAAAACCACCCCATTTGTTATTTCTGAGGATTCTGCAGGTGCATGCCCACAGTGGTGCCTGGGACATGTCTCAGGATGTTTGTTGTAGCATTAGGTGTTGGCAAAAAAGCTAGAACAGAGCTGGGGATATAGCTCAGTTGGTGGCTGCTTGCCTTGCATGGACAAGGCCTGGGTTCAATCCCCACCACCAGCCAAAAAAAAAAAAGCTAGAACAACTGAATGTCTCAAAGAGGAGAAATTAAATACAGACATTGAAATTGAAATACCATGCTGACATTAGAAATGTGCTTCTAACGAAAAAACCCCAAAATACATTGAGAAAGCAAGATGCAGAACAGTAGACATGGTCTGAGTAATTTGTATTTATATGCTCTGAACCCAGATTGACAAGATATGAACCCTGACTTCATTACACCAACCTGTGTGGTCTTATGCGAGTTATTTGACTTTTGTTTCTCAGTGTCAAGGTTTCCTCATCTATAAAATGGGAACTATAACAAGACTAATCTCAGTAGTTGTTGCAAGGTTGAAGTGAATGAGTGTATGTTGTTATTTCAATGGTTGGTAAATATTGTGTAAGCCGGGCCTGGTGGCACAAGCCTATAATCCCAGCTGAGACAGGAGAATCGTGAGTTCAAAGCCAGCCTCAGTAACTGGTGGCAAGTCACTAAGCAATTTAGTGAGACCCTGTCTCTACATAAAACACAAAATAGGGCTGGGGATGTGGCTCAGTGGTCGAGTACCCCTGAGTTCAATCCCCAATACCAAAAAAAAAAATTTATGTGAAGATTAGCAATTGTTATTTTGTGTGTTTGTATATGTGTAAAGACTTCTGGAAGAGCATTAAATAAATTTAACCTTAATTTTCCCCTTGGAAGTGCCCTCAAGGGTCAGGCCAGATAGGTGTAAAGAAAGGCACACCCTTAATTCTATACCCTGATAACCTGTTTGAAATTTTTAACACATGTAATTATTACTTCAATGACAGTACCTCTTTTGAATGGCCCACCAGAAGGACCCTGTAGAGTCCTGTAATCAGTGGTTGTTTTGGGACCACAGTTTATGACGGTTGAGCCTTGGTTGCTTAGTCTCTGAAGCTGAGGACCAGGCCCTACAGAAATTTTTTGTCTTGCTAGGTTGCAGCGGGACCTGGGGCTGGGCCACCTCCCTCGCTTTTTTGGAACTGCGATGACCTGTCTCCTCTCCCCTCACTCGCAGGTGGTGACAGCTGCCACCCAGAGCCTCAAGGTACTGCAGCTTTCCCAGCTCTAGCTGTAGCTAAGGAAGCATAAAGAAGAAGGGGTTCTGCCTGCTGCCTCACCTCACCTCAGACCACCAGTTTACTGTTGGTAGAGTTCTACCAGTGGAAGATAGGCTTTTCAGAAGCTTCCAGAAGTAGTCATCCGGTAGGGATGAATGCTACCGGGGCTGCCTGGGACCCAGACAGCTTATGGTCTTTCTTTTTTTTTTTCCAGGAACTCCTGAAGGAATGTGTGGCTCCACACATGGCTGACATCGGCTCTGTGACCTCTTCAGCCTCAGGTCCTGCCCAGTATATTGCCAAGATGTTTAGGTGAGCATGTAGTGTCCATGTTAAGAGGGCATGAGGAGCTGGACCTTGTGCTACATGCCTGTGATCTCTACTTTGGAGGCTAAGGCATGAGAATCACAAGTTCAACACTAGCTTCAGCACATAGCAAGAATTTGTCTCAAAAGATACAAAGAGCTGCAGATATAGCTTAATGATAGAGTATACCTAGGTTCTATCCCTAGTAACCTACCCCCCTCCAAAAAAAAAGAAAGCATGAAGGGTGCTGTGTAGAATGTTCTACATAGTGCTTCACTAACCACTTACTGTGGGCTGTGTGCCTAGCACCAGGCACTCTGGGATTTCAGTACCTGCCTAACCTTTGCCAGAGCAGCTCCTGCCATTGGAGCACTGCCATGTGGCAAGTGTGCCTGTACTTGGAGAGGCATCATAATGTGGGGCATAAGAGTGTGGGCTCTGGATCCCTGCCCCTGGAGCTCCTACCATTGAGCTGGGATTGAGTTAGCTCTTAACTGCATAACTCTCTAAACCACGAGGTCTTCATCGGCCAAAGGGGACTAGCAGGAAGGTAAGGACTGAATGAGGTAGCTCTAGGAAAGCTCTTAGAACAGTACCTGGCACATGGTTAAGCTTTCAGTAACTGTAACTACTGTTGATCCACATGGTGCTGGGAGATTGCTAATACCCCCATCTTATAGATAGGAAGTGGAGGTTACCCAGCCAGTGGCAGGCTGACCTCAGAGACCTGTCTTTTGTCCATGTGTTGCACTGCCCTCCACACTGTGAGAGGAGCTATTCACGGACACAGCCAGCAGCCATCTTTGATTCCCAGCAGGACGATGTGAAAGCTGAGTACCAAGCCTTTTTGAGCAATTCCAGTTTAGGGACTAGGGTCCTGGGTGTCTCTTTTGGGTCTGTCTGCTTAGCTTCATGGTCTGGTGCTATGATGACTCTTCCATGGTGGACAGAGGCCTGTTTCCTTTCATCTGGGATAGAGTTTCAGGAAATTTCAAGAACTTAACTACCTCACAGTCACATCCCTTTCCACACTGTCCTGTCAGCTCTTCATGCTGAAACCTCCAGGGGATGGACATTGTGAGGAGATGGTGCAGATGAAGGTGTGCACAGCCTGCAAAGGGTTAGAGGCTTTCCCCTCTGCCCAGGCCACCTGTTCCTATCACATTCTGCCCTAGGTCAGACAGAAAGTATGGGGTAATGACAAATAACAGGCTGGGGAGACCCAGTGTGATAATCACTGATAAGAGTGACCCTGGGCCAGGCGTGAGGGCGCATGCCTGTAATCCCAGCACTTTGGGAGGCTGAGACAGGAGAATCGCCAGTTCAAAGCCAGCCTTAGCAATGACGAGGTCCTAAGCAACTCAGTGGAGACCCTGTCTCTACATAAAACACAAAATAGGGCTGGGAATGTGGCTCAGTGGTCGAGCACCCCTGAGTTCAATCCCCAGTACCAGAAAAAAAAAAGGAATGACCCTGGGTCTCAGTTTCTTCATCTGAAAATGGAAGATTACTTCCTCACAGATCAGGGATTGAACTCAGGGGTACTCAATCACTGAGTCACATCCCTAGCCCTATTTTGTGTTTTTTTTTTTTTAAGACATTACTAGGCCATTATTTTATTTATTTATTTATATGTGGTGCTGAGAATCGAACCCAGTGCCTCACACATGCTAGGCAAGTGCTCTGCCACTGAGCCACAACCCCAGCCCCTATTTTGTGTTTTTATGTAGAGACAAGGTCTCACTGAGTTGCTTAGCACCTCGCCGTTGCTGAGGCTGGCTTTGAACTCATGATTCTCCTGTCTCAGCCTCCCAAAGTGCTGGGATTACAGGCAGGCGCCACTGCGCCCAGCTCCTCACAGATTTTTCTTGAAGCACTAGGAGTATGTAAATTAAACTCAACATAGGGAACAGTGTGGACACTTTATAAATGTTAATTGTCCCCTTTATCTTTGCTGGGGCCAGCTGGAGGCCTGTAGCCATTGACTTTTCTTGGTTGGTACATGGGTAGATGTGGTCATGGCCCTGACTCTGCCTGTTCCCTGGCAGGGCAGTGGAGGAGGGCTTGACATACAAATTCCATGCATCCTGGAGCTCCGTGTTGCAGCTGCTGTGTGTCTTCTTTGAGGCATGTGGAAGGCAGGCTCATCCTGTGATGAAGAAGGTAAGCTGGGTAGCTGCTGGCCCTCAGGTAGGAGTGGTGCTGGGCCCTTGGACTTAGGCTCCTGGGAGTGGGCATGGGAATCTGCTCTCTCTGCATATCACCCCCTAGTCCCACTTTGATAGTGCCCATAGCAGGTGTTCAGTACTGTGTTCCCAAGAAGGTGATTGGACCAGTCAGGGAGGAGTAGGAAAAGAGGTGGGAGGTACCCCCCACCACCACAGACACACCTGATCACTCATCTTTGCTGAAGGTGATTGTTCTGCAACTTAAGGAGTCTCTGTGATTCTTCCTTGCCTGCCCTTTGATTTTTCAATTCTCTAAATTTTATTTAAGGAGGGAGTATAGTGTTAATGTTTTAAACAGCCTTAGACTCTAGGGAGATTATTCAAGTCTAGAATAAACTATTTAATGACCCTGGATCACCCAGGGATCCTGAGCAGATCCCAGCTCTAGGAGAGGGTGGGAGTCCAGACTCCTGGTCAGCAGATGGAACATCTGCTGCCCTCAGGCCTTCCTCACTGACTCCCTGCACTGTTGGTTGGAAAAAGGAGTCACCCTGAGAAGGAGGGTCTTGAACAAATGGCTTGACCAGGGCCCTAATTAATGAGGTTAGCAAACTTGGCCTCCTCCACAAGATCAGCAAGGTTCATGAGAAGCCACACTGGGAACTGGGGGAGCCAGAGGGCATAGCTCTCTGTCTCCTCAGTGCCTGTTAATTCACTGTGTTGCATGTGGGTCTGCCTTTGCCAGACCTGCTATTTTTCAAGGTAAATTAGAAATTTACATTTATATGTGAAACCTCCTAGTTTTTCACTGGTAATTAAAATAATCACATTTTTAAAACATGGGCCTTGGGGGAAGGATCAGACACAACCGTGAATGTTATCTCTGCGCGTGAGGCATTTAATCTGGTCCCAGAGTCCCAAGCCCTGTCCTTTTGGAGAATGGTCTGGTCTGTGTGTTGGGTCCCTGCTCACCACATAGATCTGCAGTGAAGTCAGATAAGAGAAAAAGGGACCTTTTTGCTGATTTAGTTATAGTCACCTTATGTGCATAAAAAACACCTGTACTTTATCGTTATTGGATTTTTTGTGGTGCTAGGGATTGAAGGCTGGGCCTTGTCATGCTAGGCAAGTGCTCCACCATTGAGCTATACCCTCAGTCTAACATCCACGTCGTATTTATTTGGTGTGTGTGCACACACACTCACTTGCATTTGCTGATGATAGAACCCAGGACCTCACACATGCTAGGCAAATGCTCTACTGCTGATCCAGACCCCAGCCCTGTGGGCGTATCTCACTGTGTAACCTCTTGTTCATTTGTTCCAGTGCCTCCAGTCCCTGTGTGACCTGCGCCTCTCCCCTCACTTCCCCCACACAGGAGCTCTAGATCGGGCGGTGGGGGCTGCGGTGACCAGTATGGGACCTGAGGTGGTGTTACAGGCTGTGCCTCTGGAAATTGATGGCTCTGAGTAAGTGTGGCCCTGTTTGCCTTCGTAGAAATGCCAGGAGTCAGCCGGGCATGCTGGCACAAGCCTGTAATTCCGGCATTTAGGGAGGCTGAGACAGGAGAATCGCTAGTTCAAAGCCAGTCTTAGCAATGGCGAGGCGCTAAGCAACTCAGTGAGACCCTGTCTCTACATAAAACACAAAATAGGGCTGGGGATGTGGCTCAGTGGTCGAGTGCCCCTGAGTTCAATCTCCAGTACCAAAAAAAAAAAGAAATGCCAGGGGTCAGATGTCTTATTATCCCCAGGGAAGGAATTCTACCAGTCTGTGCAGAGGGACCTTCAGGCACTCACCTCCTCATTGTGTCCTTCCCTTCTTCCTCCCAGAGAGACTCTGGATTTCCCACGGAGCTGGCTACTGCCCGTCATCCGGGATCATGTCCGGGAAACACGACTTGATTTCTTCACTACCTATTTCTTGCCTCTGGCCACCACCCTGAAGAGCAAAGGTACAGAGAGTCCTTTCCTGTGTACAGCCTGAGGCCCCCCACTGTCCAGGAGCTTTAGTTGAAGGGGCCAGAAAAGGCTCTGAGTCCAGCACACTAGCCTTCAGAATGTTTGGCAGCATCTCTCTGCCAAGCACCTGAACAGCTAGAGCTTGAGCCCTCTTCTCCACTTTGAGGCATGGCCAGACCATTCTCCCTGTGACAGAGCTTTACTCTCTGGAGGCAGACATTGGCCCCTGCCCAGCTGAGCTACCACCATTTGGGTCTTACTTTTCCCTCTTGAATCACAAGAAACAGTTTTGTCCTTTCTTCCTCACGATAGCCCTTGAGAGATGAATTTTTAAAATTTGTAATATGAGCCAGGCACAGTGGCTCACACCTGTAATCCCAGCACTTTGGGAGGCTGAGACAGGAGGATCACGAGTTCAAAGCCAGCTTTAGCAATAGCGGGGTGCTAAATAAGCAACTCAGTGAGACCCTGTCTCTACATAAAACATAAAATAGGGCTGGGGATTTGGCTCAGTGGTCAAATGCCCTGGGTTCAATCCCTAGTACCACAAAACAAAACAAATTTATATTTGTTTATATGTATATGGTTGGCCCTCTGTATTCCTTGAATTCTGCATCTGCAGATCCAGCCAACCACAAACCAAAAACAGGGAAAGAATTACATCTGTACTGAACATGTACCAACTTCTTTTACTTGTCATTATTCCCTAAACAATACAGTGTCACAACTCTACATGTTATTTATATTATATTAGGTATTAAGTAATCTAGAGATAAAAATTTTAAAGTATATGGGAGGATAAGTGCAGGTTGTATGCAAATACTCTTCCACTTTATATAAGGAACTTGAGCATCTGCCAATTGTAATATCCGCAGGGGTCCTAGAACCAATCCTTTATGGATGCTGAGGGATGACTATAAATACTTTTACATACCTAGAGATGCACTTTTATATGTATATTTTAATCATTTGAAAATGATTATTACCTCCAGGGAGTGTCCTCCTTCTGGTTACATGTCCTCAATCTCTCTCCCTCTCTTTTAAGACATGGTTTCAGCCGGGCGCAGTGGCACAAGCCTGTAATCCCAGCACTTAGGGAGGCTGAGACAGGAGAATTGCGAGTTCAAAGCCAGCCTCAGCAACGGGAAGGCGCTAAGCAACTCAGTGAGACCCTGTCTCTACATAAAACACAAAATAGGGCTGGGGATGTGGCTCAGTGGTCGAGTGCCTCTGAGTTCAATCCTTAGTACCAAAAAAAAAGACATGGTTTCTTGTCCCATCATTTTCTTCTCTCTATATATACTACTCATGTCCTGTGTTAAGTAGACTCAGACCTATATAAGGGACAAGAACAGCACTAGATCACGTTTCTTGGACTGGTGATGGTTTCAGGAGCTTTTGTTTTCATTAGATTTTGAGGATCTAGGGCAGCATTGGTAAACTAGCCTGTCTGCTGTCCATTTTGTTAATAAAATTTTATGAGTACATAGTTATGTCTATTCTATTAAGGCTTTTACACTTCTTTTTTTTTTTTTTTTTTTTACTGGGGGTTGAACTGAGGGGCATTTTTGCCACTGAGCTACATCCTCAGCCCTTTTCATTTTGGAACAGAATCTCACTAAGTTGCTGAGACTTCAGATCCTCCCACCTCAGCCTCCCGAGTCAGAGATTATAAGCGTGTGCTGCCACACCTGGCTAGCTTTCACACTGCCTTTTTTTTTTTAATATATTTTTTTAGATGTTGATGGACCTTTATTTTATTCATTTATTTATATGTGGTGCTAAGAATTGAACCCAGTGCTTCATACATGCTAGGCAAGTTCTCTACCACTGAGCCACAACTCCAGCTCCTCACTGCTTTTTTTTTTTTTTTTTTAATTTTTTTTTTTAGCTGTTGATGAATCTTTTTTTTTTTAAACATTTATTTTTTAGTTGTAGGTGGACACAATATCTTTATTTTATTTTTATGTGGTGCTGAGGATCGAACCCAGTGCTTCCCGCGTGCTAGGCGAGAACGCTACCACTGCGCCATAACCCCAGCCCCTGTTGATGAATCTTTATTTTATTCATTTATTATATGTATGTGGTGCTGAGGATCAAACCCAGTGCCTCACGCATGCTAGGCAAGCGCTCTACCACTGAGCCACAGCCCCAGCCCAAAGTTAAGAGAAATGATAGGACCTGCAAGGCTTGAAATATGGGCCCTTTACAGAAAGTTTGTTGCCCTCTGGTCTGCGACAGTGGTTCTCAACAGCAGGATGGTTTTGCTGCCCACAGATCATTTGGCAGTGCCTAGAGACATTTTTCATCGTCACAATTGGGGGAAAGGTCCATTGGCATCTAGTGGGCATAGGCCAAGGATATTGCTAGCCATCCTAAAATGCACATGATAGCCCCACAACAAGGAATTATGTGGCTAAAAATGTCCACGGTGTCAAGGTTGAGAAACTCTATTGTAGGACAGATTTTTTTAATTTCAAACATCTTACTGAATATATAGAAAGCATTTAAAGAGGAAAATTAAAAAGCACTTAATTCCCCCAACCAGAATGAATTACTACTAAAACATTAACGTATTAAAGAATTATTACTAAAATGTTATTATTTTTTCTTTGAAAAATTTTTTTTTCACATATATAAAAATAAGAGACTATAAGCACTGGCAGTTCTTTTTGTTTGTTTGTTTGTTTGTTTTGGTGCTGGGAGTTGAACCCAGGGACTTGTGCATGCTGAACACATGCTCCATTACTAAGCTCCACTTCCAGCTCTGGCCATGTTCTTTGTGTCTATATAAATTGGTGTGTACCCATGTGTTTCCTCAGACAGATGTCTACACCCACTTATATACATGCAAAGAGGTTTCTAGCAGTGTGGTTTCTACTAGCAAAGAATCTGACATAATCTGCATGTCCCTCAGTGGGTTCCACTTAAGTGAGTCCTGATAAAGTCCTGCTTTGGGATGCAATATTGTCATTGCAAAGAAAGAGGGCTAGGGATATGGCTCAGTGGTAGAGCACTGGTCTGGTATGTATAAGGCCCTGTTCAATTCCCAGTACCACAAAAATAAAGCAAAACATACAAAGAAAGAGAAACCAGTTGGTAGTTATAGATGGCCTAGTAGATTGTGGTTTAAATAGACTAGATTTAAATTTCAACTTGGCCAGAGCACTGCTTAGTGACTTTGGAAAAGTTTATTTAATTTGCCAGGGTGTGCATCTCATCTGTAAAATGGGCAAGATAATTACATTGTGAGAATTAAATGAAATAACCACATAAAATGTGTATTATAGACTGCCATGTAGAATTATCTCAATGAATGTTACCAATTTTATTGTCAAGTTGACAAGGTTATAGAACAATATGTATATAGTACAGTCTGGTTTGTGTCTTATAAAGTGTACATGTGTTTAAAAAAGTATAAGAAAATTATGAGGAACAGAGGCCATCCCTGGGGGAGCAAGATTATGGAGAGACATAACTCCATGTTATTGGTTTTGATTACTCTCCATTATTGTTTTCCATAGGACTAATTTTTTAGAATGAATAAGTATTATGATTTAATTTATTTTTTGTTTTTTGTTTTGGTGCTGGAGATTGAACTCAGGGGCACTCGACCACTGAGCCACATCCCCAGCCCTTTTTTGTGTTTTATGTAGAGACAGGGTCTCACTGAGTTGCTTAGCGCCTCGCCGTTGCTGAGGCTGGCTTTGAACTCGCGATTCTCCTGTCTCAGCCTCCCTAAGTGCTGGGATTACAGGATTGAGCCACTGTGCCTGGCTTATTTATGTATTTTTATGTGGTGCTGAGGATCAAACCCAGTGCTTCACACTTGCAAGGCAAGTGCTGTACCACTGAGCTACAGCCCCAGCCCAAAAATCACCCATATTCTTGTCTTCAGTGGGTCTTTGGTTTTGATGAAATGAGGCCATGATGGTACCCAGGTTCACACTGTGTCTTTGTCACACACTACAGCAATGGACCTGGCCCAGGCAGGCAGCACTGTGGAGTCCAGGATCTATGACACACTCCAGTGGCAGGTGAGGGTCAGCTGGAGGGAGGCACAGGGAGGAGAGCATAGGGGCATGGGCTGTTAGTGTCACTCTTGTATTATCTCCTTGTCCTCCTCAGATCTGGACCCTACTGCCTGGGTTTTGCACAAGGCCCACAGACGTGGCTGCCTCCTTCAAAGGTCTGGCGCGGACACTAGGCACAGCCATCAGTGAGCGCCCAGACCTGAGAGTCACTGTGTGCCAGGCCCTGCGCACCCTCATCACAAAGGGCTGTGAAGCAGGTACATGTGGGCTGGGCATTGGGGAGAGTGTGGCAGGTGTCCCTGACCCCATCTCCTGGCCTTCATTTGGCAGTAGAACTGCAGAAACTAACATCCTGTGCTAACTTCTGTGTTGGTGCTGCTGCTGCTGCTGTTGAGACCCACAGAGTTAGTAGGAGGCTAAAAATGGCCCTTGCTCATTCACCTCTGCTCCCAGGAATATGGTCAGTGTCACAGGCCCTGGTGTAGGAGCTGCGCAGGAGTCCAGACCCTGTGGCACTTCTCTGTGCCCTGGCGTTAGCCTCTCCTGGCACAGAGTAGCCCCAATCCACTGGTTCCAAATCCTGCCGCAGGATCCCCTGAAAGGATACCTCTGGGCTGCAACCCCAGTAGCCACTAAGGTTGGGTCAGCTTGTGTCCCTTCAGTGCAAACCTTGGTCCTTCTACCAGAGGCTGACCGTGCTGAAGTGAGCCGCTTTGCCAAGAACTTTCTGCCAATCCTCTTCAACCTGTATGGGCAGCCTGCTGCAGCCGAGAACACTCCAGCCCCTCGCCGGGCTGTGCTGGAAACCATCAAAACCTACCTCACCATAACTGAGTCTCAGGTGAGCTGATGGGGCAGTGGGAGAAACTCTCGGGTTGGACAGGTTGGAAAAGATGAATCTCCACCTACCAGGGTCACGTGGGTCTCTGCCATCTGGAAAATGGGACCACATACTGCAGTTGTGGCTTGGGCCTGAAGCTCCTCAATGGTGAGAAGCAGCTCTGGGACCTGTTGCTACTGCTCCTTTCTTTTTCTCTTCTCTGGGTCTGCCAGTTGGTGAATGGTTTCCTGGAGAAAGCCAGTGAGAAAGTGCTTGATCCTGCCAGCTCTGACTTCACCAGGTAATGTGTTCAGGCTTCCCCACTTGAACTGGGCAGCCCCAGGAGCTGGAGGGACAGCTAGCAGAAACCCTGTGGATTCACTCTGAAATTCTTTGTGTAAATCTTAAGATATTGAATACTCCAGCTGTATTTAGAAGTTGGACAGTTTTTTTTGTGAGACCCTTTCGCTTGCAAGAGAGGAACAAGGATCCTGGAAATACACTGCTTGCGTTCAGTTCCCAATTCTACCACTTATGGGCTATCTGGCCTTAGATAGATGATTTACCCACTCTGCTTCTGAGTTCTAATCTGTAAATGGGCATGATAATATTATCTGTCTTGAATACTCTTTGAGGCTTCAAGGAGTTGGCCCTTCAAGGAGTAATGCACCAGGAGCTGTGACTAGTACATTGTGAATGCTCAATTAGGTGCTAGCGATGATTATTGCTCACAAGTTCAAGACCCCTTGTCCTCACCCTGACTTGACCCACATTCTTGTGACCAGAAGACATAAGAACACCGATAGTTTTTCCCTTCTCCAGCCCTGCTTAACTTCTTGTTTGTCTCCAAGCAGATTGTCTGTCCTGGACCTGGTTGTGGCTTTGGCTCCTCATGCTGATGAAGCTGCCATCAGCAAGCTGTACTCCACCATCCGGCCCTACCTAGAGGTGAGCCCCACACAAGCTCATCTGTGGGGAGACAGGGCTTCAGGAAGGTGGGCCCATCTTCATTCTTCATCCTTCATCCTTTGCTGCTTGCCCAGATCAGTCTAATCTGCTTTTTCCCACAGTGGCTTCCCCTTGTACTCTGTCCTGCCCATCTGTCCACATAGGTGTCAAGGCGACTGTAATGCAACATCTTCTGCTAAGGTGTCTCTTGTAGAACAGGATGTGCTCTTTTGCCTGCTCACCCAGTAGGCCCATCTTGGTCTGGGCTGACCTTTATCCCTCCCAGTCCTCCTCACCCTCACCCCACTACAGCCTTACGTGGCTGTTTCAAGGTCCCAGATAGAGCAGGTGCCACATGCAACTTTGCGAATGCTGGTTCCCCTGTCTGAAACATTCACACTGTGACTGACAACCATGCAGAACTCAGATCAACAGTGCAATCCTGAAAGCTGTCCCCACTGCTGAAGTTTAATAGCAGTTAGGGTGAAAAGTGTCCTGGGATGGAACATGAAGGTGGGCCTGGAAGTCCAGGTCATGGTTGCCCCACAGTATCCCACGAGTGGGAGTCAGTGGGACAGAGGAGAGCAGTACTGCTCTAGCCAGAGAGACTAGCAGGCCGCAGGCCATGCTGCCAGAATGTGCATCTTTTAGAGGTGGTGAGTGGAATAACTGCCACCCACTGTCTTCCATGCCCAGCATAGGAGTTAGCCACTTGCTATCCATACTCCACCAGGCCTCTTGTCAGACTTCATGAGCTCCAGACTAGATGAGCAGGGCTAGCTGCTTCTCTGAGTTCCCTCAAATGCTGGCCACAGTGCACACTCTGAGAATGTCACTGTAGGGGGGTGGATCCCAGTCTCTTTTCTCATCTGATCCTGTCCTCCATGTGCTGATCACAGAGCAAGGCCCATGGGGTTCAGAAGAAGGCCTACCGCGTGCTGGAAGAGGTCTGTGCCAGCCCCCAGGGACCCGGGGCCCATTTTGTACAGACCCACCTGGACGAGCTTAAGAAGACCCTGCTGGACTCACTGCGGAGCACATCCTCTCCCGCCAAGAGGGTGAGGGTGCCAGTCTGCCAGCTCTGCCAAGGGAGGATGGGTTGTTTCCTAGGAGGACACTGGGAAAGGAGCCACTGGGGTGGCTTGCAGGGTGTGAGATGACACAGAGGAGCTCCTAACTGTTGTTCCCCTGCCCATAGCCCCGTTTGAAGTGCCTCATCCATATTGTGAAGAAGCTGTCATCTGAGCACGAGGAGTTCATCGCCGCCCTTGTCCCAGAGGTAAGGTGTAGGAGAGGGTGTATGTACATTTGGGGGGTTTCCTGGAGAATGGCCTTCAACAACGTGTCATAATCTGGGCAGGGCAGTGAGGGTGGGCTCAATTTGAGCACATGAGTGCCTTTACTTGCTCCTGTACTCCAGGCAGCCCACCCCAGGGTAGTCACTTTAGGGGATACATGCTAATGGGGCTCTCTGGGCCAGGTGATCCTGTGCACCAAGGAGGTGTCAGTGGGTGCACGGAAGAATGCTTTCACGCTGCTGGTGGAGATGGGCCATGCTTTCCTGCGGTTTGGCTCCAACCAAGAAGGTGAGGCCTGGGTGATGCTACCCAGGGGGGATTCTTTGCTTATAGTAGGGTAGGTAAGTTTCTCTTAAAACGACTATCAAAGAGAAAAGGTAGAGAGAACGCCCTGCCCTGCCCTGTCCCAGGCAGGCTGCTCTTCTCTCTTTGGGGGCTCTGTCTTCATGTGACTCATTCTGATTTCTGCTCCCAGAGGCCCTACAGCGCTACCTCATCCTGATCTACCCTGGCCTTGTGGGCCCGGTGACCATGGTTAGCTGCAGCATCCTGGCCCTGACCCACCTCCTTTTCGAGTTTAAAGGTAAATATTTACCTCCTTGAAGGCCTGGGAAGCATTAAAGGTAGGAGAGTGTCCCAAGACAGGGTGGCGATCAGAATGGAGAAAGGTATCAGAGGGCACTAAGGAGGGTACCCCCTGCCTCCCTGTCTTCTTTCTCCCACAGCTCTGCTTTCTCCCCTGGTGGGTGTGCTGAGGCTGCCTTCTCACACCTGCCCCAGCATGAAGCAGTGTGGCTCCACTGCCCTGTGACCCATCAGTTGTGAGGAGGGAAGGGTAGGCAAACTTCCAGTTTTTGGCCCTGCTCCTGGCTCTTGCCAGCCATGTGAAGTGTTGAAAAACTTTACTAACCTCTTGGAACCTCCATTTTTTATCTTGAGTCACCCGCCATGGGGTGACTAAAGGGCACAAGCACACTCCATGGAATGTGACAGGAACTGCCAGGCATAGAAATTTCCAGATGTTTGCTACTGCTAAGTTTTGACCTGGCAAGGGCAGGTGGAGCTGCCCTTGGCAGTCTTGGGTCTGGG
>CM053404.1:27366506-27407370 GCA_028644305.1 Xerus rutilus
TTTTTTTTTTTTTGGTACCAGGGATTGAACTCAGGGACACTTAACCCCTGAGCCACCTCCCCAGCCCTATTTTGTGTTTTATGTAGAGACAGGGTCTCACTGAGTTGCTTAGTGCCTCGCCATTGCTGAGGCTGGCTTTGAACTCACGATCCTCCTGTCTCAGCCTCCCTAAGTGCTGGGATTACAGGCTTGAGCCACCACGCCCGGCTCCTAGCATAGTGTTTTTAACATTCATCCATATTGTGGCATGTATATGTAGTTTCTTTTCTTCTTCTTTATCCTCCCCGCCCCAACCCTATACTAGGAATTGAACCCAGAGGCACTCTACCACTGAGCTATATGCGCATCCCTATTTATTTATTTATTTATTTATTTGAGCCAGGGTCTTACTAAGTTGCTGAGGCTGGCCTCAAACTTGTGATCCTCCTGCCTTAGCCTTCTGAGTCTGTGGGATTACAGGTATGTGCCACAGTGCCTGCCTCAGTAGTTCATTTTCTTAAATTGCTGAATGATATTCCATTGTATGGATATACAACATTTCTTTATCTGCTCACTAGTTGATGGACATTTAGATCATTGCCGATTTTGAAACTATGACTAATGCTATTATGGATATTCACATGTAGATCTTTGTGTGGACACGTTTCCAGTTCCCTTCAATAGAGTCCTAGGGATGGACTTGCTGGGTCATATGGTAAATTACAATTAACCCTTTAAGAAACTGCCAAACTGTTTTCCAAAGTAGCTAGCTATACCTTTTAACACTCCCACCAGCAATGTATGAGTGTTTACATTTCACCACATCATTTCACAACAACAGTTGTTAGGGTCTGGTTTTGTTTTTGTTTTTGTTTTTGTATTTGTATTTATACTGGGGATTGAACTCAAGGGCATTGTACCACTAAGCTACATCCCCAGCCTTTCCTATTTTTTTATTTTTATTTTTTTTATTTTTATTTTTATTTTTTTTTGGTACTGGAGATTGAACTCAGGGGCACTTGACCACTGAGCCACATCCCCAGACCTATTTTGTGTTTTATGTAGAGACAGGGTCTCACTGAGTTGCTTAGCGCCTCACCATTGCTGAGGCTGGCTTTGAACTCGCAATTCTCCTGTCTCAGCCTCCCTAAGTGCTGGGATTACAGGCTTGAGCCACCGCGCCTGGCTATTTTTTTATTTTAAAACAGAGTCTTCCTCAGTTGCTGAGGCTGGCCTCAGCCTCCCGAGTTACTGGGATTACAGGCATGTGGCACTACACCCTGCTTGGTATTTCCTTTTCTTATTGGTAATTTTTAAATAATGGCTTTATTGAGATAGAACTCACACTCCTGCATGCTAGCCAAAACTCTAGTCCAAAACTCACTCTTTTAAGTGAACAAAGTATTATTAATATATTCACAATCGTGCACAATAGTCACCACTATCTGACTCAAGAACATTTCTATCACATGTATCCATTAGGCAGTCATTCCTCATCCTTTCTTCTCCCTTCCCCAGCTATTGGCAACCACTAATCTAGTTTCTGTTTCCATAGCTTTGCCTATTCTGGACTTTCCTTTTTCCTTTTTTTTTTGTTTGTTTGTTTGGTTGGTTTTTTTGGTACCAGGGACTGAACTCAGGGGTACTTGACCACTAAGCCACATCCCCAGCCCTATTTTGTGTTCTATATAGAGACAGGGTCTCACTGAGTTGCTCAGCACCTCGCCATTGCTGAGGCTGGCTTTGAACTCGCGATTGTTCTGTCTTAGCCTCCCAAAATGCTGGGATTACAGGCATGTGCTACCACGCCTGGCCTGGACTTTTCATATAAATAAAATCATACAGGTGGTCTTTTGTGCCTGGCTTCTTTCGCTTAGCATAATATTTCAAGTTTGACACAAGCAAGATCAGTAATTCATTCCTTTTTACAGCTGAATAATGTTCCTTTTTATTACATACTCCTTTTTGTTAATTCATTCATCTGCAGATAGACGCTGGGTTGCTTCCACTTTTTGGCTATGGTGAATAACGCTGCTATGAATACAGTACAATATTTAAGGCCCTGTTTTCACTTCTCTTAGCATATACCCAGAAGGAAAATTGCTGGACTGGATGGTAATTCTGTTTCATATTTTTGAAGCTTGCAGCCACTTCTGCAGTGTAGAGTTACACTATTTGAGGACACTTGGCCCCAAGTTCCTACGTGGCATTTCTGTAGGCTATTTACCTTCTTTTTTTTTTTTTTTTTTTGGTACCAGGGATTGATCTCAGGGGTACACAACCATTGAGCCACATCTCCAGCCCGATTTTGTGTTTTATGTAGAGACAGGGTCTCACTGAGTTGCTTAGTGCCTCACCTTTGCTGAGGCTGGCTTTGAACTGGCGATTCTCCTGTCTCAGCCTCCCAAAGTGCTGGGATTACAAGCGTGAGCCACTGAGCCCGGCTTCTGTAGGCTATTTACCTTCTAAAGGATTTTTCCTTTGTGCAGAAACCCTTGAACCACTGTTTTTTGTTTGTTTGGTTGGTTTGGTTTGGTTTTGGGGTTTTGTTTTGTTTTGTTTTTTGGTACCAGGGATTGAACTCAGAACTCAGGGGCACTCCATACTGAGCGACATGCCAGCTCTATTTTTGTATTTTATGTAGAGACAGGGTATCACTGAGTTACTTAGCACCTCGCTGTTGCTGAGGCTGGCTTTGAACTCGCAATTCTCCTGTCTCAGCCTCCCAAAGTGCTGGGATTACAGGCGTGCGCCACCGCGCCCAGCAAACCACTGTTTTTTAAAATGGCAACGAAAAGAGAAAGCCCCTGGTAAGGATGCAGGTTTACAGGAGCATAGAACACACCTGCAGCAGGTGGGAGGGTGCTCCTTGCCTGTTCACTTCTTTGGCCTCCTTTGCTCTTCCTCTGCTGCGGGCTCTCCAGGCAGTGGGCTTTGCAGGATTGGCAGGCTCCGCTGCCGCTGAAGCACTGGCCAAGTCAAGAAAGTGAGTTTTGGTTAAAAGTAAAGTATAAGTGTCCTTCACCCTCATGCTCCCAAGTCAACTCCCTTCCTCCAGAGAGCTGGGAAGTGCTTCTGAGAAGTAGATAATGCTTTCTCAGTGCTATGTGTTTTTGTTGTTGTTGTTGTTTGGTACTGGGGATTGAACTCAGGGGTACTCGACCACTGAGCCACATCCCCAGCCCTATTTTGTGTTTTATTTAGAGACAGGGTCTTACTAAGTTGCTTAGTGCCTCGCTGTTGCGGAGGCTGGCTTTGAACTCGCAATGCTGGGATTACAGGTGTGCACCACTGCACTGGGCTCTCAGTGCTCTCGTTTTAATGTGTCTCCCCAAATTTCACATGTTGGAAATTTGGTCCCCAATACAGCAGTGACTGGGCCATGAGGGCTCTGATCAAGGGAGTGGCTTGCTCTGTCTGGCCATGGGATGGCCTCTGTCATGCTATGTGCATCAAGAAGCCCCCCTCATCACATGCCAAGCAGTTGCCTGCCAGCGCCACACATTTGGACTTCCCAGCCTTCAGGACTGTGAGCTAAATGAACGTCTATTGTTTATAAGTTACCTGTCTTGAGTATTTTTATTTATTTTATTATTATTTTTTGGTACTAGGGATTGAACTCAGGGGCACTCGACCACTAAGCCACATCCCCAGCCCTATTTTGTGTTTTATGTAGAGACAGGGTCTCACTGAGTTGCTTAGTGCCTCGCTGTTGCAGAGGCTGGCTTTGAACTCGCGATTCTCCTGTCTCAGCCTCCCTAAGTGCTGGGATTATAGCCTTGCGCCACCGTGCCTGGCTGAGTATTTTATTTATAACACCAGAAAATGGACTAAGAGGCCAGGTGTGGTGGCACATGCCTGTAATCCCAGCAGCTCAGGAAGCTGAGGCAGGAGGATCATGAGTTCAAAGCCAGTCTCAACAACTTAGTGAGGCCCTAAGCAACTTAGCAAGACTCTGTTTCAACATAAAATATAAAAAAGGGTTGAGGATATGGCTCAGTGATTAAGTACCCTTGAGTTCAGTACCAAAAAAAATTTTATATGGTAGGCATACTATTAATAACAGCTATTAGTATAATAACTAACTTTTGTAAAATTACTCCCAGCTGAGAACCACTGAGTTAGGGTAACCAACTGTCCTGGTTTGCCTAGGACTAGGGGGTATTGCCCAAGAAACAGGGCTTTTGGTGCTAAAACTAGGAGAGTCCCAAGCAAATTGGTATGGGTGGTCACGCTAAGTCCAGTCTCCCACTAGATAGCTGTGTGAGCGTGGGTAGGTTACTTTACTTCTCTAGGCCTATATTTCCCCAGAGATAAAATCTTCAAAGATAGTTACATTCAACTTCTACATTTGAGAATAAAGCAACCTAAACAGTATGCACTAAGCTCAGTATGTTGCACATAATAAAATACAAACAAACATTAGGTATTATTATCTCAATTCTTATCTAATTTAACCTTGTGAGGTTTGTTCTTTTCTGGGAGACAGTAGTTTTTATCTATTTGAATGTGTAGTCAGTCCATCTACATCCACAAATTTATACAATAAAAGTCAAATTCACAAGCAAGACTGCTGGAAAATAAAATATTAAAACCACACAGTGGGCTGCCTGTCGTGGTGCACACCTGTAATCCTAGGGGCCCGGGAGGCTGAGGCAGGAGGATCGAGAGTTCAAAGCCAGCCTCAGCAACAGTGAGGTGTTAAGCAACTCAGTGAAACTCTTTCTCTAAATAAAATACAAAATAGAGCTGGGGATGTGGCTCAGTGGTCGAGTGTCCCTGAGTTCAATCCCGGGTACCAAACAAACAACAAAAGAAACAAAAACAAAAAGTGGGAACTAGGGGTGTGGCTCAGTAGTCCGGTGAGTGTCTGGCATGCATGAAGAAGCCCTGAGTTCCACCCCTAGCACTGCAAAATGACCAAACCAAAAAACTCCAAAGAAGAGAGAAGAGAATGAGCCCCAAATCAAGGTGGACAGGTTTTGAGAAGTGTGCTACCAGAAGGCCTAGATAAGAGACAGGGGCCTTGGGGACTGGGAACCTGCAGGCTCTTTCTCCTCCTTTAGAAGACTTCCTGAGCTGAGTGTTTTTACAGAGGAGGAAACAGGAAGCACAGGGAAGTGGCCCAGTTCTCCTGTCAGTGTTTTGGGGGCCAGCTGTACAGGACTATGAGGAAGGGCTAGAAAGGATGGGCCTGGACTTCACAGCAGCCTCACCAACCCAGCATCTTAGAGCCAGAGGAGCCTTTAGGTATGAGTCTGAACTCGTTGCTGGGTGAACAAGCAAGAAACCCTGGGGCCCAGAGGGAAGCTGCTCCCTCAACACCAGGTACTGGAGAAATCAGGGCTAGAACCCAGGTTGCTGACTCAACCTGGTGCTCACTTCCAAAAGCTGGTCAGGATGACGCAGGAGAGGGCCACAGACAGCTCACCAGGCCTAGGGGCATAGATAAAAATGAACTTGATGCCCATAAGGCTATACTGCCAAATGGCCAGGTAGGAGTGTGTGTGTCTCTCACCGCATACACAGGCACATGTGCCAGGGAGTGGGAGGAATGTCATGTTTTTCCAGGTGATGTTCTGTGATTCTTCCGTGGATTAGATTGCTGCTGTCTCCAAGGAGATCCCTGGGGTTGCCCACAGGAATCTGAAGTGGGGAAGAGAAGGCCTGAGTGTGACTGCATGTCAGAGTCTACAGATGTGTGGCATTGCCAGTCCCTTCCCCTCCCCTACCAGAAAGCAAAGCCTCAGAAACCGGAAGCAAAGCCTCAGTGGGGCACACTCAGGTGGCCTAACTGAAGCCATCTGTCCTCTTAGGAGAAACACCCTAAGATCCTGTGAAATGGAGGGCCTGTGGGACCTGGGAAACAGAAAGCAGAGACTGCCCCAAATGAAGCCAATATAACTCACCTGGGCTGGGGCTTGTCAGAAGGCAGGCGTTGGCCTCAGGTGGATCAGAGGCCACTGCTTTCCCATCAGTCCCACCCTGGCGTCTGGCTTCTGTGTTCACTTCTTTGAGGTTAGCTTCCTCCTCCCCTGAACCCTAGCACCTCTGGGGGTGTTGCTCTTCTAAAAATGCAAATAAGATCTCCTTGGCCACCTGGCTCTGTGTCCACCAGTGCAGCTACTCCTCTTTCATCCTTCACACGCCTCCTTCCTGACCTTCCTCCACACTGTGCAACAGCCATAGTGAACTTTTCCAAGCTGCTCGGGTGTGCTGCTCTCTTCCCACTTCTCTTTTCCCTGCTAACCTGTACTCATCTGTATTAGTGGGGGTTATGCAAGAAGTTGTAACAAACCCCAAGCTTCAGCACTTAACAAAATAAAGTTTTCAAATTCTTGTAACAATCTACAGTTGGCCCTCCACCATATCATGGGTTCTGTGTCCACAGATTCAACCAAGCTGAGATCAAAAACATTGGAAAAGAATAACAATTAGGTTTGCACTGAACAGACTTTTTCTCTCCTTGTCATTATTCCCTAAACCACAGATATAGCAAAAAACAAATTTCTTTTTTTCTTTCTTTCTTTCTTTTGGTACTGGAGATTGAACCCAGGAACATTTAACCACTGAGCTACATCGCCAGCCCTTTTTCATTTTTTATTTAGAGAAAGGGTCTTTCTAAGTTTCTTAGGACCTCACTACTTTCTGAGGCTGGCTTTGAACTTGTAGTCCTCCTGCCTCAGCTTCCCGAGAGCAGCAAGGATGATTTTAAGCATAGGGAAGGATGTTCTTTTGTAGGTTATAAGCAAATATGCCATTACATATAAAGGACTTAAGCATCCATGATTTTTTTAAAAAATATTTATTTATTTATTTTTTAGTTTTAGGTGGACAGAATATCTTTGTTTTTATTGGTGCTGAGGATCGAACCCAGTGCCTCACGCGTGCTAGGCGAGCACACTACCACTGCGCCACAATCCCAGCCCCAGCATCCATGAATTTTAGTATCCCTGGAAGGTCTCAGACCAGTCTCCATAGGTACCGAGGAACAACTGTATACAGTTGTATACAACTGTATACAACTGTATACAGTTGTTCCTATTGCTGTTAGGTGGCAGTGGCATTGCTATCTTCCACAAGTGGCTTCCAAGATTGCCCTCAGAATAGCCTGTTGGCACAAGAGGAAAGAACATTGGATGATCATACAAGGGAAGTTCTTATGAGTCAGTCCACCTCACTTCTGCTCACATTTCATTGGCTAGACCTTAGTCACTTGGCCACATTTATCTGCAAAGGAGATGGGCAGCATGTTCTACCTGTGCTCCTGGAGAAGAGCAAAAGGTGTTTCGTGAATACTCTGCCACACTGCCCTTGAGATGCCAGCTGAGTCACTTTCTCCAGAAGTATTTCCTAACTTATTATGACTGGGTTGTTCTTCTCATCCCAAAGTGAACCACCACACTTGGTACCTAGTTCCTTTATAACCCATATTTAAGGTAGGGCACAATAAGTGTTTCCCCCCCTATGTTAGAATATATTAGTCTCCTACTACTGCTATAACAGGTTCCCAGAAACTCAGTGGTTTAAAATAACATAAATTATTATCCTCCAGTTCTGGTGGTCAGAGACCTGATGTGGGTGGGTATCACTGGATTAATCAAAGCATCCGCAGAGTCACGTTCTTTCTGGAGGCACTAGGGGAAAATGTGTTTCCTCACCTCCTCCAGCTTCTGGAGGCTGCCTCCAACCCTACATCTTCAAAGCCAGCGACTGCATCACTGCACCCCCGGCTTCCACCATCATTCTTCTCAGACACTGACCCGCCTCCCTCTCCTGAGTTCCCTTCTTATCTCCTGGATGACCCAGAATCACATCCCCATCTTTAGATCCTTCCCTTAATCACATCTGCAAAGTCTCTTTTATCACATAAGGTAATATGGTCACAGGTTGCAGGGATTAGATGATGTTTGTTGCTGGGGCCTCAGAGGCTGGCACAGTGCCTGGGACAGTGCAGGTGTTCTTCAATGTGTGGAATGACAGATTGGCTGGAGTGACAACCTCCCAAGATGAGTCCCAGGCTACAGTGCCCTTGCCGGGACATCTTTCCATGAGGCCTAGTTGGACATGCAGCCAGCAGTCCACTTATCTCTCCTGTTCCCCAGATGAGGTGATTTACCAGGGCATAGTTGGCTTGGTGCTTCATCTTCTAAGGTAAAGTTTTAAAAATCAACTTTATTGAGGTATATTTACATATAATTAATTCACACATTTCAAGTATTCATTGCAATTTGACAGAAATATACACCCATGCCGTTACCATTATAATTAATGGTGTGCGTGTTTGTAGTTTATTTTGTTGTTTTAGTTTTGTTTGGGGTTTTGGTTTTTTTGAGATGGGGTCTTACTCCTGGGCTCACACTATTCCTCCTGTCTCAGCGTCTCGAATGCTGTAACTACAGGTGTGAACCATGCATATGCCAGCTAAGTTCTGAGTTTAAGATGGCGCAAACATTGTAATCATCTCCATGAAGAGAACTGAATGGCTCCATCCTCTCCCAAGCTTCCTATGCTTTTTTTTCCATTTCCCCACTCCCACTTAGCCCTTGGCAATCACTAATCTGTTATCCAAACCTACAATTTTGTTTAAAAAAATTTTTTTTTGATGCCGGAGATCAAATTCAGGTGTTCAAGGCAAATTTAATTATGATCACTTAGTAATTTTCTTAAAAAAAATTCCTCTCTGTTTATGCATGACATTGTATCCACTTTTCCAGCCTGCATCTTTAGCACAAGGGAGAGAGGCAGGTGACCCAAAGAAAGCTTTGAGATGGGAAGGATTACTTAAGACATCATCAGGCCCACTGTGGTTCCCTGGCTGCCTCTGGACTGGCATTCACTTCTTTGCTGAGGGAAGACAACACCCTAGTTCACCTTGGTCAGAAAAAAAGAGTAACTGGAGACTGGAGTGAGGGAATCAAGCAGTGGAACCTTTTTTTTTTTTTTTTTCAGTTCTGGGGATTGAATTGAGGGGCACTTTATCACTGAGCTACATCCCTAGTCCTTTTTATTTTAAGACAGGGTCTCACTAAGTTACTGAGGCTGGCCTTAATCTTGGATCCTATGACCTTAGCCTCCTTGGTCGCTGAGATTTCAGGTTTGCACCATGGTGCCTGGCTAATATGCTATTTTCAATGTGATCTCAAAGTTGAAAAAGATCAGTCTTGCATTGGAAACATGGTGAAAATGTGATTATTTCATATCAGCAAATAAATTGTGGTTCTAATTACAAAGAATGGATCAAATAACAAATACATCATATAATTTTTTCACTGAGGTGAGTTACATAACCTGAATTAACCATGTTAGGCTGGGGATATAGCTCTGTGGTAGGTCACTTATGTGAGGCCCTGGGGTTTGATCCCTAGCACTGAAAAAAAAGAAAATTAACCATTTAAGTGTCCAACTCAATGGCATTTAGAGAACCCATAATGTGCCACCACCAGCTCCATCAAGTTCCCCAAATTCTCATCACCTCAAAAGCAAACCCCTCACCCAATTAGCAGTCACTCCTTCACCCCAATTCCTCCCCTTGCCCCACCCCTAAAAAGCACCTGCTTTTTATCTTATGGATTTGTGTATTCTAGGTATTTCATGTAACTGGAATTCTACAATGTGACCTTTTATGTCTTTCTTCTTTCACTTAGCATAATGTTTTGGAGGATAATGTAGTATGTGTCAGTACTTCTTTTTTTTTTAGGTCAAATAAAATCCCATTGTATAAGTATACCACAATTTGTTTATCCACCCATCCACTAACGGATCATAGCATAGAATTTGTCTTTCCTATGCTGTGATCTGAATTTAAACATGCCTAAAAGTATTTCTGCTCTCTAGAGTCTAACTCAACTCCAGCACCACCCACAGGGTCCACATGGTAAGTCTTCCAGAACACAGTATCCTCTATTTTACAGGTTAGAAACCAGAGGCAAGAAGGATGAAGTGACCACATTCAGATAGGATTCCAAGCCTAACGGCCATGTTACCCTTGCTAGTTGTCTCAGTGCAGATAATTTAAAACAAGGTCCTCCTGGCAAACAGACTCCTTGGGGAGGATTTCAGTGCAGTCTGCCTGAATGCAGAAACCCCTTGAATCCTGTGTTCTTTCCTAGTGTTTCTGAATGCTCTCAGTGTCTCTTTCCAGGCAGCCAGCCAGTGTGCAAGGCACACAAGCTCTCGTTGCTTCCCTTTTTGATACCTTCTCATTACTTTTAATTGCATTGGAGGCTTTGGCATCTTGTATTTTTGCTTCCTAATCCAGGGCATTTCTTCACCTCCCACTGGTCTAGCATAGCACTTCCCTCTCTCAGAACTCTCCAGAGGGGTGCCCCCAGAAAATGGAGCGGCCTCCTGTAATGCATTCATCTCTATAATGAACAGTGTAATATCCACGTCTAGGCATATTTACATAGCAATCTGCACACAAAAGCAACATTACAAAGGGAAGCTTTTTTGTTTTTTTTTTTTAAGAATACCATCTCAAAGCTCCATTTCCTATGGCAGTAACAACACTATTGGAATTACCCTGACAGGAAGACAAAACAACTTCCAGGGATGCTGGGTTAGAGACAATAGCTTCGCCAGACCCATTAATGTTTAAAGTCAATGGAGCATAAAACTGCTTTTCTCTACTTACAGTCGGGCATCATCTTACAGAGAGGAGGGGGGAAAATTACCATTTAAACTCTACCGAAATCCATAAGGCCTCCCCTAATTTTCATTCTCTTTGAAATTCTCCAATAAGTACCATGAGAATGAAAATGAGACTCTCTCTCTGGGGCAAATGGCTTCCCATCTTCATCAGTAAAGTGTGTGAAGAACCTCCAACAGAGGCAGAGGAGGGAGCTGCCTGCTGGGAAAGGTTTCATCACTGAAACCTGCAGAACTAGTTGTGGTGACACACCTTGGGAGCCCCTGGATTGCCTTCAGGAAGGCCCTAAACAATCCCAGGTCAGGGTGGACTAAAAGCAGAATGTTAGGGACCCCACCAGTTCAAGGAAGTAATGCCTTTAGGGTACACTTTACTTAGTGGTCTGCTGGGGGAATCGCACCATTAATATATTAGCTGTTTCCCTGGGGGAATTGTTGGAATGGAGCCAGGCCTCTGTTAGTAAACCACTGGACCTAATCCCTCAGTACATTTGTGTAATGCCTGACAAAGCCCGTTCCCATTATCTCATTTGATCCTGAAAACAATCCTCAGAGGGAGGCAGGGCAGGGATTATTTTTTCCATTTTACAAGTGAAAACACTTGTAAACTGATTTGCCAAGAGTCCCACACCCAGGATGTAGCAGGAATGAGACTTGAATCTAGGTCTTTGTACAACCTGTTCAGGGTTCTTTGACTCCACACAAGAGACTGATCAAAATATTCCCAGCCCCACCCAGTTCTCACAACCACCAGTTTAACCAGCAAGTGGGAACTAAAGGACAAGAGCCACTGTGTACACTACCCACACACCTCTGCCCAGGCTGGCATGCTCTCATCTCCCTGCACCAAGGGCCAAAATTAATCCCAGATGGATTTGGAGAAAAAAAAATCCAGGCATTAGAAAAATCCAAGGAAAATAGAACTGAATATTTAATAACTTTCTGGAGGCAAGGAGACTAAATTTAGCATCACGTTAGATGTCTCAAAGGAAAGGATTTTACAGGTCTGACTACATTAAAATGTTATGTTTAACTGGTAAAAAAAAAATTGTAGAGTCAACAACCAAAAACAACCTGAATATTTATAGTAAAATATGAAAGAAAAGGGTTAACCTCTGGTACACAGATACAGAAAAACTCCATAGGAAAAACTTATTAAGAAATGATTTACAAAAAGGAAGTACAGTTGGTTAACAAACATTTAGAAAACTGCTCTAAAATAAAAAATTTGTAAACTGACAGAAGATACCAATACCACCTATGAAATGAGTAAGAAAAATTTCAGTAATAATCAAATTTTAGTTAAAGTACAATGAATAAAGTACACTAGCACAATAGAGGACATTTACCCAAACCTCAGAAAGTGATTTCATGTATTTATCAAAAACCTTAAAATAATACCCATATCCTTGGACTTAAAATTCCACTTTTGGAAATATGCTCTAAGGAAAGAAATATAAATATGGAAACTTTTGATGGACAAAAACGTTAAGTCACTCACTTATTTACAACGGTGAAATTAGGCAAACAGCAAACGTTACAGGAACGCAAACAATTAGACATTTAGTGGAAATTTACGTAATCACTCCAATGTTTTCAAAGTGCATGCAATAACACGAAAAAAAAACCTTGATTGCAATACAAAGTAAAAAAGCGTATAATGTTGTATGCGTGGTTGTTTGTATAATACACTATTATAGAAAAAAAGCCCGAAGAAAAAAAAAACCTAAGGAAAAAAACAGTTCAACCATGTTTGAGTCCTATAATTGAGAAAATTTCCCATGTCGCTATATTTCTATTTGAACCTTTAAAAAAAAAGAAGCAACTCTTTCCGCTAGCGGTGGTCGTTCCTAGTCTCGCTCTGTGCTTAGGAGGTTTTAATGATCCGGGGAGGGGAAACCTCTGTGACCCCCACCTCCGACCCATTCCGCCCTCCTTAAAAGTGTCCCTTTTTCACCCGCGATTCCCCTCTCCCTTCCTCGCCCCCACCTCCGCGCCGCCGGCCTGCCGGGGGGGGCCCGCCCCGCCCCTCCCCCGCACCGGGTAGGGGACTGCGGAGCGCCCCGCGGAGAGCAGGGCGGGCCCAAGCGCTACTGACACGTGGGGAGGGAGCAGGCGCGGGCGGAGGAGGGGTTGAGTGTGTGGGTGGGTGTGTCCGTGAGTGGAAGAAACTAACTGTGGCCGCTCAGAGGGAGTATCTTTTCATACTGCTCGAGGGGGCCCGCGCAGGACGAAAGTGGTCCACACGCTCGGGAGCCCCTCACAGACGAATAGACAGCACAGACCTGAAAAGGTTCTGGATGCGGCCCTGAGCTGCCCGCGGCGTCCCGCGCCCTGGCTTCTCCTCGCACACCACCCCCGAGTCGGCGCAATGGTAGAGCCCGCAGACGTCATCCATTGTTTACAAATCAACCCGAGCCGGCAGGATTCCGGCTCCCCTGACTGCTAGCGCGCGGCGCGACAACCCGGCCGACCCCGGCTTCCGCATCCTCCCGGCCCCGGCCCCGGCCCCGGCCCCGGCCCCGGCCCCGGCCTCGGCCTCGGCCTCAGCTTCAGCCTCTGCCCAGCGCACGCTTGTGCCGCGGCCCGCCGAACCCGCGGGTAGCCGAGCCTCCAGCGACGCCCGCAGAGCTTCGGGTACCCGGGAGGGGGCCATGCCGTGCCGGAGGGAGGAGGAAGAGGAAGCCGGCGAGGAAGCAGAGGGGGAGGAGGAGGACGACGACAGCTTCCTCCTGCTGGAGCAGTCGGTGACGCTGGGCGGCTCGGGCGAGGTGGACCGACTGGTGGCCCAGATCGGCCAGACGCTGCAGCTGGACGCGGCGCACGACAGTCCAGCTTCCCCGTGCCTGCCCCCAGGGCCGCCGCTGCAGCCCCCGGTGGCGCTGCCGGCAGACAAAGCCCGGTCCCCGGCCGTTCCACTGCTGCTGCGGCCCGCGTCTGCCGAGGCTGGGGGTCCGGCGCCCCCAGGAGCCCTGCGCTGCGCCCTCGGGGACCGTGGTCGCGTGCGGGGTCGCGCTGCGCCTTACTGCGTGACGGAGCTCGCCTCAGGCCCCAGCACACTGCCCGGGCCGTGCAGGCGAGGATGGCTTCGGGACGCCGGCGCATCCCGGCGCCTGCAACAGCGACGATGGACCCAAGCTGGAGCCCGTGCGGGCGATGACGACCCCCACCGCCTCCTGCAGCAGCTAGTGCTCTCGGGAAACCTCATCAAGGAAGCCGTGAGGAGGCTCCAGCGAGCCGTCGCGGCAGTTGCGGCCACCAACCCCACGGGTGCCTCTGGGCCCGGGGGCGGACGCAGCGGACCGGACCCGGTCGCCCTGCAAACCTCGAGCGCCTTGCACTGACCCTGGCCCTTGGAGGAGGAAGAGGACGTCGCTGCATACCACTCACAGCGTCCTGTCCGCATCAACCCTGATCTGAACCCTGATCTGGAGCGACAGCCTAGGCTGCACGGAGGCGCTTGGAGAGAACTCAAGCCTAGAAGTTAACCGGCCCGGACAGTGCTGTCCGAGAACTTAAAGCATGGTAAAATGCACGGACCAAGGCACGTCCGTGTCGCGTGAGAATTTCCCCGGCCACCCCAGGCCAAGGACCTGGGATAAACTGGGGGACCTATGGCAGCTACTTGCATCCACTTGTACCTGACCTAGCCCTTGTGGGCATCGTGTGCTTGGATTGTTTAAAGATACGGCTGGAAGGGGCGGGAGTCACGAGAGCTTTCTAACAATACTTGAAAACTAGTGATACAGATACGTTTTCTCATTGTTTTCTGGTGGAGGAGCTTACTGAAAATGGTGCTATAATTGCTGTGCTGAGAAATTCTGGGTTGAAGAAGAATGTGAAATCTTGGCATTGGGTGGGTTGGCCTCGCCTCCTTTCTTCCACTTAATCGATGGCTGGAGGAGGTGGGAGCCGGGAACTCTACTTAGGGAATGGGAGGAAGGTGGATAGTTTTAAAGGTTGGGACAGTTAAATTTGATTGTGGACTTTTAAATGACTTGACCTTGCCCCGCGGTTGAAGGTCACTTTTGTGCTGTGAGAGGCAGTGGGGTTCCTGTAAGAGCTAACTCACCCTTGGTGTCTTTTTCTCTCCAAGAAGAGCTCTGTCTTGCTTTGCCACCGCTTGGAGTCTCCCGAGGACACACAGGCAGGGAGGGAGGGACGTGTGAGGAGAGTTGCTTGCTTTTTCTGTGCTTTCCTCTTTCCAGAACTCTCACAAGGCTACTCTTGGCCATGCCACTAGCTTTCTCAGAAACGGTCATAAACAATCTCCTGTCCTCCCAGCCGACCTTTCTTTCCTTACTCTGCCCTTTCTGTGGGGTTGGATGAAGTCCCTGGATGCCTTCCTGCTCTGTCCTGGCCCTCTGGAGTGGTGGGCCTGAGCCTCTGGTTCCTCATGCAATTATTTTTCTTCTGCCTGCCAGCTCTTCTTTGTGAGTGACTTTTTAAAATGTGACTCTCCTCTAGGAGAAACCGCTGGCTTTACCCTTGTGAAACTTGAGGGCACTTTAGTAAGGTGCCACCCCCAAATTTTAAGGTAGCTAAACCAGTTTTTTAAAGATTCAATGGCTTGTTCATCCTCCAGATGTAGCTATTGACCGTACACTTCGCAACGGAGTGTCTGAACTTGTGGTGGTCCTGATTTATAGGATTTCTTAATTAAAATGTCTGCTGAATAAATTTGATTTTTGTTTTGGAGCATGGTTTGGCTTTTTGGTGGAATATGGGGGAGGGAAAGAAACACTCATAGGGCGTTTCACCCTTATTAATGAAGAATGTACTTGGAGTAATTAGGGGGACCTGGGTAAATGGTTGGGGCCAGTGTGGCTCACCACTGAATCCTTGTAGAGTTGCAGCCCTTGAGTGCTCCTGGGTTAATGTTCTGCACAATCAGAAAATTAAGTCCAGGTTTTTAGGAGCCGCCAGGTGGGCTCTGACTCCTTTGTGGAAAATATTCCAGAAACATTTTCTGGACTGGAGAGCGAGGGAACACTGGATCTAGAGGGAGGTGGGTGTTCTTTTTTCTGTCTGTCTTTCTTTCTTTCTTTTCTTTTCTTTCTTTTTCTTTTTCTTTTTTTTGGTACCGGGGATTGAACTCAGGGGCACTCGACCACTGAGCCCCCCAGCCCTATTTTGTGTTTTATGTAGAGACAGGGTCTCACTGAGTTGCTTAGCGCTTCGCTGTTGCTGAGGCTGGCTTTGAACTTGGAATTCTCCTGTCTCAGCCTCCCAAAGTGCTGGGATTACAGGCTTGAGCCACCACGCCTGGCTCTTTTTTCTTTTTTGATGCTAGTAAATGAACCCAGGGGTGCTTTACCACTGAGCCACATCCCCAGCCCTTTTTATTTTGACACAGGGTCTAAATTATTTAGGGCTTTCCTAAGTGGCTGGCTTTGAGCTTTCAATCTTCCTACCTCGGCCTCCTGAGTCACTGGGGTTACAGGCATGTTCCACGTGTGCCACACCACTGTGCCCAGCAAGAGACAGGTTTTCCTCTGAATTTTTTTGGGCCAAGAATAGAAAGCCTGCCTATTTTCTCCTTGTAAGACTAATTCACTGGAGCTGTGGCCTGGGGAAAGAAAAACGGTTTTAGCTGGGCAGTTGCTACCTGAAATCCCAAGGACTTGGGAGGCTGAAGCTGGAGAATAGCAAGTTTGGGGACAGCTTCAGCAAGTTAGCAAGACTCTGTCTCAAAATATAAAAAGGGCTGGGGATGTGGCTCAGTGGGAAAGCACCCCTGGGTTCAATCCCCAGTGCCAAAAAAAAAAAAAAAAAAAAGCGGTGGGGGCACTTTACAGTGATTTATTTAGTAGTTGTAAAGATGGCTTGGTTTGAGCTGGCAAGGATTAGCTTTAACCTCAGGAGGTGGTCCCCTCCTCTTCCTCTCAGCCCCCCATATAACCCTTGCTAAACCTCTTCCTACTTCCTGCCGTGCCTTTCCAGAGAAAGCTTTGGGGCAGCCCAGCTCTGCCTGTCAGCTCCCTGCAGGACCTCTCCTGCCCTGCACGCCTTCTACCTTGTGCCCTGTACACAGCTAGTGCTTAGTGACTAGGACCTGACTCAGCCCTGCTGCTTACCAGCTATATGGTGATGGGCAAGTCACTGCCCCGAGTTTTCCCCTTTTCTCATTTTTTTAAAAATATTTTTTTAGTTGCCAATGGATCTTTATTTTATTTATTTATATGTGGTGCTGAGAATCGAACCCAATGCCTCACACATGCCAGGCAAGTGTTCTACCACTGAGCCACAACCCCAGACCCCCCTTTTCTCATTAAAAAAAATTTTGTTTTAGTTATAGATGGCCACAAATATCTTTATTTTTATGTGGTGCTGAGATCGAACCCAGTGCCTCACACATGTGAGGCAAGCACTCTACCACTGAGCTACAACCCCAGCCCTCCTTTTCTCATTTATAAAACAATAATATTTAGTAAGGTAGTTGGGAGGGTTAAATGTTGGAAACATAACTGCTAATTCTTGACACTACCATATGGTTTTATGTGCTGTGAGGTAAGCACCAAATTTCCATTTTATAGATGACATTGAGTCTTAGGAAGTTAAGCATTTTACTTGAAGTTACCACCTCTTAAGTGGTGGAGCTGGGATTTGAACCTGGGCAGTCTCGCTGCAGCATCTCAGGTCTTTGGGTCATATTGTACCACCTACAGGAAACTTTTTTTCTTGGTGGGGAACGATTACTGGGGATTTTACTGAATCCAGGGGTTTTACCATTGAACTACATCCCCAGCCCTTTTTTTTTTTTTTTTTTTTGAGACAGGGTCTTGCTATGTTGGGCTGTTCTCAAACTTGAAATCCCTCTGTCAGTCTCCCTAGTCGCTGGGACTGCATGTGTGTGCTACCAAACCCAGCTAGAAGACTTTTTTTTTTGGTACCAGGGATTGAACTCAGGGGTACTTGACCACTGAACCACATCCCTAGCCCTATTTTGTGCTTTATGTAGAGACAGAGTCTCACAGAGTGGCTTAGCGCCTTGCCGTCATTGAAGCTGATTTTGAACTCACAATTTTGTCTCAGCCTCACGAAGTGCTGGGATTATAGGCGTGCACCACTGCGCCCAGCTTAGATGACTTTCTTTCTTTCTTTCTTTCTTTTTTAAAATATTTTTTTAGTTGTAGATGAACACAATACCTTTATTCATTTATTTTATGTGGTGCTGAGGATCGAACCCAGTGCTTCACACGTGTGAGGCAAACACTTTACCATTGAGCCACAACCCCCAGCCCTAGAAGACTTTCTTGACACCATTTTCGCCCTTGTTGGATTTCTTGGAGTTCTTCGGAACATCCCACAAACCTTGACCCACCAATACTTCAACTCAATAGCAAACTTTTCTTGAGCATCAGCCATGTATCTGCAGTGTGGGAATCTGGAATGAGGCAGGGTTGAAACATCCTGGTGGAACCCGCAGCAGATTTGGAGACCCAGACCTTGCCATGAGGAAATAGGAATTGCATAAGAGAAGCCCAGATAACAAATGCCATATGGCTGCTTCCTTCAGAACTGAATCACGGATGCTCTGTAAGATGAGGATGGTCTAAGACAGAGAGGTCTCACTCAGGACAGATACCCTGGAGGTCTGCAACCTGACTGGAACAGCACTCACACATGCAATGGGAATGGGGACTGCAACCAAGGAGAAAAATCTTTGGAACCCGAGAAGCTGAGTAAGGAGGAGAAGACACCCTGGTACACACCTTTACAAGACTTTAGGACTTGGTAGTAGGGCAAAATTTGAACTCAAGGCTCAAATTGAACCTCATTGACTCTTGCATCCTGTCTGATCCTACTCATGTTCCTTTTTGGGAAGGGGCAAGGATGAAACATTTTAATCTGATGGTAACAGGGAGCCCTCAGCTCAATGAATTGCCCTCCAGATTATAAGAAAGTTCTGGAAACAACTAGATTTGCTAGTCTTCCTCCACTGGTGGTAGGTGGCAAAGTGAATGGGAAAAAACATTATGGTCTGCCCTCATGTCATTTATAGATCCGGTCCTGAGCACATTTCTTATGATTCACCAGTTCCTCAGGTTGAAAATAAGCCAGTTTTCTCTGTACTCCACAGAATTACTGCCATGAATAATGTTCCTGCCAACTTGAATGTTAAAGCTCTCTTGGATGGTCCCAGGCTTGGAGTCTATAGGGACTGTGTCCCTGAACATCATTTGGCCTGTCTTCCCAACATTTAGCCCCTCCCAGACTATGGCAACCACTGCCCCTGAGCATGTATTTCACCAGGCCAAAGAAGAACACTACATTCAGGTCAATGTA
This sequence comes from Xerus rutilus, assembly GCA_028644305.1. Classification (NCBI taxonomy): domain Eukaryota; kingdom Metazoa; phylum Chordata; class Mammalia; order Rodentia; family Sciuridae; genus Xerus; species Xerus rutilus. The sequence continues at coordinate 27,385,425 of CM053404.1, forward strand.
GTGTTCCTTAAGAAGATCTTCAGAGCCGGGCTCAGTGGCGCAAGCCTGTAATCCCAGCACTGAGGGAGGCTGAGACAGGAGAATTGTGAGTTCAAAGCTACCCTCAGCAATGGCGAGGTGCTAAGCAACTCAGTGAGACCCTGTCTCTACATAAAACACAAAATAGGGCTGGGGATGTGGCTCAATGGTCGAGTGCCCCTGAGTTCAATCTCCAGTACCAAAAAAAAAAAAAAAAAAAAGAAGATCTTCAGAAGTCTACATGAATTTCAAACTAAGAAGGTGGAATCCCTTCTCAAAATGCTTGATGACCTCTCCCATAAGATCCTGCTGGATCCCAGTGGCCTTGATGGTAATGACAGTGTGCTTGTTGTAGGCTACTACGGTCCTCTCCAGCTGTTTGGGCTTCAACTCACATTCCTTTCCTCACACCCCCAGCCCTTGCTACTGATACAACCATTTGCAAAGACTGTAGAGTGTCTAGCCCCAGTCCTGGGCCTCAGGAAGTGTGTCTGTCTAGAAGGCAAAGCCATTCCCCAGGTTTGCAGCGAGGGCTAGCCCATTCCTAGTACACATGACTGGCTAGGATATTCCTAGCTGGACATAGCTGAGACAGCTTCATCTTCTGAAGGGGGCCAATTGCCTAAGTTCCCCTGATAACATTACAAGTGTCTAACCCAGAAGGATCAGAGTAATAGGGAAGTGGCAAGAAGCTGGGTGTGTGTGTAGGTGGAGAGGGCTGGTTAGGAGATTCATGTCGGAAATTACGTGGGCAGCAGCCTGGTGTCTCATAAATAGGAGTTGGAGGGAGATCAGGGTGACAAAGATTTGGTAGTTAAAACTAAGAGGTGGATAGAGCCTGGGAGATGCTGGCAGGTGGGCAGTGCTAGCTAATGTGCTTAGCTCTTACCCAGTGCTAGGCCCTGTCCTAAGCACTTTACAAACACCAGCTCATCCAATCTCTGTGGGAGGAAGAGGAGAATACACAAAAGGAGCAGACAAATAAGAGTAGAACCCCGGAAGCTGTACGCTGAACTGCAGGGGTGGGAGGTATGTGAGTACGTCTGCTGGTGTGCACGTGTGTCTACCCACACACAGCCCCATCACCAGGTAGATTCCCTGTGGCCGGGCTACAGAGGTCCAGGGCATGGTCCATTGGATCTTGCTCAGTGACTTACTTTCATTGTCTGTTTTTGAACACTGGAGTTAATTCAACTTCCTTTTTTTATCAACCCGGTAAGTAGTGTCTTTTGAACATCTGCATTGAGTTCCTCCTCTCTTCAACCCAGCTCTAGCTGAAGAAAAGTACTATTTGGGGTGCATCTAGAGAAAGGCCTTTTTTTTTTTTGGTACCCTGGATTGAACCCCAGGGCACTTAACCATTGAACCACATCCCCAGCCTATTTTTATATTTTATTTAGAAACAAGGTATTGCTGAGTTGCTTAGGGCCTCCCTAAGTTGCTAAGGTTGGTTTTAAACTTGTGATCCTCCTGCCTCAGCCTCTTGAGCCGCTGGGATTACAGGTGTGTGCCACCACGCCCAGCTGGAGAAACGATTTTATGACTCCAGTGGGGAAGATTTTCAGGAAGCCATTTTTCACCAATATTGGGCCATGGAATCTAATTTAGACAGTTAAGACACAAGCAGGCCAAAGGCAGGGCAAAGGTAACGAGATGATAACCGACTTGTGGTTTATTTTAACCCACCCAAATCAATAAGTCAAATAAACTGCCTAAACAGCCTACCAGTTGGGGGTTGTGAATTTTACCTCCTGTGAGTCAGTTAACAATTGACAAGGGGAATCAGTTAAACTCCTTGGTATCAGTTTTAGTTTTCATTCTATTGCTGTGTTAGCCACAGAGGATTCATTCACACGAAACCCACAGAAACATGCAGCCATCCCAGGCATGAAGGGTTGTACAAGGTTGCTTCAACAGCCAATCTGTCAGGTCCTGGGTCTTGCTGCGGGTAGGAGAGTTGTGACACAGGGCACTGTCTATACCTACAGCCCCCCTGAGCCCTGCTCTTCAGACATTCCCAGACTGAGGACCCCATGCCTTCCCACCACCTCTAGTTGGTCCTTTGGAGCATCTTCCCTTTAATTTCTGCCTTTCCTGCACCACATTGGGTCAAGCACTTGTGTCTTCTGGTTAAGCAAATCCCTCCCCTGGACTTGTTCTCCTTTCTTTGTTTATCTATTTTGTGGTGCTGGCGATCAAATCCAGGGCTTCTCTTAAAGGAGGCAAGTGCTCTACCACTGAGCTACAACCCCACCTTCTGTTTTCCCTTTTTAGCATCATCTTCAGACTTCTAGGCACCTCAGCTCATCATCTCTGTCCTGAGCACCCAATTCCCTTAGCCTCCAGCACTGTTGCAATTGCCCCATTTGTTTGCTCTGCAAATATTTACCAAATGCCAATACCCAGGCATAGTTACTAAAATCAGCTATGTTTCAGGCAGTGGCCAAAGCATTTGTATTAGCATTACCTCAATTAATCCTCACAACAATCCAAAGAGGCAGGAACTTTTATTATTATCAGCCTTATTAGGAGGACCTTGAGGTTAGAGAGGTGAGGAAATCTGCCCAAGGTCATAGGAAGGAGCTTTAAAAGAAGGTAGGCAGGAAGTCTGGTTCCAGAGCCCACATTTTATGGTTACCCAGTACTGGATTGAGGCCTCTTTTTTTTTTTTCCCTTCTTTTTTAAAAATATAGTAGTATTTCCCCCCACTGTGGGTTTTCTTTTCAAAATATCTCTCTTGTCTTTTCCTCCCCCTTCCTGCCCAGACCTTTATCGCCTGGTGCCTGAATGTTGTAACAGCCAGTCACAAATCTGCCTGACCATAAAGGTTCCCCCTCATCCCCAGTCCATTCTCCACACCATGTGGCTGCCAATCTGCCTAAAACATCCTCTTCATCTTGCCATTCCTCTGCCATCAAAGAACATATAATCTCTTTGGGAAGAAGGCATGCACATATGCGCCCCTGAGATAACTCTATAATGGTGGTAAATAACAAGAACAGGGAGAACAAAATGAACTTGAAGGTCACTTCCTGTGAAGAAACTGCACAGTTTTCTCAGTACAAATTATAGATAGGAGTGGACAGGTCAAGAACGCCAAACTTCAGCTGAGCACTGAGCACAGAAATGGAATTAGAAGCGGATAAGTTTTCTAATAGGAATTGGGAGACATAAGAGCTGGCCCCAGGCTGTCCTCTCTGCATATCCTACCCCCCCTTTTAAAAAAAATTTTTTTTTAGTTGTAGATGGACACAATACCTTTATTTTATTTATTTTTATGTGGTATTGAGGATTGAACCCAGTGCCTTGCATGTGCTAGGCAAGTGTTCTACCATTGAGCTACAACCCCAGCTCATACCCTACCCTTTGAGATATTCCTGCTGCCCAGGCTCTTGCTTTTTATGTCTTTTGGGAAATACTGTTATGGGCAGGTGATTTGTTCTTCCTCCAGTTATGGATGAAAACAATGCACGGGAGAGATTTTCTCCTTTGCCTGCACCAGCTTGTTCAGTGTTCAAACAGAGTGCACCTTCAAGTGGAAACCTCTCTGGGCTTCCATCTCTAAATGAGGCAGTAGCACCAGATTGCCAAAGCCTGAGCTCTCCCGGGGCTGACATTCTATGATTACTGAGCATTGGTGAAAGAGGAGGGGAGCTAATTGAGTGAGTTAGTAATTTGGTTGCCAAGGTAACTCTTTCCTGATTGGAAGGAAGGGATCACAGGGTTCAACGCAGACTTTGCTGGATAGGAAAGTGGTGTCTGATCTTCACTCCATGTTTCAGCTTCTGAGCTGGAAAAAGAGAGAAAAAAAAAAGGATAAAAATTGAATCCAAGTATAGTAGCATTTATTCCTAATTTAGAATGAAATCTTAGGATGGCAGACTTTGGAATCCTCTATGAGGTGTGGCGTTTTTCCCCCAAATTACTTGCTGTTTGCCAATTGATCCACGTTAGCTTATTTAAAAATTGTTTTTTCATCTGGTTTGTAGCTTTGATCTTTCATCTTACCCAGGCCATTTTCTGTAGCTAGCTATCTTCATAGGATACTGAACATTTTGTAAGAAAATGGATATGGCATACTTGGTATGTCATAGCTCAGTCTAGGCACCAGGGGCAGAGCTTTCCAGGGTTCCAACGACAGGGCTATCAATCTGGGCAACTGTCAGGGTATCATTCATATTATAGTGTATGTGCAGAATTGTGCAGTGAATGGTGCTGGATCCTATAAGATGGTGTTGAATTATTGGAAAGAGGCCTGAACTGGGAGCCCATAGATCTGAGTTCCAGACTTAGCTTGATCTCTGATTTCATAAATGACATTGGGTAGGTCACTCTGTCCTGCCCAATTCCCTGGACTAATTTTGCATCTATAAAATGGTCTAATATGAGTGGGGATGTAGCTCAGAGGTGGAGCACTTGCTTAGCTTCCTCGAGGCCCTAAGTTTAATCGCCAGCACACGCGTGCGCGCGCGCACACATACACACACACACACACACACACACACACACAAGGCCTAATAGCTTTGAAAGATTATTTATAAAAGTCCTGATTTATGGGCTGGGGTGGTGGCTCAGTGGTAGAGCGCTTGCCTAGCACGTGTGACTCACTGGGTTCAAGTCTCAGCATCACATATAAGTAAATAAAATAAAGTCCATTGACAACTAAAAAAAATAAAAAAAAAATAGTCCTGATTTATTCCAAAAAGGATTTTGGGGCGAATAGTAAAACTTGGCAGGAAGTTTTAGAGCTGAACAGTTAAAGGATTCAGGATTTGAGTGCATTTCAGAGTAGGTATTGGTTTTCTCCAGTTTTCCTTTTTCAAGAATGGGACTGTACTGTGTGAAGCTGAGGTTGAATTTGGCTTTAGCATTCTAGAAGCTACCATAGTCAGTGCAGTGCCATAGAATCATGGACAGTTTGGGGATGGAAAGAAAGCCCTGGATTGCTTCTAACCCTTGACCTCTGAGATCCTTCTGCAGCTAAAAACCTGAGCTAACTCAGGACTGCACCCATGCTAGCGGTCCCTGACCACTTTCTCCATATGCTCAAGTCCCAGAGGTAGAAGCCCACTGTACTGCTGGCGGCTCCTTTCTCATTTTGTTTTAGAGCTTCCGTAATCATTCTTCCCTTGTGGAGTTATACGAGACTGAGCACACCACAGCCCTTTCTGGGCAGGTAATGGAAAATAGGTGTATTCTGGAGGTAGGTGCTCCTCAGAGATCATTAGCCCCATGTATTTAAGAAAGAGAATGGGACAAATGAAAATGAATCAAAAAGGGAGACAGAAGCCGGGCGCAGTGGCACACACCTATAATCCCAGCACTTTGGGAGACTGAGACAGGAGAATTGCAAGTTCAGACCCAGCCTCAGCAACGGCGCTAAGCAACTCAGTGAGACCCTGTCTCTACATAAAACATAAAATAGGGCTGGGGATGTGGCTCAGTGGTCGAGTACCCCTGAGTTCAATATCTGGTACAAAAATGAAAAAGGGGGGAGATAGAAGCTGGCTATGGAAGCACATGCCGGTAATCCCACTTGGGAGGCTGAGGCAGGAGGATTGCAAGTTCAAGGCCAGCCTCAGCACCTTAGTGAGACCCTAAGCCACTTAGTGAGATCTTATCTCAAAATAAAAAATAAAAAGGGCTGGGATGTGGCTCATAGGTTAAGTGTTCCTGGGTTCAGTCCCTGGTACAAAATAAAAGGGGGTGGGGTGAGAGTGGAATAGAAAATCAGAACACACAGCTGGGCGCGGTGGCTCAAGCCTGTAATCCCAGCACTTAGGGAGGCTGAGACAGGAGAATCGCGAGTTCAAAGCCAGCCTCAGCAATGGCGAGGCGCTAAGGAACTCAGTGAGACCCTGTCTCTACATAAAACACAAAATAGGGCTGGTGATGTGGCTCAGTGGTCGAGTACTCCTGAGTTCACTCCCCAGTACCAAAAAAAAAAAAAAAAAAAGAAAATCAGAACACAAACTCATAGAGTACTCTCTCCAGAAAAAAGTTTTGGTATCTTGGCTCATACTGTTTTATGAATAACTAAGGATCCAGTCAGTTGGCCACTTAGGGCTAGTTCTGGAAAGGAAGGAATAGGGACTAGATAGTGTTCATCTCCAGTACATGCCAGTTAGTCACCACGTGACTTTTATGTCATTATCCCTGTAGTACAGATGAGGAAATGGAAGCCCACAGAAGTTGAGCAACTTGTCCAAGGTTCCCTCTCTGCCTAATAAGTGGACTCAAACACCAGGTACCTTGTCACTCAACCTAGCTCCTTCCTTGTTACTAAAGCAACAGTGGAGAAGGGTTGCTGTGTCACTGCAGGGACAGAATAGTAGTAAGTATGCCAACAGCAAAGAGGGAGGAGCCCTTTAGTGAGCCCCAGCCAGTTTCCCCACCACCAGTCTTGCATCTTGAGCAGCCTTTGACCAACAGTCCACTTAAATGACCACAGTAGAAGGAAAGAAGTGATAAGCTGCCCTGGCTGCAGTGACTGGTGGACCTAATATCTTTTGCTAACAGAGGAAGCTTCATAACACATTGCCATCCCTAACTAGTAATCCAAAAGCTGTGAGGTTTTGGTGAATGGGATTGGTCCAAACCTGACCTCACTTTCATTTAATTTCATGCCAGCATTGATACACACCCAGCTGAGCAGACCTCAGTCTAACTAGTGAGCTGCTCAGACACAAAGGCGCTCTAATTACCATCCTCAAGCCAAGCTGACAGGGATTTCAAGTGTTTTCATGTTTATGGAGATCAGAGAAGTGTGTTCTGTACATCTTTCCCCACTGGTGGCAAGTACAAAATTAAACCGAACAAAAAAACCAACACATTTATTCAAAACAGGTCTTTCAGTTAAGTTAAAATCCTATAATCAGGATAGCCACGATTCCAGACACTCCGGTGCGAAGTGTAGATATGTCAACAGCCACATCTGGATGCTGAACCAGCCATTGACTCTTTATAAAACTAAAACAACAAAACAGTCTTAGCGCCCTCAGAAGGACTGAACAGTATGTTCCATGCACTTCACCATGATCACAATGGCAAAGCCTGCAGCTTCTCCATTTGGAGGGTCACATTTTCTACTCGGTTTCTTTCACTTACAAAGGCGAGCAGGCACGGCTGGGGGAGGGGCAGAGGGAGGAAATCAACTCCGTCTACCCAGGGAATTGCAGCTGTTATTGCAAATGGCCCCGGAGAGCCCATTATAAGACGCTGTGCTAGGCTGTGTCCCTTGAGTGCCTGTCACGTGGTGCTTCCCTAGCCCTCCGACCAGGCCCCCAGAATAGCCAGCGCCACCCGCTTGAATAGGGGAGCAGAGCCGAGGGGATGAGGAGGGACCCTGGACCACGTCTCAGGACAGTTTTCGTGAAAGCACGGAGCCTGGCTAGAGGCGGTGGCCGCTCGCGGGAAGCACAGGCTCCCAGCACCTCCCCACTTCCCCACTCGTGGTGGCGGCGGCGCGCGTGTCCTCAGGAGACTCAAGCACTTGCAAAACAGCACTCTTCTCCGAGCACAGGCAGACTGATTACCCTCTCTGCAGAAGTCCCGCAACAATGCGAGCCCAGGAAACAGTGACCTTGAACTCTAGGAAGGACAGGCCTGCGGCGAAAACACCTATTAGAGAGGACCAGGGGTTCAATCCATGCCTTACCTTACCCTCCCACCACCCAACACCCCCGCCGCCGCCTACCATATCCACCCGTGGGGTACAGCCCTCACACTCTGAAAACTGCAGCCAGTTGGCAGGAGAGGGCTGAGGAAAAAAGGTTACTCCTATTCAACCCCAAGAAAGTGTTTTCGTAGTACCGCATTTTCTATATTAACACCAATACCCCCAAAGTCACGAGATGATATTTTAAGTGTAACATTTCAAATCTGGCAGATCGGGGTAGATTCCTGAAATTATCGTCTGCTCTCGTCTCCTTCTCTCAAGGTGGATCAGGAACCAGCCCTGAAAAGGTAAAGCAAGTAATTGGGACCATACTCTCATCGTTCTGAAGCTTGGCGATCTTGAGAAGTGTGGACTGTGGCCACGTGGTCACCCGGCTGGCCCCAGAAGCTGCACGGAACTGCACACTGCGTGGCCGGGTCGGGTCACGCCAAATAAGGAGTCCTACCGAGTGTGAGCTTGGGGTGCGCTCTGTAAAATCTGCCTTAAATAGGGCTAACCAAGTCCTGGATCGGGGACCTAGACCTCAGTTCCCCACGAAAACATTCGCGATTTTTTGGTTCCCGATCTTCTTTAGCTAATTTTTTTCTACTTCCAAAAGCGGGAGTTCTCCACTACTCTGAGCAGGGTCGCAGCGCTAGGGGGAATCCCTTGCCCCACAGTTATAGGCTGGCGCTGTGGCCACCCTGGCTGTTAGCTGCCAGGGACAAGAACGCCGTCTCCGGTTCTGAGCTGCGCCCTTCTCCCGGACGCGCCAGGGTCACTGCAGGCCGCTCGAGGGCTTCGGGGCGAAGGGGGCTCGTGCACTGGAGCCGACAGAGGACCCAGAAGCGGGTGTTGGGGAAGCTTTGCGTGTAACTGCAGCCGTCGCGAATGAAGCCTCCTGACTGCCTCCTTGATGAGGTTTCCCGAGAGCACGAGCTGCTGCAGGAGTCGGTGCGGATCGTCGTCGCCGGTGCAGGTGTCCGGCTGGGACCCGCGTCGCTGCTGCAGTCGGCGAGACGCGGCCGTGCTCCGTAGCCATCCTCGCCGGCACGGGCCGGAGAGAGGCTGCGGGATGCCCTGTTTGCCAGCTCCCGGAGGCCCATCAAGGCCAGGCTGAGAGGGCAGTGGGGACAGCGCGCTTGGGCCTGAGGAGAGCTCCGCCACGCAGTAAGGCGCAGCGCGACCCCGCACGCGACCGCGGTCCCCGAGGGCGCAGCGCAGGGCTCCTGGGGGCGCCAGTCCCCCAGCCTCGGCAGACGCGGGCCGCAGCAGCAGTGGAACGGCCGGGGGCTGGGCCTTGTCTGCCAGCAGCGCCACCGGGGGCTGCAGCGGCGGCCCTGGGGGCATGCACGGGGAAGCCGGACTGTCGTGCGCCGCGTCCAGCTGCAGTGTCTCGCTGATCTGGGCCACCAGTCGGTCCACCTCGCCCGAGCCGCCCAGCGTCACCGACTGCTTCAGCAGGAGGAAGCTGTCGTCGTCCTCCTCCCCCTCCGCTTCCTCGCCGGCTTCCTCTTCCTCCTCCCTCCGGCACGGCATGGTCTCCTCTCGGGCACCTGAAGCCCTGCGGGCGTCGCTGGAGGCTCGGCTACCCGCGGGTTCGGCGGGCCGCGGCACAGGCGGGTGCGGGCGGACGCTGAAGTCTGGGCCGGGGTCAGGGTGACGCGGGAGCGGGGACCGGCCAGGCGGTCGCGCCGCGCGCCTGCAGCCGGGGGAGCCGGAATCCTGCCGGCTCGGGTTGATTTGTAAACAATGGGTGACGTCCGCGGGCCCTACCACAGCGCCGAGCCGGGGGGGTGCGGTGCCCTTGTGGTGTAGGTTTCCCTTAGGACTGGGGTCCATAGCGAAGCCGGGCTGCTTCTGAGTTCTATAACTCTGCCTTCTGTTTGTGAGGGTGCACTGGAGTGCGATCGTGGCTCTCTCCGCTGGGCATGATTGGCATTCCAGAAGATAGACACCCTGGCAGACTCCGTTGGTTTCCTCCACACACAAGCACACACACTTCCACACACTTCCATACACTCCTCCTCTCCGTACGTCAATCCGTCTGGTTTTAGCATTTGCGCTTTTGAGGTCAGGTTGCCAGAGTCAGGCGAGGGTGACAAGGAAAGGGAGTCAGACTAGGAATCTGTGTGGCAATTATGGAAACAAAGCTGATAGAGACGAAAGGAGGAAGGGGACCCTGTCCTGCGATGGGGGTGGTGGAGTTGGAAATGGCAAAGAAAGGCCACAAATGAATGCTTCTTGACTGGGAACCTGGGAGTGTGGGGGCCGAGACTGGCGCTGGCATTACCGGAGAGGAGGAGATTGCCGGTCTTGGGAGGAGCTGTGAACTGGAAAGTTTTTAGAAGAACGCATTAGCCCAATGGGGAATATCTTCTCTGAGGAGGTAGCAAGAGAGGAAAATGATGAGGTGTTTGGATGAGAACCAAGCCACTGACCATCTTAACCCTTCAGGATATTGTGGTCGATTGAATGGTTAACCAAGACTTCATTTCTTTTTTCTTTTCTTTTTCTTTTGTTCTGGGGACTGAATCCAGAGGTGCTTTACCAGTGAGTTACATTCTCAGCCCTTTTTTTTTTTTTGGTACTGGGGATTGAACTCAGGGGTGCTCGACCACTGAGCCACATCCCCAGCCCTATTTTGTGTTTTATTTACAGACAGGGTCTCACTGAGTTGCTTATCGCCTCGCAGTTGCTAAGGCTGGCTTTGAACTCGCGATTCTCCTGTCTCAGCCTCCCTAAGTGCTAGGATTACAGGCTTGAGCCACCGCGCCTGGCCCTTTTTATTTATTTTTTATTATTATTTTTAAACTTTTTTTAGTTGTAGATGGACACAATGTCTTTCTTTTATTGCTTTGTATGTGGTGCTGAAGATCGAACACAGGGCCTCACGCATGGGAGGCACGTGCTCTACCACTGAGCTACAGTCCCAGCCCCGCCCCTTTTTATTTTTTATTTTTTGAGACAGAGTGCTAAATTGCTTAGGGTCTCGCTAAACTGCTGAGGCTGGACTGGAACTCCCGATCCTCCTGTTTCAGCCTCCTGAGCCTCTGGGTTTATAAACGTGGGTCACTGTGCCTAAGATTTCCTTTTTTTTTTTAAATGATGATGATGATGATTTTTTGGTACTGGAAATTGAACTCAGGGGCACTCGACCACCGAGCCACATCCCCAGCCCTGTTTTGTGTTTTATGTAGACAGGGTCTCACTGAGTTGCTTAGCGCCTACCCGTTGCTAAGGCTAGCTTTGAACTCGCCATTCTCCTGTCTCAGCCTCCCAAAGTGCTGGGATTACAGGCTTGTGCCACCACGCCCAGCTTAATGATTATTTTTATTTATTTATTTTTTTTAATTTTTTTTTTTTAATTTTTTTAGTTGTAGATGGATGCAATATCTTTATTTTATTTTATTCATTTATTTTTTACGTGATGCTGAGGATCGAACCCAGTGACTCACACATGCAAGGCAAGCGTTCTACCACTGAGCCACAGCCCCAGCCCTTAATGATTATTTTTAATTTATTGATTTATTGATTTTTAGTTCTAGGGACAGAATCCAGGAGCTCAAGCATGGTAGGAAAGTGCTAAGTGTTTTTACCAGTGAGCTATACCCCTAGCCCAAGACTTCATGTTTCAAAAGCAAAAAGGGCAGAAAATAATCCTTTAATGTCATGTTGTATTGAAATCTTTAGACCTTTATTCAAAATCCCAAATTCCCCAGGCATACCTTTCAAACACTATACTTCGAGGTAGATTTGGTGGACCAGTCTAAGCAGGGGCCTAGCCAGTGAGTGTCATGCTACTGAACTTGCAGCTACTCAGGAGGCTGAGCATTTGGTGGCCAGCAGGCAACATAGCAAGACCCTGTATCTAAATAAAATAAACAAATAAATAAATAAATAAATGTCAGGGGAGAGAAATTATCAGGGTGATGAAAATATTCCTTTCTTTCTTTTCTTTTTTTTTTTTTGATTTACCTGGTGCTGAGGATCAAACCCAGGTCTCATGCATGCAAGGCAATTGCTGAACCACTGAGCTATGCCGCTATCCCAGAAATATTATAAATTTGCCATTTACCAAAAAAATTGAGTGTATAATTAAAATGAAAGAATTGTATATGTAAATTGTACATCAATACAGTTGTTTTAGCTGGTTTGGTGGTGTACCCCTGTCGTCCCAGAAACCTGGGAGGCTGAGGCAGGAGAATTGCAAATTCAAGTCCAGCCTAGGCAATTTAGTGAAATCCTATCTCAAAATAAAACATAAAAAGGGCTTGGGATTGCCAGATGTGGTGGTACATGCCTGTAATCCCAGTGGCTCTGGAGGCCGAGGCAGGAAGATTACTAGTTCAAAGCCAGTCTCAGTAACTTAGTGAGGAATTTAGCAACAAAAGGAGACCCTGTCTCTAAATAAAATATAAAAAATGGCTGGGGATGTAGTTAAGCATTACTGTGTTCATTCTCCAGTACCAAAAAAAAAAAAAGAGCAACATTACAGAAAAGGAGGTGTGATGGAGGATACAGGTAAGTCAAAAACAAGCATCTTGGTGGACAGTTCCAAGGATGAGAAGTACAGGAGCAAACTTTAGGAAGGGATAAGATGGAGGAAAGAGGGGGGAGGGCTGGTTCAAAAAGAGCTGGTTTATTGTTGTCAAGAGTGGAGAAAAAGTGGCCCACGCCTGTAATCCCAGCAGCTCCAGAGGCTGAGGCAGGAGGATCAGGAGTTCAAAGCCAGACTCCAGAGGCTGAGGCAGGAGGATCAGGAGTTCAAAGCCAGCCTCAGCAACGGTGAGGTGCTAAGCAACTCAGTGAGACCGTGTCTCTACATAAAACACAAAATAGGGCTGGGAATGTGGCTCAGTGGTCAAGTACCCCTGAGTTCATTCCCTGGTACCAAAAAAAAAAAATGTGTACACAAACATTGATAGCAGTGTCATTCATGATGACCCAAAGGTGGTAACAATCCAAATGTTCATCAGCTGATGAATGGATGAATAGAATGTCATATTTTCATACAGTGGATTATTAAGGCATAAAGTGTTAATCCATGGCACAACATGGATCAACCTTGGAAACGTGCTGAATAGAAAATAGGCACAAAACCCAACATATGATCTCATTTATATGAAATGTCCAGAACAGACAAATCCATAGAGACAGAAAGTAGATTAGTGGTTGCCAGGGGATGGGAGGAGAAGGGAATTAGGACTAACTGTTAATGGGTATGGGTTTTCTTTTTGGAGTGATGAAAATGTTCTGGAATTAATGATGGTGTTTGTACTCCATAGTGAATATACTAAAAATCACTGAAGTGTGCACCTTAAAATGGTGAGTTTTAAGTTATATGATGTACATCTCAACTTTTCACATGTTTCACAATGTTAATGGCAGAATCTAGGTGCTGGTGCTGGACATGAGGGAGTTCACTGTCAAATTCTTTTAATTTTGTTGACCATTAAGATTTTTGTAATCTGGGCTGGGGTTGTGGCTTGGTGGTAGAGCACTTGCCTAGCATGTGTGAGGCACTGGGTTCGATTCTCAGCACCACATTTAAATAAATAAAGGTCCATCAACAACTAAAAAAATATTTTTAAAAAAATTTTTGTAATCAAATGTTAGTATCAGCAAGCCTCAGAAAAGGGATTGTGTGATACCCTTTTGTTTGTTTGTTTGTTACCAGGGCACCAGGGATAGAACTCAGGAGTACTCGACCACTGAGCCACATCCCCAGCCCTATTTTGTGTTTTATGTAGAGACAGGGTCTCACTGAGTTGCTTGGCACCTCGCCATTGCTGAGGCTGGCTTTGAACTTGCGATTCTCCTGTCTCAGCCTCCCAAAGAGCTGGGATTACAAGTGTGAGCCATGTGTGATACCCTTTAGAACTGCCAAGGACACGGAGGACTCTGGCTAATTGTTGGGAAGGGGAGAAGGGGGGGGTGTCCACCTACTTCAAGGCTGGCAGGTGCACATAAAGGACTCATGTAGGCTCACACTCCAGGGGTGAGAGGATGTTGGCATCTGCTACAGTTGACTAAATTCTCTGCTTTGGAGGATTTCAAAGTGTACTGGGAGGATAAGACACACTGTTGGCAAAGCCAGCAGCAGTCCTGAGGGAGGGAGGAGTCTGGGAAGCAGCACAGCAGGCACAGGGTTGCTTCCTGGCTAGTCCTTTCTTTCCAGTCAGTTACCTAGGCAGGGAGGCTCTGGAGCTGGGCTGGCTGGGGAACAGGGATTTGTATGAGAATTTAAGAGATTAGGGAATTCAAACTGAGATGCTAAGAAGTGTCAATGAGGTTTAAAACACCTCTCAGCACAGCAGCGGAGGGAGCTGTGCAAGGCAGAAGTTGCAATGTCTTGAAGCGGCTCACTGGGCAGGGAAGATAAGCAGCCACTGACTAAATAGGGTGCTAGAGCAGTTGGATCTAGAGCCCAGTGGTTAAAATGTGACACTGATGGTGCAGTGTGGAGTATTTTGTCATATATAAAAGGAAAATGGACTCAAGGTTGGAGAGGTGGTTGGAGGATTACAGCCCAGAGGTGGGAGACTTGTGCAGTGTTCTGTGTTGAATAGTGTCCCCCAAATCTCCATCACTCGAGAACGTGCAAATGTGACTTTTTTAGGATGCAGGGTCTTTGCAGAGGTAATAAAATTAAGTTGAGGGAGCTGGGCGCGGTGGCTCAAGCCTGTAATCCCAGCACTTAGGGAGGCTGAGACAGGAGAATCACGAGTTCAAAGCCAGCCTCAGCGAGGGTGAGGCGCTAAGCAACTCAGTGAGACCCTGTCTCTACATAAAACACAAAAATAGGGCTGAGGATGTGGCTCAGTGGTCGAGTGCCCCTGAGTTCAATCCCCGGTACCAAAAAAAAAAAAAAAAAAAAATTAAGTTGAGGGGGCTGGGGTTGTGGCTCAGTGGTAAAGTGCTTGCCTAGCATGTGTGAGACACTGGGTTCGATCCTCAGCACCACATAAAGATAAGTAAACAAAATAAAGGCATTGTGTCCATCTACAACTAAAAAAATTTTTTTAAAAAATTAAGTTGAGGTCATATTTGGTGAGGGTGGGCCCTAATGCAGGAGTTGGCATGAGAAATATTTGGACACCATGACACACCAGGACAACGCTATGTGGTGACAGAGGCAAAGACTGGATTTCTGTTGCCACAAACCAAGAACACCAAGGAAAAAGAAGCAAGGGATTTTATTTATTGTTGCAACTCAGACACCGGCAGCTCAAGGACTGAGAGTCTCTGTAATGGATGTTGGGTCATGCTAGGCCCAGATCTACCCAGAGAACAGGAATCAAGAGAGAGGAGAAGGAAAGACAAGAGGTCCACAAATCCCTCACGGTACATGGATCATAGCGGGAAACGGCCACATCAGGACTACATGAGGATGACTCGTACAGGCTGAAGTAGTGGGTGCTCCCGTTTCTGAGACTTCACTGTCTTTGCCAAATGGGTGCCAGTGGGACTGAAAAAACAGATGCTCAAACTCAAAGTGTGATTGGTTGTAGGTGTCAAGGAGAGGGAGTCTGGAATCTGCAGAGACTTTATAACCATCTGGATGCCTGGCACAGCTGTGCTAGGGACAAAGTTGTAAGTTAGGAAACAACTGCTGGGTAACCTAATTCACTATGTGTTTTTTTTTTTAAATTCTGGCTTTATTTATTTGAATAGGTAATACAGCTACATGATTCAAAATTCAAAAGGCAAATAGAGCAGCATCTGTTGCGTGTTCTCTCTGAGGTTATTTTATGCATGTTATTTATTTATATTCTGCCTCCCCTTGTTAGATAAGTAGAAGCTATATGGGGGCTGCTGTTTGTCTCCCAATTACCCTTTTTCCCCTTAATAACCCCCTGTTGTAGCTGCACCAGAGCCACAAGACATTTATCAACTTCTTTTGCAAATAGATGTGGCCATGTGATTAAGTTCTGGCCAGTGAGAGAGAGAGATAAAAGTAAAAATATTGTGTAAGACTTTTGGAAAGTCTCCCTATAAAGAACAAGGCAAGCCCCCCCACCCCCCGCCTCCTGCCTGGTACTGGAGATTGAACCTAAGGGTGCTTTACCACTGAGTTATATCTCTAGCCCTTTTTTATTTTGAGAAAGGGTCTCACTGAGTTGCTTAGAGCCTCACTTTTTGCTGAGGCTGGCTTTGAACTTGCAATCCTCCTGCCTCAGCCTCTTGATTACAGGTGTGTGCCACCAAGCCCAGCACAACCGTAAGCTTTTTAAAAATAATACTGACATAATCAGAAATTTGCAAAGATGGTTTGGAGAGTACTGCCAATCAGGCCTATGAGCAGTGCTCCAAGCAAGAAACAAAGTAGATAATAATACTACCAAATATTGATTATTATTATTTTTTCTTGTGGTAATGGGGATTGAATGCAGGGAAACTCTACCACTGAGCTACACATCTCAAGCCTTTTTAAAAATTTTTTATTTTGAGACAGGGTCTTACTAACTTGAAGATTATTCTGATCTTGCGATCCTCCTACCTCAGCCTCCTGAGTTGCTGGGATTACAGGCCACCATGCCAGGCAAATGTTAATTATCTTTAAAAAATTTAATTGAAAAAAAATTTGATTAAGATGTAATGGAGGGGGCTGGGGTTATGGCGTAGTGGTAGCGTGCTTGCCTAGCACGTGGGAGGCACTGGGTTCGATCCTCAGCGCCACATAAAAATAAAATAAAAAGCTATTGTGTCCACCTACAACTAAAAAATAAATATTAAAAAAAAAAAGATGTAATGGAGGGGCTAGGGCTGTATCTCAGTGGTAGAGCGCTTGCCTAGCATGTGTGAGGCACTGGGTTCGATCCTCAGCACCACATATAAATAATAATTGAATAAAATAAAGATCCACCAACAACTAAAAAAAATTAAAAAAAAAAAAAAGATGTAATGGACAAGCTGGGTGTGGTGGCACATGCCTGTAATCCCAACACTTTGAAAGGCTGAGACAGGAGAATCCCAAGTTCAAAGCCAGCCTCAGCAATGGCGAGGTGCTAAGCAACTCAGTGAGATTCTGTCTCTACAGAAAACACAAAATAGGGCTGAGGATATGGCTCAGTGGTTGAGTACCCCTGAGTTCAATCCCCAGTACCAAAAAAAAAAAAAAAAAAGATGTAATGGACAGGGCTGGAGTTGTGGCTCAGTGGGAGAGCACTTGCCTAGCATGTGTGAGGCACTGGGTTTGATTCTCAGCACCATACAAAAATAAATGAATAAAATAAAGGTCCATCAACAACTAAAAAAAATTTAAAAAAAAAAGATGTAATGGATATATCATAAAATTCACCCATTTAAAGTGTACAGTTCAGCCAGGAGCAGTGGCTCAGGCTTGTAATCCCAGCACTTTGGGAGGCTGAGACAGGAGAATCACAAGTTCAAAGCCAGCCTCAGCAACGGGGAGTCACTAAGCAACTCAGTGAGACTCTGTCTCTACATAAAAAAAACACAAAATGGGGCTGGGGATGTGGCTCAGTGGTTGAATACCCTTGAGTTCAATCCCTGGTAACCCCCCTCCCCCCAAAAAAGAATAAAGTGTACAGTTCGATAACTTTTAGATATTTGCAGAGTTGTGCAACCATTACCGTAATCTAATTTTAGAACTTTTGCACCACCCCAAAAAGGAAACTTTGTACCCACTTGCTATATTAGGTATTTATTCTATTCCTGGAACCCCGAAAAGGGCTTTACAGAGATTATTTACTTCAGTCTTCCAGTTACCTCTGAGTTTGGTATTATCCCCTTTTCATAAATAAGAAAACCCAGGCCTAATGTAAACCTGCCCAAGATGACACAAACTCCTAGTGCCAGAGCCGGGATTCAAACTCAGTTTTGTTTTGTTTCGTTTTGTTTTTTTAAGAGACAGGATCTCAGTATGTTGCCCAGCCTGGCCCTAAACTCCTGCTTCAGCCTCCAAGTATCTGTGACTACAGGTGTGCACCACCTAGCCATACTAAACCCAGTTTTGTTTTTTTAATATTTTAATTGTTCATGGATCTTTATTTTATTCATTTATTATTTATATGTGGTGCCAAGGATCCAACCCAGTGCCTCACACATGCTAGGCAAGCACTCTACCACTGAGCTACAGCCCAGCCCCCTAAACCCAGTTTTGATTGATGTCAAAGTCTGCCCTTCTCTAAGGACCACCCAGATGCCATTACCCAGGCTTTGGAAGCTGGTCATTTAAACTCTGTCTTGTTCTTACTCCCCAAGGACTGTGGATTATTTCTGTTAGTGCATCGGGCAGCAGTCTTGCCCTATCTGTGATCCCACTGCTGATGCTCTTCACTTTTCCTCTTCCAACCTCCTGGAGCCTGTGTCTGGGCCCTAGCCTCTTTCCCTTTAATTAATTAATTAATTAATTAATTATGGTACGGGGGGATTGAACTCAGGGGCGCTCGACCACTGAGCCACATCCCCAGCCGTATTTTTGTGTTTTATATAGAGACAGGGTCTCACTGAGTTGGTTAGCGCCTCGCCATTGCTGAGGCTGGCTTTGAACTCGCGATTCTCCTGTCTCAGCCTCCCAAAGTGCTGGGATTACAGGCTTGTGCCACCGTGCCTGGCTCCTCTTTCCCTTTAATCCACGCTCCTGACAGATACTTCCTGGTGCCCAGCTGTGCTCAGGTTACCGGCTACCCTAATCTGAATAGGTCCACACTGCCTCCTGAGCAAAGTCCTCAGCTTCTCAACACAACATCCAGACCTCTCAGAGGCCCTGCCCTTCTCCATTTATGCAACCTCATTTTGTCCTCAACTCCTGCCCAAGCCCACTGCTCCTGACACACTGGACCCTTACCAGTTTCTAGTTGTATCTTCCACATTCCTTTCTCTGTATTTGGCCCTGTTCTTTATGTAGAGAATCCCCTGCACCAGTCTCCACCTGCCTAAATCTTACCCATTCCTGCTACAAATGACCTCTGTGAGGCTGTCTCTGCTCTTGTCAACAGGCAATTTTTCCTCTTAGTCTCTGCATTCCACTCCATTCAGTTCCCTCGGCTGGGTTCTGACCACATACTTGCTTTCTGTAGTGACTTGGGCTAATCTGGACCGCAGGACCTTTGATTGCAGATGCAAAGTTGTCTGATTGGCTGGGCCTGAGTGTCTTGCCCACCCTGGTAGCCAGTGTTGGGGTCAGACCCACACAAAACATGGACTAAGGACAGGGGAACAGAGGGCCCCTAAAGAGATGCTTTTCAAGACAAAAACATGGGGAGAGAGAGAGAGAGAGACAGAGAGAGAGACAGAGACAAAGAGAGACATAGACAGAGAGAGAGAGAAAACTGAAAAAAAAAAAAAAAAAAGAATCCAGAACAAAGAAAA
The DNA here is from genome assembly GCA_028644305.1 of Xerus rutilus. Lineage (NCBI taxonomy): Eukaryota > Metazoa > Chordata > Mammalia > Rodentia > Sciuridae > Xerus > Xerus rutilus. Next base: position 27,404,440 of record CM053404.1, read on the forward strand.
CCATAAACCATATCCAGTGTAGGTGGGATGCAGTTTTCATATATTGTTTCATTTATTAATTCTTTGATTTGATTCATATGTTCTTTTATTCATTCAAAAAATGGTTGGATAAACAAAAGCAAATATGGTCCTTAACTCTTAGAACCTACTGTGCAGTGAGAGAAGCCAACACTAATCAAAAAATCACATAAACAAATCTAGAAATGTGGCAAATATAAAATGTAACCTGGGTTGGATGTGGTGGTGTGTGCTTGTAATCCCAGTGATTTGGGAGACTGAGGCAGGAGTATCACAAGTTTGAGGACAGTCTCAGCAACTTAGACCTTGCCTCAAAAATAAATAAATAAATAAACAAATAAATAAGTCTAGGGATACAGCTCAATAGTAAATCACCCCTGGGTTTAAACCCTAGTACCCACTCCCTGCAAAAATGTAACCTGGGACACAAAGTTAGAGCCCCTAGAAAGTTTTTATGTTTCCTAATCCAAATTACTATGTGAAATTATAGGTGACAAGGCTTTCATTTCACAACAAAAATGGTCCTTAAATTCACATGTTCTAGAAGAGGTACTCTTGCACTTAATTTACACCAAAGTGTAAATGCAGGAGCAAGTCGGCTTTCTTTTCCTACGACCTTGAACAAAGTTAAGTACTATGGATGAGGATGCAAAGGCTGGGCGTCTAAAGGACGATTTCCTGATTTTGAATGGGGAATCTTTGAAGATGTCTCTGGAATCTTTGTATCTAGAAGACAGAGAGGTAGGGAAGCCTTGAGGTCTTTCCTGATCTTCACCCTGTTTCCTAATAGCTTTAGAGATCTGACATGCAAAAATTTTCCCCATACCACAATCTCCATGAGAATAGCTTACAATGGTAGGAAAAAAAGGACCCATTAGGCTTCTGATCAGTTGACTAGTAGATAACACCGTTTACCATGTCCCAATCCATCCTTGAACATCACAGGTTTTTTTTTTTTAATATTTATTTATTTTTTTAGTTGTAGGTGGACACAATAGCTTTCTTTTATTTTTATGTGGTGCTGAGAATCGAACCCAGTGCCTCCCGCGTGCTAGGCAAGCACGCTACCACTGCACCATAACCCCAGCCCTGAACATCACAGGTTTGTAAACTGCCTTGAAACTTTCTACCAGCACCTGGGGCCACCTGACCTGAGGTCTGGAGTGTTTTTGATTAAAGAGCCAGAGAGATTCCAATTCCAGAGGTGTGATGTGCTTGCAGGCTTTCCTGACCACTCTGCAAGGCTAAGATCACCCTCTGCCTCCCTCAGACCTGGACCCCTCCAGGCCTGGCAGCTTGGGTACCTTCAGAGCATTTGATCTTTGCTTCCACTGCAGTAGCCCAGATGACATGGTGCCCTTGCCTTGAGCCACAGTGTGAGCTTTCTGGGGGCTGGATGCATGGCTCACAGGCCTCCAACCCCAACTCCGAGCTCTGTGCCTGCCTATCATAGGGCTTTGTGACTGCCCAACTTCATGAGTTCCAACCAACACTCCCCCACCCCACCTCCACCAGCCTTTGCAGATGACTCAGCTGTTTCCCAATAGTGGTTCTTCTGGTGGGGGTAACATGCCCCCCAGGGTGTTATCCTAGCATCCTAGATGTGAACCTGGTCATTTTAATTTTAATCTATGTATTTATTTATCTATGTGTGTGTGTCTATCTATCTATCATCTATCTATCTATCTATCTATCTATCTATCTATCTATCTATCTATCTATCTATCTATCTATCTATCTACCTACCTACCTATCTATGAGTGATAAGAATTGAATCCCAGACACTTTATCACTGAGCTATATCCCTAGTACGTTTTCTTTTTTCATTTTGAGACAGTCTCACTGAGTTGCTGAAAATAGCCTCAAACTTGTGATCCTCCTGCCTCAGCCTCCTCAGTTACTGGGACTACAGGCATGTGCCACTGTGGCTTATTTATTTGTTTTTTGTGGTACTGGTTCAAAAACAGAGACTTTTTAAAAAAAATTAGAGCTTTATAGTTATACATACTAGTTGGGTTCATCCTGACAAAATCATAAATGCATGGAATTTGATTTCAGTTTGTGATTCCCCCGTTTTCCTTTCCATCCTTCTCCCCTTCCCGTTCTCCTCCCTCTACTCTGCTAGTCTTCCTTTTGCTCATCATTTATTTTTATTTGATTGTTGAAACCAGAGACTCTTGATCACTGAGCTACATCCTCAACCCTTTTTAAAAATATTTTTTATTATTTTTGCTATACTGGAGCTCAAACCTAGATCCTTGCACATGCTAGGTGAGTGATCTACCACTGAGCTACATCTTTAGCCCAAATGTCTTTTGAGATAATCACTAAATTGCTCTGGCTGAGTCGGGCGCGATGGCGCACCCCTGTAATCCCAGCACTTTGAAAAGCTGAGACAAGGGGATCCTGAGTTCAAAGCCAACCTCAGCAACAGCAAGGTGCTAAGCAACTCAGTGAGACCCTGTCTCTACATAAAACACAAAACAGGACTGGAGATGTGGCTCAGTGGCTGAGTGCCCCTGAGTTCAATCCTTGGTACCAAAAAAAAACAAAGAAAGAAAGAAAAAGAAAAAAGTTGCTCAGGCTGGCCTCAGACTTGTGATCCTCCTGTCTTAGTTTCCTGAATCGCTAGGATTACAGGCATGTGCCACTATACCCAGCTGAATCTGTCTTTTTGTTTTGTTTTGTTTTGTTTTGTTTAGTCTTACATGTTAACAGTGTAAATTGATTCATTGTACATAGATAGAGGATAACATATCAATTCTCTAGTTGTAAGTTGTATAGAATCACAATATATATGCAGTCATACATAAAGTTAGGGTTATTATGACCATCATATTCCATCACCCTTGCTGTCCCCATGCTCCCTCCCCCCTTACACCCCTGTGAACAGAGATCCACCATTGTTGCCAT
>CM053404.1:27407870-27425920 GCA_028644305.1 Xerus rutilus
CTTGCTTTATGTGGTTTCAGGCCACTTACCAGTTTATGTGGATTAATTTTTGAATTCTATTTTCCTCCTCTCCCTCCTTCCACAAGATTGGCCTTATCTATGAAAATAATGATAAAACTCTCTAAGTCAAGTGATAAAAATGTAAAATAAAATAAGACTCAAAAAATTCCCTCAAGAAATCTACTCTTCATTACCTTTCAGATAGAATCTGACAGCCCAAATATGATACTGGATTCAGATGTTTAATATAAGTCTCTAAATTTATTTATTCTTCATTGGTAGAATGAAAAGATTTTAACTGGAGTTGGAAGGCCCCTTCTGAGTCTTTTTTTTTTTTTTTTTGGTACTGGAGATTGAACTCAGGGGTACTCGATCACTGAGCCACATCCGCAGCCCTATTTTGTGTTTTATGTAGAGACAGGGTCTCACTGAGTTGCTTAGCGCCTCGCCATTGCTGAGGCTGGCTTTGAACTTATGATTCTCCTGTCTCAGCTTCCCTAAGTGCTGGGATTATAGGCTTGCACCACCATGCCCGGCTCCCTTCTGAGTCTTAACATTTAATATTTCATATTTAAAAATATGACCTTTTCAAGATTTGACTTCCATCTTGGTTTCTCAGTTTCTCCCTGTAAGTGCACCATTGTGCTTAGTATGTGGGAGGCCCTGGGTTCAGTCCCCAGCACCAAAGCCAAACAGTATAAAACAAAATAAGAAGCTTTGGAAAATTGGTACGGAAAGGAGAAGCACACGAGATAAACATTTTGAAAGGAAAATATAGAGAAGGTGCCTTTCTAATGGGGGCTGCTAACAATAGTGCAAAGGCAGACCTTGGGGGACAGTTGGTAGTAGTGAGCCCTCTGGGAAGTGATTATGGAGAATAGAGGCTATCCTCAGATCCGGCAGGGAGGCAGAGTACCCAAAGTGGCAGCTCTGCCCTATGAAGGTAAAATACAGAAGCGAAGGCTCAGTTTCACATGAGTGGCAAGCAGATTCCACATTTATTAGTAGTCTTTCAGTTATATGTGACAGAAACTTAAAGTAGCTTAAACAAAATGAGACTTTATTAATTAGCTCAAGAAATGGAAAAACCTTGGGGTTAGATCAAGTAAGGCTTAATCTGTACCAAAAATTTCAAATCTCAATGATTTTAGGTGTCTGCCTCTTGCTTTCTTATATTGGGATTCCTGTGTTTGCTTCATAAGAAAGCAGGTTCTCGGGGCTGGGATTGTGGCGCAATGGTAGTGTGCTCTCCTAGCATGCGTGAGGCACTGGGTTCAATCCTCAGCACCACATAAAAATAAAGATATTCTGTCCACCTACAACTAAAAAAATAAATAAATATTTAAAAAAAAAAAAAAAAGAAAGCAGGTTCTCTGTTAAGAGGTGGCAGTAATGGAACACTAACAACATCCATCTTACATCCCACCAGTTTAGCAATTTTAGTATTTAGCAGGAATCTTGGAGTCTTTTCCCAGTTTGGCTTTGTGGGTTTTTGAATCAGTGAGGGACACAGAATATATCTGTTGGTTAGCATGGGTCATGTGCCCCTACCTAGTGCCTGCCCAATCATATGGATTGAAAGATGGGGAGAAATCATTGCCCAAAGGAAAAATGGGAGTGCTGTTACCAGAGAAAGGGAAAATAGTTGGCAAAAACAACAAATGTTCACTATGCTGTCTTGAACTGCCCCTGCATATTCCTCTTTGCTTAAAGTTATTGTTTTGAAAGGGCTTGCCATTTAATGTGTGGAGAAAGCATTCATGTTTCTTAAACAAGTAAAACCCAAAGTAAAGTCCCTTACTTAAATACTAGTTTCCCCTCCTCCATCCAAATCCTACTCATCTTTATGATCTGGCTCATATCTGGACTCTTGTGTAAGGACATTTTCTCCTACTTCTGAACAATTAGAGCCTTTATTATACCATGGATTTGGCAGCTGATGATCTTGTATCTTTTTTTTGGAACTAGGAATTGAACCTGGGATGCTTTAGCACTGAGCCACATCCCCAATTCTTTTTATTTTTATTTTGAGCCAGGGTCTCACTAAGTTGCCAAGACTGACCTTGAATTCATGATCCTCCTGTTTTAGCCTCCAAAGCAGCTAGGATTCCAGGTGTGTATCATTGTACTTAGATTGTATCATTTTTTGTGTTGTGGTCTTTTGTTACTGTTTAAAATCTTGTAGTGCTTAGTGAAATTTAAGCTCTTTGGGGGTTAAAGATTTACTTTCTTATCCTTATACCTTCCTATTTCTTTTTTCTTTTTCTTTTTTTGGGTACCAGGAATTAAACTCAGGAGTACTAGACTACTGAGTCACATCCCCAGCCCTATTTTGTGTTTTATGTAGAGAACAGGGTCTCACTGAGTTGCTTAGCGCCTCGCCATTGCTGAGGCTGGCTTTGAACTCGCGATTCTCCTGTCTCAGCCTCTCAATACCTTCCTATTTCTTTCTTTCTTTCTTTCTTTTGGTGAGAGGAGATGCAGGTTAGGGATGGAACTCATGTCCTTACACATGCTAGGCAAGCACTGTACCACTGAGCCACATCCCAGCCCACTTTACAATAGCTTAAAATTATTGAATTGATTTTAAATGACATATGAGTGATTTTTTGTTTGGTTTCTTTGTCTCAGAAAAGCAATTCATTTTTTTATGCTACTTGATGAAGACTGGTGGTTAGCTGTGTAGTATACTGAGTATTTCTGGTAGACTAAAAGTATAGACACTCCGTAGAATTTTTAGTATGTCAACTTGTGTAGATATGAACAAGTCATGTGCCTGAGCAAATGCATTAGCTGTCCTTTTGGGAGAACGTATCTTTCTGGACTTTGGAACAAATGAGTGTAGAAGTAGTCTTATAGAACTGAATCGAAGTAGTCTTGTAGAATTGAATCTGATCATACATAGAAATATTTTTAGTTTTAATTGCCTGAGACTCATGGTATTTAAAGTATGTAGGAAAATAGGCTCACCGAGCTTTGACTCTGTTTTTTTTGAGGATAAACAGCTTTTAGATAAATGATAAGAGGGAGACTATACTGTCAGCAGAGTGTTCTATAGAACTTTCTTCAATTAAACAGGGAACTTTGATCTTATTTTTCAAATACAATTAACCTCCCTCCGCTTGTACACTGGCTTGGGAGAGGATTAGGTGTCTTGTGAAACCCAAAAGGATAAAAGTTACCAAGCAAATAAATCAATAAATTGGCATTATTGTTTTTATTTATTTTTTAAATTTGAGATGAGATCTCCCTATGTTGCCCATAGTCTCAAACTCCTTGGACTCAAGAAACTCTCCTGTGTCAGCCTTGCAGGTAACTGGGACTTTAGGTGTATGTCATAGCACCCAGCAATAAATCAGCATTATTGATACTCTGAGAAGTATAATTAACCATCTTGATTGAGAACAATACATTGTCATTCCATAGAACAAAGTCTTAGGTGTCCAAAAATGTTTAAGAAGGTAAGCAATCAAGTTTTTTTTCAGCCAGGTGCCACCGCTGGCGCAAGCCTGTAATCCCAGCACTTAGGGAGGCTGAGACAGGGGAATTGCGAGTTCAAAGCCAGCCTCAGCAATGGTGAGGTGCTAAGCAACTCAGTGAGACCCTGTCTCTACATAAAACACAAAAATAGGGCTGGGGATGCGGCTCAGTGGTCAAGTGCCCCTGAGTTCAATCTCTAGTACCAAAAAAAAAAAAAAAAAAAGAATTTTTCATCTCTAGATAGTTTGCCAGTTTAGTTTAGGTCAGGTTGCTCTAGTAGCTTGAAATTAAGTTGCATACGGTTGGGATTCTAAATTAGAGATTAACAAGTCCATGTTACAAAACCTTGGGCAGTGCCTCTTAAGGGCAGACCTGAATGTGTAAATGTTTTAAAATTTTATCTAAGATACTAGATACTGTTCCCTGAAATCTTGTAGTACTTACTTATCAACTTTGAGCTATTTCTGGTATTAACAAAAACCTGCCAGCTTGGGCACATGGGGCCTGTTTTGTTTTCTCTATATACAACTTTCATGATACCAACTTAAATTTGATATGCAGAAAGATATATAGTCTTTTGGTTGATACTTGTATACATTCCTTATCTAATAGCTCCCCAATAAAGTGGCATATTTAAAGTCATGTTTCAGAGCCTGTTAGAGTTGAAGAAGCAGTAAGAGTGAACATACTTCTCTCAGAGTGGTTAAGTTGGGCTTAGACAGCTTTAAATATAGCTCATATTTTGGTAGATGGTGCCAAGGTTGTGGTTCTTGGAGAACAAATCAACTTAAGCAATTCACTAGGGAGGAAATATTTAGTTTTGTGGGTATGCAGTTTTGGTAGTAGTTAGCCAAAAGATACATTTGCAGAATGCAGGGTTTTTTTTCACTGCTTTGAATTTTGCAGATTCATAGATTCAACATGCCTCAAAAGCACTTCCATTTCATTTTTCTGTAATTGATTTTTCAGCTGTGGATTCTGTTTCCAGTCCTTTTATCAAGCGTATCACCTTACATGCAGAGTACCATCTAGTGGTAAAAGCAGTAATTGTAGACTGTAAGTAGGTTATAAAAATTACTCTTTGTGAGGTCTTACCTCTATGATTCTTTAGGATATCTGGCTGGAGCCCTTGCTATCTCCGTATGCCTACAAACCTAGCTATAAATTCTTCTGGTTCTGACCATAGCTATGCAAAAATGTTTTTTTGGAGTGCTGGGATTGAAGCCAGGGCCTTGTATGTACTACCACATACTTTGCCTCTGAACTACGCTATACTCAGCACCTCTATGATATTTATGTCAATTGTAGGGAGATTTAAGCAAAACTTCTTGATTTCTTTAAAAATATTGTCATGAAATGTTGATGTATACACAAATACAAAGAATAATATAATCAATACTCTTTTCCATCACCCAGCTTCAGAAAAAAAATTCTTTTTTTTTTTTTTTTTTTCTTTTGGCACTAGGGATTGAACCCAAATGTGCTTAACCACTGAGCCACATCCTCCATCCTTTTCATTTTTTATTTTGAGGCAGTCTTGCCAAGTTGCTTAGGGCCTTTCTTCAAAGCCAGCCTCAGCAACTTAGTGAGGCCCTAAGCAACTTAGCAAGACCCTGCCTTAGCCTCCTAAATTGCTGGGATTATAGGCATGTATCCACATTCGTGGCACAATGGACATTCTTGTTTGTAGCTTTTGGTGCACGTGTTAGGAATAGAATAGAATTGTTGGATCATAGATGTACACTTCATTTAACTTTAGTAGAGAAGACCAGTTTTCCAAAATGTTTGCACTAATTTATGGCACCAGTATCAATATAAGACAGTTTCAGGGCTGGGGTTGTAACTCAGTGGTGGAGTGCTTGTCTAGCTCGTGTGAGGCACTGGGTTCTATCCTCAGCACCACAGATAAATAAAGTAAAGGTCTTGTGTCCATATACACATATATGTGAGTTGCTTTCTCCTAAACCTTGATGGGGTCAATCTCTAATTTTTTTAACTTGGCAAGACTCTGCCTCAAAATAAAAAATGAAAAGGGTGGAGGATGTGGCTCAGTGGTTAAGCACACTTGGGTTCAATCCCTAGTGCCAAAAGAAAAAAAAAATCTCTAATTTTGTGTGTGTGTGTGTGTTTGTGTTTATATGTGTGTGTTAGTGGGGATTGAATTTAGGGCTTTGAACATGCTAGGCAGGTGCTTTGCCACTGTGCTATATCCCCAGCCTTTGTATTCTCTTTGAGATAGGATCTCACTAAGTTGTTGAAGCTGGCCATGAACTTGGTGACCCACCTACCTCAGCCTTAAGTAGCTGGGATTACAGATATGTGTCACCACATCTGGCACAATCTCTTTAATTTTTGCCATTCTAGTGGGTAATAGTATATCTTTGCTCTAATTTGCATTTTCCTAATGTCTAATATGATTGAGCAGTTTTTTTCAAAGTTGACCATTTGGCTTTTTTTTTTTTTTGGTACCAGGGATTGAACTCAGGGGTACTTAGCCACTGAGCCACATCCCCAGCCCTATTTTGTGTTTTATGTAGAGACAGGATTTCACTGAGTTGCTTAGCACCTCACCGTTGCTGAGGCTGGCTTTGAACTTGCAATTACTCCTGTCTCAGCCTCCCAAAGTGCTGGGATTACAGACATGCACCACTGTGCCGGGCTTAATTTCTTATTTTGAGACCGGGTCTTTCTAATTTGTTCAGGCTGACCTTAGACTTGCAATCCTCTTGCCTTAGTCTCCTGAATAGCTGGAGTTATAGGTATGTGCCACTTTGCCTGGAACAAATTCTTTTTTTTTTTTGTACTGGGGATTTAACCCAGGAGTGCTTTACCACTGAGCCACATCTCCAGCCCTTTTAATGTTTTATTTTGAGACAGGGTCTCCCTAAATTGCTTAGGGCCTTGCTAAATTGCTGAGGCTGGCCTTAAACTTGGTGATCCTCCTGCCTCAGCCTTCTGAGTCACTGGGATTACAGGCATGGTCCACTGCACCTAGTTGTGAATTCTTTTTTTTTTAATATATATATTTTTTTTAGCTGTAGATGGACATAATGTCTTTATTTTATTGCTTTGTATGTAGTGCTGAGGATCGAACCCAGGGCCTCACGCGTGCGAGGCAAGCGCTCTACCGCTGAGCTACAATCCCAGCCCCGTGAATTCTTAATATATTCAGGATATGAGTCCTTTTGATTATTTATATTGCAGATATATTTTCCTATCCTGTGTTTATTCATGTCTTTTGATAACCACATTCTTATTTTAATGAAGTCAAGTATATTGATATTTTTCTTTTTAGTTATAGTTTTTTAAATATTTTTTTTAGTTGTGAATGGACACAATATCTTTATTTTATTTATTTTTATGTGGTGCTAAGGATCAAACCCAGTGCCTCACTCATGCGAGGCAAGTGCTCTACCACTGAGCCATAATCCCAGCCCTTAGTTATAGTTTTAAGGTCTTATTTAAAAATTATTTCCTCACCTTGAGTTCAAGAATGTATTCTTCTATTTCCTTGTAAGAGGCTATTGTTTTTTGTTAGATCTACAGTTCACCTGGAACTGATTTTTGTATATAATGTGAGATAGGTATTGATTTTCATTTTTTTCCCTTGTAGATATCCAAGTGTCCCAGTGACAAGGTCATACATTTCCAGTGATTTTCAGTGCCACCTTTGTCCTGAATTAAAGAAAGAAGAAGAAAGAAAGTAATAAAGATAAGAGCAGAAACTAATGAAATGAACATACAAACAATAGAGAGGCTCAACAAAACCAAAAGTTGAAATCTTGACAAAGCTAATGAAATTGATAACCACTAATAATCATAATTTTAAGAAAGAGAGAACACACAGATTACCAGTATCAGTGTAACAGGGGTTCACTTGATGTTTTTGACTGTATCCCTTATGGCTTTGAAACTTACATGTTTTTTTATTTTTCCCAGTCGTCTTTTCCCTAAACTTCTCCTCCCTGATCTTTTTTTCCCTGATCTTCTCCTTGATGTCTCCTTCCTAATCTCATTTTCTCTGAATCACTTCTATAAAAGCCCCAGTTCCTGCAGATGGGAAGAATCACAGCCTTTGGGACAGGAATCCCCTGGGTTTCTCCTTTGCTAGCAAAGCAGAAAACCTTCTTTTTCCTTTTTCTCAAGGTGTTGTCTTCGTTATTGGATTGGTGTCAAGGATGAGGACCAAGCTTTCGGTTAGATCAGGAATACGGATTTGGATTTTATCACTCTGGAACCTATAGTCCTTAAAAAGAAGAAGATGCAATAAATAAGTTTATGCCGAGCTAGGCGCGGTGGCACAAAGCCTGTAATCCCAGCACTTGGGGAGGCTGAGACAGGAGAATCCCGAGTTTAAAGCCAGCCTCAGCAATGGTGAGGCGCTAAGCAACTCAGTGAGACCCTGTCTCTACATAAAACACAAAATAGGGCTGGGGATGTGGCTCAGTGGTCGAGTGCCCCTGAGTTCAATCTCTAGTACTAAAAAAAAAAAAAAAGTTTATGCCAATAAAGTTTAAAAGTTTATATGAAGCCGGGCACAGTGGCTCACGCTTGTAATCCCAGCACTTAGGGAGGCTGAGTCAGAAGAATCGTGAGTTCAAAGCCAGCCTCAGCAACAGTGAGCTGCTAAGCAACTCAGTGAGACCCTGTCTCTACATAAAACACAAAATAGGGCTGGAGACGTGGCTCAGTGGCCGAGTACCCCTGAGTTCACTCTCCAGTATCAAAAAAATAAAAAAATAAAAAAATAAAGTTTATATGAAATAGACAATTTTCCTGAAACATACAACTTAAGAAAGTTATACAAGAAGAAAAAGGAAACACAAATAGTCCTATAATCTAAAATAAATTAAATATATAATAGAAAACTTTCTTAAGAAGAAAACAGGTCCAGATGGCTTCATCAGCTAGTTTGACCAAACATTTAAATAACACCAATCTCACATGAACTTTTTCAGGAAATAGAAAAATAAGACACAGCCCTTTTGCAAGGCCACACAACCTTGATAACAAAACCTAATGAAGGCATTACAAGAAATTCTCACTTGTGAATGTTTATAGAGAATCTGAAGAACTATTAGCAAACCAAATTCAGCAATATATAAAAATGATAATATAGCCGGGCACAGCAGCGCGAGCCTGTAATCCCAGTACTTAGGGAGGCTGAGACAGAATTGTGAGTTCAAAGCCAGCCTCAGCAACTATGAGGTGCTAAGCAACTCAGTGAGACCCTGTTTCTACATAAAACACAAGATAGGGTTGGGGATGTGGCTCAGTGGTCGAGTGCCCCTGAGTTCAATCTTCAGTACCAAAAAAAAAAAAGCGTAAGTGAATTTGTTTTATTAGAGAAATGCAAGGTTGGTTTAATAAAAAACTAGTGTAATTCACTATAGTAGAAAAAGGAGAAATATATGATCATCTAATAGATATACAAATAGTATTTGATCAAATTAAATACTCATAATTTTAAATAAAAAAGTAAATATATACATATGAGATATCACCAAAGTCCAATACTTTTACCAATGATAGGCAGAGAAAGATACTGCTTTAAAATTTGCTTTACTGTGATAAAGCATGTTTACTAATCATTAAGGCCTTGCCATATAGGAATAATAATAATTATTATTATTTTTTGGTACTGGGGATTGAACTCTTCAGGGGTACTTGACCACTGAGCCACATCCCTAGCCCTACTATATGTTTTATTTAGAGACAGGGTCTCACTGAGTTGCTTAGCACCTCACTGTTGCTGAGGCTGACTTTGAACTCGCGATTCTCCTGTCTCTGCCTCCCAAAATGCTAGGATTACAGGCATGCGCCACCGCGCCTGGCTGACTTGTATGAATTATTTATCATCTTATTTGACTAATTTTCTTTTGTGTATCCTCATTCTTATGCTTACTGATAAATTTTGAATACTGATTCTTTGTTAGTTATATACATGACAAATGTCTTTTTCTAGCTTATGACTTGTCTTTTATTATTTTAAAGTTTTAAATTTATTTGTGCATTTATTTGTTATGAATTGGCATTATGTTGCCATGAATAAAAAATACAAAATAGGGCTGGAGCCCTGGGTTCAATTTTTAGCACTTCAAAAACAAAACAAAAACTCAAAAGAACATATAGTGAAAGGTTTCTCTCCCACTTCTGTTCCTTTCATCCAGTTGCCTTCTGTAGAGACATTGTGACTTCATTAAAATGAAACAAACATCAAAACTTTGTTTAAAATGTCATTTTTAATATAGAAGTTTTAAATTTTAATGTAGGTAAGTTTATCATCCCTTTCTTTGTGGATTATGCTTTTTACATCCTCTTTAAGAAGCTCTTGGCTGGTGCTGTAGCACACGCCTATAATCCTAGAGACTTAAGACAGAAATAAAAAAAAGGACTGGGGTGTAGTTCAGTGCCCCTGGGTTCAATTCCCAGTACAGCAAAAGACTGAAAAACAACACCACCACAACAAAGCTCTTCCTTTGCCTCATTAATTTTAGGGACAGAGTCTCCCTAAATTGTCCAGGCTGACCTGAAACATGAGATCCTCCTGCCTGAAGCTTCCTGAGTTGCTGGGATTGTAGATATGTGCCATTGCACCTGGCTTATTGTTAAATACCATTTTTTAGGGCTGGAGAGGTAGCTTAGTGGTAGAGCACTTGCCTAGCACTTGTGATGCCCTGGGTTTGAGCCTCAGCACTGCAAAAGAGCAAATAAATTACTCTTGTAGAATTTTAAAAGTTTGACTTTTCATATTTATATCTTTATTCTACTTGAAATTTATTTTTTGTATATGATGTGAGGTAGGGATCAACCCTCTCCATATATTGTAAAACTGTTCCTTCTTGTGCTCTTATATTGTGATTGTTTCATGTAATATAACTGAGTGGTGATGGGAGTCTCCTGTTGAGCTTCATGTGTGTGTTGGCAAATACAGTAGACTGGTCCAGTTTTTTATTCCTGTTTTGTTCCTACTTGCAAAAGAGTGCTCGGATTCCTAATAAGTACTGCCTTTCAGGCCCCATAATGTGTCCTTGTGTTGTCTAGCATGTCTGGAATTTGTGTAGGCTGTGCTGGGGTAGGGAAAGGAGAGTTCCTTTGTCACACAAACAAGGAGAAAGCTTTTTTCCTGTCTCTTCGATTTACCAATGCCTCATCAGAAGCTTTCAGCATTTATGTAAGGAATTATTTATTTTTCTTGAATTTGGAGCAAAGTTGGAGTTTATTTTAAAATATTATAGGATAAGGAGTTTTTTCTTAAATATTGTATTTTTCTTTAATCCTAGAAATCTTTGAAGTTCTTGAATGTGTTCCTTGATATTCTTAGCTTTTTGTGCCATTGCATATTGTTTGGAAGGGGATTAGTGGGCTTTGTGATACGAGGATAACTTTTAAAAAAATAACCTCCATCTCTTATCTTCCATTTTCCTTGTTTTAAAACCATTTCCATGTCTTAGATACTGTTTTATCATGCTACAGTCAGAAAAAGTGAGAAAGAGGTAAAACAAACAAAAAAACTAGCTTAAAGAAAAATTAAAGCGTAACATAACAAATAATGAGTAATGAACTTGGGAGGGCAGAGGGGAAAAGAAGGGAGATTGTTTATGTGTCATTTATGTGTTAGGACTTCCAAGTCTTTTTCTTTTATTCCTTACAGATAGCTAGGGGCAGCCTGGACTCTTTCTACCTGTCCAGGCTGTTCAGGAGGGAGTCTTGGGGTTGATGGCCAGGTAGGAAGGACTCTGTTGAGAAACTGTATAGCTAGGGCTTTGTGCTTCTAGCTCCTTTTCTTTCTCGAGTACTGGCTCCAATTTAGTGCTGGAAGGGTCAGCTGTGATGAAAGTTTTAGAGTCTTAAGGGAGTCATGCTCTGGACATTAATAAAATTCTGTAGGTTTTATGTGTATATGTGCTTTTACTTCAGGAATATAAGGGATGCTGTTCATATACAGTTAGATCTAACTTGACCTGAATTAGTTATTCAGAATTAAAGGGGATTTAAAAAAATTTTTTTTTTTTTTTAGTTGTAGATGGACACAATGTCTTTATTTGTATTGCTTTGTATATGGTGCTGAGGATCGAACCCAGGGCCTCACGCATGGGAGGCAAGCGCTCTACCACTGAGCTACAATCCCAGCCCCAAAGGGGATTTTGATTCATTTAAAATTTCATAAGTGATTAGTTTAGGCTCTATATGTTTCTTTTTTTTTTTTTTTTTTTGGTACTGAGGATTGAACTCAGGGGCACTCGGCCACTGAGCCACATCCTCAGCCCTATTTTGTGTTTTTATGTAGAGACAGGGTCTCACTGAGTTGCTTAGCGCCTCGCCCTTGCTGAGGCTGGCTTTGAACTCGCGATTCTCCTGTCTCAGCCTCCCTAAATGCTGGGATTACAGGCTTGAGCCACGGCGCCCGGCTCAAGGTTTCTTTTTGGTACTTACATATTCATGATTTTTTTTTTTGGCTTCTCAGTAAGTGTAATTTCTCATTGCCAGTGATTATAAATAATTGTTCTATATTGACTCTTGTTTTTTGCCTGAAATAAACTGGCATTAAAAAAAAGGCTCTTGTGCTGGGTGTGGTGGCACACACTTGTAATCCCAGCAGTTTGGGTGGCTGAGGCATGAGGATCCCAAGTTCAAACCCAGCCTCAGCAATTTAGAGAGGCCCTAAGCAACTACTTAGTGAGACCCTGTCTCAAAATAAAAAAATAAAAAGGACTGGGGATGTGGTTCAGTGGTTAAGCACCTCTGGGTTCAATCTCCAGTATAAAAAAAAAAGGCTCTTATTGGCCAGGTGCTGGGGCACCCACCTATAATCCCAGTAATCTCAGCTACTCTGGAGGCTGAGGCAAGAGAATCCCAAGTTTGTGATCAGCTGTAGCAATTCAGTGAGAACTTGTCTACAAAATGGTTCCCTACTGCTAAATTTGACTAGCTTAAAATGCCAGTGGTAGAGCACCCGTTGAAGATTAAAGTGCTCCTGATTGGCTTATATTATTATATCATTGGCATCTTAAGTTTATACAGGAAAAATAACCTATCTTGGTTTGTAAAATGGTTGAGAAGATAAGCATTCTAAGCTCCTCTCTGAGTGTCTTTTTGGCTCGAGAACACACATTCGTATTTCTACATTTTTTTTTTTTTTATATTCAACCCAGGGGCCCTTTACCACTGAGCTATGTCCCTAACCCTTTTTATTTCGAGACAGTGTTTTGTTAAGTTGCCCTGTCTCAAAGGCTGGCTTGGAATTTGCAATCCTTCTGCCATAGCTGTGTGAGTCACTGGGATTATAGTGGGATGCTATCACACCCTGCCATAGTTTTAAAGTTTCATGTGATTTCTCAGAATACATTGTAACTTTAGAGCAAATAAACAATCTACTAGCCACCAACTGAAAATTTGGGCTATTAATTAAAATAATTTAATACTTTTTTAAGTAAGTAGAGGTGAACTTTGAAATTTACTCATGCCTTGTTTTCTTTCTTTCTTTTTTTTTTTTTTTTGGTACTGGAGATTGAACTCAGGGGTACTCAACCACTGAGCCACATCTCCAGCCCTATTTTGTGTTTTATGTAGAGACAGGGTCTCACCGAGTTGCTTAGCACCTTGCCATTGCTGAGGCTGACTTTGAACTCCCAATTCTCCTGTCTCAGCCTCCCTAAGTGCTGGGATTATTGGCTTGCGCCACTGCGCCCGGCTTCATGCCTTGTTTTCATTATACTGTTACTAAAATTAATCCGTATACTGTTGGTAAAGTGTATTATTGATTAGTTAAATTTAATATTTAGAGGTGTCATTTTTCCTGGAACACTGCTTTGGTACCAATGATGTAGTGAACAACTTTTAAATTGTGATTGTTTTTATTGTGAAAATGTATGAGTCAGGTGGATTTAACTTTGCCTGAATGAGATGTGATAACTTGTTCTTTCTGGCTTGTGTTTTATCTGTTCATTGGTTATATAATAGCTGACTGTATAGTAAGGATCAGAACAAGCCATCAGAGTTAATTAATGATGGGACTAAGCCGGGTGCGGTGGCTCAAGCCTGTAATCCCAGCATTTAGGGAGGCCGAGACAGGAGAATTGCGAGTTCAAAGCCAGCCTCAGCAACGGCGAGGCACTAAGCAACTCCGGGAGACCCTGTCTCTACATGAAACACAAAATAGGGCTGGGGATGTGGCTCAGTGGTTGAGTGCCCCTGAGTTCAATCCCCAGTACCCCCCCCCCAAAAATGATGGGAATAAACAATGATATTTCTGCTAATAGAGATGGAATAATATAGTTCTTTTTTTCTTTTTAAATATTTATTTTTTAGTTGTAGGTGGACACACAATATCTTTTTTTTTTTTTTAAATATTTTTTTAGTTGGAGATGGACACAATGTCTTTATTTTATTGCTTTGTATGTGGTGCTGAGGATCGAACCCAGTGCCTCCTGCGTGCTAGGCGAGCATGCTACCACTGCACCACAACACCAGCCCCAGTTCTTTTTTTCTTTATGTGGTATTAGGGACTTAATTTATATCCCCAGTTCTTTTTAAGTTTGAAATTTTTAAAGTTGTGTTTTTTGTACTGAGAATTGAACTCAAGGGTGCTTTACTACTGAGTTATATCTGCAGTCCTTTTAAAGTTTTTATCTTGAGACAGGGTCTCACTAAATTGTCTAGGACGGCCTTGAACTTACGATCTTTTTGCTTTAGCCTCTTGATACCTGAGATTATAGGAATCACAGATTAGTAATACAGTTCTAACATATTAGAAGTAAAAAGGGAAACATATTAGACCTTGGGAAACAAAGAACAGAGAAGAAAATATTCTGAGAGTCGAAGGAGCTTTGCCAGGAGTATAGTCAAATGTAATTTGAAATAGAAAACTAGTACAGGAACCCTAGAGAGAAGAAACTTTCTGTGCAAAGGTAAGACTTAGGTGATGGATATGTCAAAGGCATCCAGAACTGAACAATTTTAAAATAAAACTGGGCTGGAGCTATAACTGTGGGTAACGTGTATACCTAGCATGCTGAGGCCCTGGGTTCAATCCTCAGTGCTGCTAAATACAGACATACATGCATAAGTAAATAAATAAAACCTAATTTGTGGATATGAACAAAACTGAGTATCTATTTTATGTACCTGTAAGTGTCTTCTAGTCTATGAAAACTTTCTTTCCCTGCCTCTGGATTTATTTGTACAAATAGCACAGGAGGACACCAGTCCCCTACAGACAGGGGCTCAGGGGCACACCATTTCTTCTGTCCTCATATTCAAAGACAGAGTCTTTTACTATGGAGACTTTGTAGGGGCCTGGGCATCTTTGGAGGCCTGGGCACCTTTGGGAGAGGGAGCAGGAGCAGGAGCTGAAGTTGGAGTGGTACTAGATCTAGAGTTGCAGCCTGGGTCTTGGCTTGGGCTTGGGTTTTGGCCTGTGGCTGGCAGAGCCTGCAATCCTGGGCCATGTAGGCATGATGAGCATACTTCCTGAGCTTGGGGTGGGCAAGGAAGGCAAAGCAATCAGGCTTGCAGATGGCACCCTTTGGCATCTTTGGCTTAATCTCCTTAGGCTTCACGAGGGCCTTGATAGCCTTGGCACATGTACCTGTGGCCTTGGCATTGTTTGCCTGTATCTTTTTCAGGCCCTTGTTGTTGTGCTTCTTGGCAAAACACATTTCTCAGGAACGTGGGGTCTACCCCCTTAAGACAGTCATATCTTTGTGATTGGGGTTTCTTGATGCCATTTCTTTCTTTCTTTCTTTTTTTTTGGTACTAGGGATTGAACTCAGGGGCACTCAACCACTGAACCACATCCCCAGCCCTATTTTGTGTTTTATGTAGAGACAGAGTCTCACTGAGTTCTTAGCGCCTTGCCGTTGCTGAGGCTGGCTTTGAACTTGTGATTCTCCTGTCTCAGCCTCCCTAAGTGCTGGGATTACAGGCTTGCGCCACCATGCCTGGCTTCTTTCTTTTTTTTTTTAACTGTATCTTTATTTTATTTATTTTTATGTGGTGCTGAGGATTGAATCCAATGCCTCACACATACAAGGCAAGCGCTCTACCACTGAGCCACAATCCCAGCCCCTCTTGATGCCATTTCTGTGCCATTTTTGGGACTGGTTGTGTGTGGTGTGGTTCTTGGAGTTGGCCATGTCATCACCATAAGTTGCTGCTCGTGGAGCAGTGGTGACCAGAAGAGGGACTATGAAAACTTTTTGATTGTGAGGAACTGACTCTCAGGGCAATTGGCTCAATTAGAGGGAGGGCAGTTGGGAAGCCTCAGCCTGTGTGTGGACTCAGGAACCAAACAGTCCCTCAGGTGGGGCATAAAAAACATATACAAAAATGGTCCCCCCAAAGAGTCTTCTTTCTTTTTTTTTTTCAGTGATGCCATCTGTAATTTTGTCATCTGCAATGATTCTTCCCTTCGAGGTCAGCCTATTATCTTCAATCCTGACTTTTTTGTGGAGAAACTGCGACATGAGAAACCTGAATTGTTCACCGAGTTGGTGGTCAGCAATATCACAAGGCTTATTGATTTACCTGGAACAGAGTTGGCTCAGCTGATGGGGGAAGTGGACCTTAAGTTGCCTGGTGGGGCTGGCCCAGCATCAGGATTCTTCCGGTCCCTAATGTCTCTCAAGAGGAAGGGTAGGAAATGTGTTTGTGAAGGGTGGGCAGTTCTTAGTGGCTCTTCAGGCTTTACTCTTTTTTTTTTTTCTTTTGAGACAAGATCTGTCTATGTTGCTCAGGTACATCTTGAATTTCTGGAGTGATCCTTTGGATCCTGTCCTCTCAGCCTCCTGAGTATTGGGACTACAGGGTGTGGACCAGCATGCCCAGCCTTCCCTTGGCTTCACTTCTAATGTCTGAATATTCACTGAGGAGTTGTAATTAACCCAAAAAATTGGTCATTTTTTTTCTCATTTTCATAACTAGTAGAACATTAAGTACTAGTAATAAAAATTATAGAAACTAGATAAAGAAATAATTAAATTGAAGAAATATATTTGATCCCTGAGAGATGACATGATTAGTTTAGGTAGTTATCAGCATCATCTTAATTTTTAGGCTACATTAATAGCATACTAAAATAATATTTAATTTTCCAGATTTTTTTTTGAGATTGTATCTTGGCTGGCCTCAAACTCCTGGGTGCAAGTGATCCTGGTGTACATAACTCCAGGGGTGTAATTATTACATTAATAATATTAAAATAATATTTAAAAAAAATAACCAAAAAAGTTACATAGCTGAAGAGTAAAGAAAGCTTGGACATTTTTTTAAAAATACATATTTTTTAGTTGTAGGTGGACACAGTACCTTTATTTTATTTTTATGTGGTGCTGTGGATCAAACCCACTGCTTCATGAATGCTAGGTGAGCGCTCTACTACTGAGCCACAACCCTAGCCCCAGTCTGGACATTTTTTTATTGCAGTACTTCTCAAATGTTTCATTCCATGGAATGCTTTGATAAGGCAGGTATCTATAAATCACCCAAAAGAGACTTTACCATAAATAAAGAAATTATAGCATAGTTTTTTTATAGTTATAGATGGACATAATACATTTGTTTTATTTATTTTAATTTTTTTTTTTAGTTGTTGATGGACCTTTATTTTATTTACCTATTCATATGTGGTGCTGAGAATCAAACCCATTGCCCCACACTTGCCAGGCAAGTGCTGTACCACTGAGCCACAATTCCAGCCCTATTTTATTTATTTTTAGGTGGTGCTGAGAATCGAACTCAGTGCCTCATACATGCTAGGCAAGTGCTCTACCACTGAGCTATAACCCCAGTCCCTATAGCACAGCTTTTGATAACATATTAAAGAGGTGGTATTTTATTAAATATAAGGAATCATTAAGGTAGAAAAAATACTTAAACATTAACCAGTCAAATCCCAAAGCAACTCCAGTGGCTAATCAATCATAGTTTAAGTTCTTTTTGGTTTGTTTTTAAATTAAATAGTAACATGCTAGGTATTGTTTTTTAAATAATAAAATGGTCTTTGCCTTCACAAACCTACAGTCTAATACTGAGTTTGGTGAGAGGTGGTTGAAAATTGATCTGATTGTGTTTTCTGGTACACTTCCATTGCTAAACTTTTTGTTTGTTGACCCTTTGAAAACATTTGCTTAACTGAAATGTGCTGCTAGAGTGGTTTTAAGGGTAATGGTTTTGTACTATTTATGTGAAATATAGTCCTATCCTACATACGGTTTTACAGAAAAAGGAGTGGTATTTGGATCCCCACTGACAGAGGAAGGCATTGCCCAGATATACCAACTGATTGAATATCTGCACAAAAGTAAGACTACTCCAAGTTTTATTATTCTTTGTTAAATGAAGAATTGTCAGTTTTCCAGTGAGAGCTAACTGCCTTGAGGTTTGTAGATGCCAGTTAACTCAACAAAATGACTAACCAGTGATAATTAATTTCAGGTGGCAGATTTTAAAGTATATTTCCTTTTAAACTTCATCTTATATATTGATTTGCCATATACTCTCAGAGATGTATATAAATTGCATAGTGCCTATGAAATTACATTTACCCCTTTACTCAGACACTTCTTTTT
>CM053404.1:27426420-27619460 GCA_028644305.1 Xerus rutilus
TCTTTTGAGGTGCTGGGGATGAGTTATGTCCCCAGTCCTTTTTACACTTTGGTTTTTTTTTTTTGGTACCAGGGATTGAACTCAGGAGCACTCAACCACTGAGCCACATCCCCAGCCCTATTTTGTGTTTTTTTATGTAGAGACAGGGTCTCACTGAGTTGCTTAGCACCTCACCATTGCTGAGGCTGGCTTTGAACTCATGATTCTCCTGTCTCAGCCTCCCAAAGTGCTGGATTACAGGCTTGCGCCACCGCGCCCAGCTTCTTCTTTTCTTTTTTGTGGTGCTGAGGATTGAACCCAGGGCCTTGTGCATGCGAGGCAAGCACTCTACCGACTGAGCTATATCCCAGTCCTCCCCTTCTTTCTTACACATAAACTGTTCTGTGCCTTACTTTTCTCACTCAGTAGATCCTGGAAATCCCTCCATATGCTTCATAAAGCCATTCAGCTTGCCTCCCTCCTTTTTTTCTCTTCCTTTTCTTTTCATTCTTCTATTTTTCTATCTTCTCTGTCTCTTTTCTTTTAAATTTTTTTTTAGTAGTAGATGGACACAGTACCTTTATTTTTATGTGGTGCTGAGGATTGAACCCAGTGCTTTGCACATGCAAGGTGTGTGCTCTACCACTGAGCCACAACCCCAACCCCTCTGTCTCTTTTCTTATTTAATGGCTGCATAGTAGCACAGTGTATGGATTTATGAAAGTCCACCAACTAGTTTCTTATTAATGAACATTTAGATTATATCTAATCTTTTTGTTATTGTTTTGGGGATTAAACTCAGGTGCTCACATGTGCTAGGCAAGCAGACTACCAGTAAATGCATTCCTACATTTTCTATTTTTTATTTTGAGACAAGGTCTTTCCTAAGTTGCTGAGGCTGGCCTGGAACTTTCGATCCTCCTGCCTCAGCCACTGCTGTCTGTGGGAGTCCAGGGGTGTGCTGCCAGATCCCATATGTGTCTAATCATTTGATTAATATTAAGCAAGTATGTTTTATGTTTCTGGAGTTATATCTTCAGGATAGATTACCAGCAGTGAGATTTCTGGGACAATGGGTAAATACAAATGTATTAGATATTGCAATATTCTTCTCCATAGTGATTATATTAATTTACACTTAATAAAACAGTGGTTGTAATAAAACACTTCTACTTGGACTGTAAACAGGGTATTTGTCACAGAATTCTATCCTATAGTAGTCCTGAATGGTGTTTTCTATACAATGATTTTAAAATGTGATCCAGAGACCACTTGCAGTTTGTCAGGGTTTGGGGGATTTTTTTTTGGTCAAATACAGATGTTTTTATAAATGTAAAGATGGCTCACTTGAATGTATTCTTGCCATATTTGATTTTTAAAGAGCAACAACTACATTAGTGTCTTCTCATAGTTTTCCCATCAGTTTTGTTGAGGTGTCTATTCAGTTGCAAGAGAAAGGAAGCTATGGAATAAGGCATTTTGACAATGTTTGGCCTTTCCAAAGCCATCTAACAAGCTGGGCATGTGGCGCACGCCTGTAATCCCAGCACTTTGGGAGGCTGAGACAGGAGAATTGCAAGTTGAAAGCCAGCCTCAGCAATAGCGAGGCGCTAAGCAACTCAGTGAGACCCTGTCTCTACATAAAACACAAAATAGGGCTGAGGATGTGGCTCAGTGGTTGAGTACCCCTAGGTTCAATCCCCAGTACCAAAAAAAAAAAAAAAGAGAGAAAGTCATCTAACAGATAATTTTGAGAACCATTGTCTTTTTTTTTTTTTTTTTAAATATTTTTTAGTTGTAGATGGACACAATGTCTTTATTTTATTGCTTTGTATGTGGTGCTGAGGATCGAACCCAGGGCCTTACGCATGCAAGGCAAGCGCTCTACCACTGAGCTACAATCCCAGCCCCGAGAACCATTGTCTTTTTGTGAACTGAAAGAATTTTAGGTCTTAATAACCTCTTGGTCCTAGTATTCTTTTATCTTCTTCCCAGGCTCCTGCTTACATTCGGGAATGTGCCAGATTACATTATTTGGGCTCCAGAACCCAGGTATCAAAGGTAAGATGGGAAACTGCTCTTCACTCAAAGAGTTAAGAATAGTGGAGTTTAAAAACAAACAAAAAGCATGGAATTAAAGTAAAGCTGTGCAAAATAAAAATATTCTAATGTTATAGCTCAAAATTATCTAGTCATTTTATCACAAGGAGAATGATTAAGAGGAAAGTTACAAATTGAGATAGAAATGTCCTTACAAGCAGTACTCTTGCCTGCTGTGAGAGGTCTTTCACTGGTGGGTAAGAACAAGGGTGATGATGTAGACTGTCTAAAGTTTTTTCATAAAACCCATATACATTTTTATAGCACATGACATAAGCAATCTGTAAATAACAAATGTATTAAAGACTTTATAATAGCAATAGTACAGTTTAATGTAAGTCATTCTTATTCAGGTTCAGTGGCATGATAAAACTCTATTCTATCAAATAGCTGAAAGACTTGAGATCACATGAATTTAGGGAAATGTGTGATGTTCATTGATAGAAGATTGATATGATTATTTGGCTTTTTTTAAAAAATTTTTTTAGTTGTCAATGGATCTTTATTTTATTTATTTATATGTGGTGCTGAGAATAGAACCTGGTTCCTCACACATGAGAGGCAAGTGCTCTACCACTGAGCCACAACCCCAGCCCCAGATTATTTAGCTTTAATAGTGGAAGTTAAAAAAAGAAACTTCATAATCACTTTTTTTTCTTTTTGAACCCAGAGGTACTATACTACTAAGCTACATTCCCAGCCCTTTTTATTTTTTATTTTGAGAGAGAGTCTTGACAGGTTACTGAGGCTTGTCTTGAACTTGTGATCCTCCTGCCTCAGCCTCCTGAGTTGGTGGGATTATAGATATGTACCACTCTGGCCACAAGCACTTTTTTTTAATCTTTATTTTTATTTATTTCTTTGTGATTCTGAGGATCGAACCCAGTGCCTCACTCATGCGAGCCAAGCGCTCTACCACTGAGCCACAATCCCAGCCCCTACAAGCACTTTTTTATGAGTATTAATTGGTCTTTCTTGGTTAAAAACTTAAAGCTGTCATCATGTACTATTTTTTCTGCCCCTGATTGTTTCTCCCACTCATTGAGCAAATATTTGGCGTAACTAGTATTTGATTTCAAGTAGTTTAATTGGAGTGTAGTTTTTCTTAAAGAGTTGTTGTTTCCTTTACTGATGCCACATAGTTGTCATATTAAATTGTCATGTTTGGGAAAGAGCACCAGCCAAGAAACAATGCCCTTATGCTCCAGGGTGGGATTGTCACTTTAGTATCTGGATGACTTCACACTTATAGCTTATCTTGTTTTACCTAGTGAGAATGATGGTACTCTGCCTGCTTACTTTATATGATAGCAGTGAGGATGACTTGAAATGAAAAGATGCTTTGAAAATTGAACTGCTGATGGGCATGGTGGCATACACCTGTAATCCCAGTGGCTCTGGAGGCTAAGGCAGGAGGATGACAAGTTTGAGGCCAGCCAAGTTTGAGCAACTATGCAAGGCCCTAAGCAATTTAGTGAGATCGTGTCTGAAAATAAAAAATAGAAAGAGTTTGAGGTGTGAATCAGTGGTAAAGCATGTCTGGGTTCAATCTGAGTACAAAAAAAAAAGAGAAAAAAATATTGAACTTAAATAAATGTAATTCTTGGTGGCAGTATTCTAAATATATTAGGTTCTCTGGACAGGTTATGGAGTGGATGATTAATATAACCTTTACTAATAGGTTCCTTATCTGATAATTATGTTAAGATTTTGCTTGTTCTTGAGTATAAGAATGGACTGTATTTCCATTCTCCCATTTTTTGTTCCAGGTTTTTATGGGAACCCAACAACAAAGCCAGCAGGATATATTAATTCATTTGCCTTTTAAATTTCCTTTAGGATGACCTTGATCTGACAGTTTCATGTCATGCTAAGTCCTTCCAGTTGGCAAAATCTCAGAAACGGAACCGGATAGATTCCAGCTCTCATCAGGAGGAGACTCAGCAGCGAACAGAAGAGGCACTGAGAGAGCTCTTTGAGCATGTTCACAATATGCCAGAGTCTGCAAAGAAGAAACAGCTTATTAGACAGGTGCCCAAATAGGGGGATAGTGAGGGGCTTTAGGAACGTGATCGCATTTGTGGAATCACTAGGGAATATTGTTAAAGAACCTCATTTAAGTTTTGGCTCTTTTGGGGACAAACTTTGGCCCTACTAGAGAAAGAAATGAGGGTTCTTGGATTTCTGCACTTAAAGAGGAGGATCCAAACATGGTTAGAGTGTCTCTAATTTTGGTCATGTACCAAGTTTTCTTAGAACCAGCAATTAAAATATAATGTTCCAAAGTTTAAACTCTTACAAATTTTTCTGGCAAATAATTTGACTTTCTGAATCTGTTTTCTTGTTTGCAAAATGGTATGGTTTTTTTTTTTTTTGGTACTGGAGATTGAACTCAGGGACACTCGACCACTGAGCCACATCCCCAGCCCTATTTTGTGTTTTGTGTAGAGGCAGGGTCTCACTGAGTTGCTTAGCGCCTCGTGGTTGCTGAGGCTGGCTTTGAACTCGCAATTCTCCTGTCTCAGCCTCCCTAAGTGCTGGGATTACAGGCTTGCGCCACCATGCCCAGCTGCAAAATGGTATAGTAATGTCCATGTTTCATGGTTGTAAAGATTAGTGGTAATGTACATAGAATGGCACAGTGTAAATGGTAATTCAACAACAGAATTGTTTGCAATTAGGAAAGCACTGTAAATCAAGGTCCTAGGCTGATTCTAGAAGGTAGGAATCTAGTGACTAATCTTTGTTTATTTTGGAGCTATGGGAGCAAAATTAGGTCTTTCATTTGCTGCTTTCAGCACTCAAAGAGTAGTTTGAGTAAATCCTGATTACTTGGGTAGTTTCTTTCTGAGGAAATTTATTTTGTCTCAGTTTCTTTTGAATTTTAACTGAACAGTCGGGGTCAGTGTGTTATTGTTTGCTGTACTGTAGCAGATTCCTGAGATATCAACTGACAGTTTTGGAGGTTTCAGCCCATGACTTTTGGGTCAATTGTGAGGCAGCACATCATGGTAGGGTGTATGTGGCAAAACTGTTTGCCCTTGGTGGGGAAGCTAAAGAAAGAGAAGAGGTCATACCCCCAGTGATCTAAGTCCTCCCAGTAGGCCCCACCTCTTAAAGTTTTCACCACTTCCCAGCAGCACAAGCGGTTGGGGACCAAGGCTTTAACACGTGGGCCTTTGGGGGACATTTCAAATCCAAACTACAGGAGTCAGCCTCCTTTTTTTTTTCTTTTTTAGTCCTTTCATTTTTTTAAAAAATTTATTTATTCTACTTAAGTATACATGATAGCAGAATGCATTTTGATTCATTGTACACAAATGGAACACAACTTTTCATTTCTCTGGTTGTATGTGATGTAGAATCACACCAAAGGAGTCAGCCTCTTAACTTCTCATTCAACTAGGACCTTGGAGGAAGAATCTGTATTTTTTATATATTTATTTTATACCTAATCTCAAGTATAGGGCCAGGTATAAACAAGTACTAAGAAAATGTTGAATAGAGCCATTATTAACAATTGATAAAGATCTTTTTTTTGATACTGAAGATTGATCCCAGGGGTGTTAATCACTGAGCCACATCCTTAGCCCTGTTTTATGTTTTTATTTATAGACAGGGTCTTGCTGAGTTGCCAAGTGCCTCGCTAAGTTGCTGAGCCTGGCTTTGAATTTGCCATCCTCCTGCCTCAGTACATTGTCTATGACTAGAATTTTTCAGAGTATTGAATGAGTATTGTTGCAGATTCAAAGCCAGCTAGTGACTTAATTCTCCATAGAAATTAAAACAGTTTCACATAGGACAGGTCTAATGAATTCTCTCAAGAGTACTGATAGTTAAAGATAATACAAAGGAAAAGACATTATTTTTGCTGTTCTTAGAAAAATAAGAAGTTAGAGAAGGGTAAAAAAATAAATCACTCATTCCACCAATGTTTATATTTTGAACACTTAGACTTTTTCCTATGGTATGTTTTGTTCATAAGTATTTTTTGTTTGTAAGTATTTTATTGTGCATCATTTATTAGAAGTATGACCAAAGGATGTGCAGCATTTTGATTTTTGACTGGTATAAGTCCCTTCCCTCTTTTTTCTTCCTCCTGAAAAAATTGCCAGTTCACTTGTTTGAATAAACTTTTAAATCTGAAATAATTTTAGATTTAGGGAAAAGTTGCAAAGATAATAGTGTCCACATACCCTTCACCTAGTTCCTCCTGATATTAATATTATCAAACTAGGAAACTAACATTTAATGTACCATGTTACTGTTAACACTGTAATCTTTATTTAGATTTTATCAGTCTTTCCATTAATATCTTTTTTCTGTTGCTGAATTTAATCTAGATACCCCATTGCATTTATACATATTCACAAATACATATACATTCTCCATTTCTCTTTATTTGAACTTCATTTGTGGACGAAACCAAGTTGTTTATTCTCCACAGTCTGGATTTTACTGATTGCATCCCTATAGGTGTGATATAATATATCCAACTATCCTCTATATTTACTATAAACTGGTAGTTAGATATACTTCTGAGGGCTCAATCTGATTCCAGTCCAGTTCTTTTCTGCTAAGAACATCTTATATGTGGTATGTACTTCGTAACATACATTTTTAAAAGGATCTGGATACATGTTGCTAAAGAGCTTCCCAGAACATCTTACCAATTAATCCTTTTCCCAGCTGGATATGAGAGAACCACTTTATTGCACTTTTGCCAACATTATCAGCAATGATGGGTTTTTACATGTTCCAATATTTTCAGGAAGAATCTTTACTAGCTAATTAGAGGTAGCTAAATTTCTGTTTGCTGAGATAATTAATTTTGAAAACTTCTTAGTACCCATATATAAAATAGTCACTTTTTAAACTTCTAGAATCTGAA
This sequence comes from Xerus rutilus, assembly GCA_028644305.1. Classification (NCBI taxonomy): domain Eukaryota; kingdom Metazoa; phylum Chordata; class Mammalia; order Rodentia; family Sciuridae; genus Xerus; species Xerus rutilus. The sequence continues at coordinate 27,433,391 of CM053404.1, forward strand.
CTGATAAAAATATACACAAGTTTACAATTGAGAAATTTAAAAAGTTTAGTTAGAAAGGCCAATAGAGTAGATTCTTCAGTTAGGCACTATATTAAAACATTTAAGACTATACAATGCCTCATGTCTTCCCTTTTACCACCTTAGATTCCTCCACACAAAGAACTGATGTTCAGCTGGGTATGGTGGCACAAGCCTGTAATCCCAGCACTTAGGGAGGCTGAGACAGGAGAATCGTGAGTTCAAAGCCAGCCTCAGCAACGAGGAGGCGCTAAGCAACTCAGACCCTATCTCTACATAAAACACAAAATAGGGCTGGGGATGTGGCTCAGTGGTTGAGTGCCCCTGAGTTCAGCCCCTAGTACCAAAAAAAAAAAAGAACTTATGTTCATAGAATTGGAAGTCTATGTTCTGGTCTGTTTTCCTTTGATGATAATAATGAGCTCTATTTAAACAGTTTTAATAACTTAAAAAATTCTGTATGCAACTTATGTTAAATCAAGAACTGTTTTAGGTTGTGCCAGTAACTATGTTTGAGATGCTTTATGCAAAAAAAAAAAATTGTGAGTTAGTAGCAGATCTTTTTTTTTTTGCCATTTAAAAAATTTGTTTTACTTAGTGATGCATGACAGCAGAATGCATTTCAATTCATTATACACAAATAGAGCACAACACTTCAGTTCTCTGGTTGTACACAATTGAGAGTTGCACCATTTGTGCAATTATACATGTACCTAGGGTAATGATGTCCATCTCATTCCACCATCTTTCCTGCCCCATGCCCCCTCCCCTCCTCACCCTCCCCTTTGCCCAATCCATAATTCCTCCATTCTTTCCATGCCCCCACCCCCTCATTATAGATCAGCATTCACTAATCAGAGAAAACATTTGGCCTTTTGTTTTTTGGGATTGGCTTACTTCACTTAGGATGATATTCTCCAACTCCATCCATTTACCTGCAAACGACATAATTTTATTCTCTCTCTCTCTCTTTTTTTTGGTGCCAGGGATTGAACTCAGGGGCACTCGACCACTGAGCCACATCCCCAGCCCTATTTTGGGTTTTATGTAGAGACAGGGTCTCACTGAGTTGCTGAGGCTGGCTTTGAACTCCCAATTCTCCTGTCTCAGTCTCCCAAAGTGCTGGGATTACAGGCGTGCGCCACCACGCCTGGCTTTTATTCTCTTTTGATGCTGAGTAATACCCTATTGTGTATTTATCCATTCATCTATTGATGGGTGTCTAGGTTGTTTCCACAGTTTAGCTATTGTGAATTGAGCTGCTATAAGCATTGATGTGGCTGTGTCACTATAGGGTGCTGATTTTAAGTTTTTTGGGTATAGACTGTGGAGTGGGATAGCTGGGTCAAATGGTGGTTCCATTCCAAATTTTCTGAGGAATCTCCATACTAGCAGGAGATCTTGGGCAAATTCCATAAGCTCTCCAAGTCTCAATGTCCTTGTTTGTAACATAGGGATAATAATTCCACATTGAAGGAATAGGAAATATAGGACTCCTCAGAGTAACTTAATACATTTTTATTTCTTTTTGGAGATATTATTTCTGCTTTTTTTTTTTTTTTTTTTTTGTGGTGCTGGGGATGGAACCCAGGCCTTTCACATCTAGGGCCTTACGCATTCTGTTTCTATCAATGAGCTCATTCCTGGCCACCATTTCTGCCTGTGTAATTTGCCTCTTGACCTACTAATATATACATGCAGACTCATTTATTTCTGGATTTTTTTGGTATTTATACTAGGAGAATATTAAAATGTTCTCTGTATTTTCTTTTAGTTTCATAAACAATCTTTGAGTCAAACACCAGGGCGAGAACCTTCTACTCCCCGGGTACAGAAGAGGGCCCGTTCCCGCTCTTTCAGTGGGCTTATTAAGGTAGGTATGCTGTGCTGTCTTTTTTAGTACTGATTGTTAGGAAATACAACAGTCTGACTTTTCTTATGCATAAACAGGTTTCCTTTATTCCTTGGGATTCTGTAAAGGTTTAATTTATAAGGGGGTAAAGATAGAATTTGGAAAAGCTTTTATTTTTCAAAATATTTTGCTGTGTTTTAAATCAGAGATGAGACTGTATGGTGTAAAATAAATAAAAATTCTTCCTTCTCTTCTGGGGCTGAGTATAGATTTTCTCATTCCTGAGCAATGTAGACAGTTTCTTTTGCTTTCTGACCTGCTTTCCAGTACATACTTCTTCTTTTTTTTTTTTTTTTTAATTTTTTTTAGTTGTAATGGACAAAATATCTTTATTTATTGATATGGTGCTGAGGATCGAACCCAGTGCCCCATGCATGCGAGGCAAGTGCTCTACCACTGAGCCACAACCCCAGCCCCCAGTACATATGTACATATTTTTAAATTTAATTTGATAAACTCGTGGAGATAGTGAGGAAGTTGAGAGACTGGGGAAATTGTTAGAAAAATGCATTTCTAATAGGCTAGTGAATTTTAATACCTCACATTTTGGTAAATGTAATTTTTTTTTACTGTTGTATTCTCTTCCCTTGTATCAAATTCATTAAAAATCTCACTTTTAGAATGAATATAGTATATATTTCTGTGCTCTGGCTGCCATGACTGTATTTGCAGATTGAGTTGACAAGTCTTTGCAGATAATCTGAACATGTAGTTGAGAAATATTGCCATAAGGTGGCAGTAGATAACTTGGATATGGATTTCAAATTTCCATGTATAAACTAAGGCTAGGCTCTGGTTAACTTGAAAGGTATTAGCACTATTTTGTGTTCTATCTGCCTTATTTCCTCTCTTCCTGGGGCTCTCTATTACAGCTACATCCCCAGTTCTTTTCATTTTTTAACTTTTGAGATAAGATCTTTCTAAGTTGCTGAGGGTCTTGCTAAATTGCCTAGGCTGGCCTCAAACTTGAGATCCTCAGCCTCCTGAGTCACTGGGATTATAGGCATGTGCCACCATGCCAAGCCCTTTTTATATTTTTCATTTTGAGACAGGGTTGCTCAGGAAGGCCTCCAACTTGGAATCATCCAGCCTCAACCTCCTGAGCCATTGGAATTATAGCAGTGTGCCACCGCTCCCATCCTATTTATCTTTTTCTTTTTTCTTTTTTGGTACTAGAGATTGAACTCAGGGACACTTGACCACTGAGCCATATCCCCAGCCCTATTTTTTGTGTTTTATGTAGAGACAGGGTCTCTCTGAGTTGCTTAGCGCCTCATCGTTGCTGAGGTTGGCTTTGAACTCACGATTCTCCTGTCTCAGCCTCCCTAAGTGCTGGGATTACAGGCTTAAGCCACCGCGCCTAGCTCCCATCCTATTTTTCTTTTAAAAATTGTTTTAACATTATTAAGATATAAAATTCAGTAACATTAGAGAATGCTTCAATTATAACTTAAAGTTCATATCTTAAAAAATGAATACCTTGTGGTGGGCATGATGGTGCATGCCTGTAATCCCAGCTACTTGGGAGGCTGAGGCAGGAGGATTGAAAGTTCAAGGCCAGCCTGGGCAATTTAGGGAGATATCCTATCTTAAAATAAAAAAAATTTTTGAAAAGGGTTGGGGATGTTGCTTGGTGGTAGATCACCCCTGGGTTCAATTGTTAGTACCACCAAACAATAATAAAAACCCCAAAACAACAACAACAACAACAAAGAAAAACTTGTAATTTTTTTCCCTTTTAAGCTGTAATGATTAACAGTTACACACTGATTTAACCCTAGTTATTTTTTGGGAATGGGAGGACTACTGGGGATTGAACTCAAGGGCACTTGACCACTGAGCTACATCCCCAAGCCTGTTTTTTTTTTAAATTGTAGATAGACACAATACCTTTATTTAATTAATTTATTTTTATGTGGTGCTGAGGATTGAATCCAGTGCCTCACATGTGCCAGGCAAGCGCTCTACCATTGAGACACAACCCCAGTCCCTGCAGCCCTATTTTGTATTTTATTTAGAAACAAAGTCTCACTGATTTGCTTAGTGCCTCGCTTTTGCTGAGGCTGGCTTGGAACTCGTGATCCTCCTGCCTCAGCCTCCAGAGCTGCTGGGATTATAGGCGTGTGTATAGAATTCACTCTCAGTGCTGACCTACTGGGACCAGCAGCTTCTGGAATAAGGCCTTCTTGATGTCAAAATTTCCTTTGCTTTCAATAGTGAAAAGTTAACCCATGGAACGGGAGACAATATTTGTGAATTATATACCTGCTTAAGAGTTAATATCCCTGGGCCGGGGTTGTGGCTTAGTGGTAGAGCGCTTGCCTTGCATGTGTGAGGCACTGGGTTCAATCCTCAGCACCACATACAAAATACATAAATAAATAAAATAATAGTTTTTTAAAAAAAGAGTTAATATCCCAAATATATAACGACCATCTATAACTCAACAGCAAAAAAACAACTTCATAGCCAGGAGTGATGGCGCACACCTCTAATCTCAGTGGCTCGGGAAGTTGAGACAGGAGGATTGAGAGTTTAAAGCCAGCCTCAGCAAAAGCAAGGGGCTAAGCAACTCAATGAGACCCTTGTCTCTAAATAAAATACAAAATAGGGCTGGGGATTTGGCTCACTGGGCGAGTGTCCCTGCGTTCAGTCCTTGCCACCCAAAAACGAAACAAAACAAAACAAAAACAACTTCATTAAAAAATGGGCAAAGCTGAGTACAGTGTCACACACCAGGGACTCAGGAGCATAGCAAATTTGAGGCCAGCCTTGGCAATTTAACAAGTCCCTCAGCAACTTAGTGAGACTCCCTCAAAATAAAAAATCACAGGGTGTTCTCTCTGATTAATTCATATAAATGGAATTGTAGAATATTTGTCCTTTTGTGACTAGCTTATTTGGGGAGGGAGCATGGGAAGAATGGAGAAACTTTGGTCAAAGGGGCGGATGGGAGGGGACATGGGGGCAGGAAAGATGGTGGAATGATATGCACATCAATGCCCTAGGTACATGTATGAATGCACATAAGGTGTAATTATATTGTGTAATATAGAGAAATGAAAAGTTGTGCTCCAATTTGTGTACAATGAATCAAAATGCATTCTGCTGTCATGTATACCTAATTAGAATAAATAAATTTAAAAAGAAAGAGAGAAAGAAAAGAAAATAAATAAAAAGGGTAGGGGATGTGGCTCAGTGGTAAAGTGCCTGTGGGTTTAATCTCCAGTACCAAAAAAAAAAAGGGCAAAGGACTTAAATGGACCTTTTTTCAAAGAAGATATATAAATGGCTGAGAAACACATGAAAAGATGCTCAGCATTACTAATTATTAAGGAAATATAAATCAAAACCACAGTGAGATTCTACTTCATACTCATTAGGATAGCATTTATATATAAAAAATAGCAAATGTTGATGAGTATATGAAGAAATGAAAAGCCTTATACACTGTTGATGGGACTGTAAAATGATGTAGCTACAGTGGAAAACAGTATAATGGTCTTTTAAAAAATTAAAAATAGAATTTACTTAATGAGTGAACAATTCCACTTCTGTGTATACCCAGAAGAATTAAAACCATGATCTTGAGAAGATATTTGTACACCAGTGTTCATAGCAGTATTATTCACAGCAGCCAAATGATAGAAGCAACACTCCTGTCCACTGACAGATGAACTCAATAAAAAAATGTGGTATATACAGATAGTAGATATTAATCAACCTTAAAAGGAAGGAAATTCCAACATGTGCTACAACATGAGTGAACTGTAAGGAAATTATCAAAGTGAAGTAAGCTAGTCACAAAAGGACAAATATTCTACAATTCCATTTATATGAGGTACCTAGAATGGTTAAGTTCATTGAGTCATAAAGATGGTTGGTTGTCAGTGACTAGGGGTACGGGAGAATGTGTAGTCATTAGTTAATGGTATAGAATTTCTACTGGGGAGGATGAAAAAGTTGTGAATGGTGGGTTGATGGTTGCACAACACTGAATGTATTTCATGACACTGAACTATGTACTTAAAATGGATAAAATGGTAAATTTTATGTTATGTGTACTTTGTCATAGTTAAAAAAAATCCCTTTGCTAGAACTCTAAAAGTATATTCACCTGCTCAGACATGGCTAGTGAAATGAACAAGTTTGATTTACCCTTATTTCCTTCTCATTTGAGAAAGTGTCATTCCTTCAGAATTCTCTGTCATAGAGATGATTGATAAAAATTATAGTCAAGTTAATGTTTCTTTAACTGAAATTAGATGGTATAGTTTTCTGTCTTGGTGAGTTCTTCTGTAGTTAGCTTTAGATGCATTGTTAATTGTTGCTGGAAATGTAAATATATAGTGTCCTCTTGGCAGCTGCCCACTTCTTTGCTATGAGAGAGTTTAGAACTTTATAAAGAGCTTATAATTCTATCAGGATAAAACACATTAGAACAACAACTTAAAATATAATATTAGCAAATTTTATAAACTAGAGGGGCAAAGTGTTTTTGTTATAAATGAAGAGTTTTTTTTGGTATCAGAGACTTAACATAGGGCGCTTTATCACTGAGCCACATCCCCAGCCCTTTTTTAAAATTATTTTTATTTAGATGTAAAGTCTTGCCGAGTTGCTTAGGGCCTCACTTAGTTGTGAGGCTGGCTTTGAATTCGTAATTCTCCTGCCTCAGCCTCCCCAGCCGCTGGGATTATAGGCATGCGCCACTGTGCCTGGATGTAGCACAGTGGTAAAGCACCCCTGTGTTCAATTCCCAGTACAAAAAAAAGTCCCCAAAGACCTGGGTTCTTTTCAGTTCTTCACTTGGTTTTCCATGGCATTGGTTTTGTCCTGTAGCTAGCTAATCTCAGTGCAGAAATGCTTAGAGGACATGCTTCCTCATTCAAAGCATCTAGTCTGTGTACCAGCATCTTTTTCAAAAGGGCTGCAATTTGCCTGGCTCTATCCTGTTTTCTTTAAAATTAAAAAATAAATTAAAAAATAAATTTTCCCATCAGCTTAAGGTATAACTGACCCCGATCCCCCCCCCCCAAATCCTGCTCTGATCTTTCTTTTTGGCTAGGATATTTTTCCTCCAAAATTCCTCATGTAAATAATTTAAATAAATTATTACATCAGACTGTTCTGAATATTGCTGCTGATATTTATAATGTAAAGTTTAATGTTTTAGTTTTGATATATTCTTTTTTTTTTTTTTGGAATGCAGATTTATTACCCAAGGGAGGAAAAAGGCAAGGTTTATCCAAAGATTGTGATATTGTCACCATCAGCTGTTACAGTAGGTTACATGAGCTTCCAAGCTGTTCAGAGATGAAAGGGCTTTTAGCTGTGCTCTAAATATCAGTATACTCATGTGACCTTCTTTAGAAGGCCTGTACCCTCTGTAGCTTCGTTAAGAACTCTTAATAGAGTTTCTCCAAGTTTTTCTGTCCTGTGTAAGAAGATGACAAGGAAGCAAGATCTTATAGACCAGTGTACATATCGTATAATGGGGAGGGGAAGGGACTCTTCACAGCTGCTAGAGATAACACATCTTTGGGGGAGAAAACTATATTGGTAAATAATGGGTGTTTCTTGTATGGTTTCAGAGGCGCGTTGCAGTTTGCTAGTGGTATCTGGTTTAAATGAACTATAAAGCTTCTTCTAATGTCAGCCCTTTTAAATATGGAGGAAAGGGCTGGGGCTGTGGCTCAGCGGTAGAGCGCTTGCTTTGCATGCGTGAGGCCCTGGGTTCGATCCTCAGCACCACATACAAAGCAATAAAATAAAGACATTGTGTCCATCCACAACTAAAAAAATATTTTAAAAAAAAATGTGGAGGAAAAGTGTTCGCTTAAAGAAAAGCAACGAGCAGCCGGGCGCGGTGGCTCACGCTTGTAATCCCAGCACTTAGGAAGGCTGAGTCAGGAGAATCGCGAGTTCAAAGCCAGCCTCAGCAATGGTGAGGTGCTAAGCAACTCAGTGAGACCCTGTCTCTACATAAAACACAAAAAATAGGGCTGGGGATGTGGCTCAGTGGTCGAGTGCCCCTGAGTTCAATCCCCAGTACCAAAAAAAAAAAGAAAAGCAATGAGCTAGGCATGGTGGCGCATGCCTATAATCCCAGCACTTTGGGAGGCTGAGACAGGAAAATTGTTGAGTTCAAAGCCAGCCTCAGCAATGGGGAGGCACTAAACAACTCAGTGAGACCCTGTCTCTACATAAAACACTAAATAGGGCTGAGGATGTGGTTCAATGCTAGAGTGCCCCTGAGTTCAATTCCTGGTGCCAAAAAAGAAAAAGAAAAAAAGAAAAGCAATGATTTCAGGTATTTTGATATGTTTTGACCTACCTTTTATGAGATAGCCTGGGAGGATCCTTGCGGAAGTTATCAGAATAGTGAGTTTTTTTTTTTTTTTTGGCACTGGAGATTGAACTCAGGGGCACTCGACCACTGAGCCACATCCCCAGCCCTATTTTGTGTTTTATGTAGAGACAGGGTCTCACTGAGTTGCTTAGTGACTTGCCGTGCTGAGGCTGGCTTTGAACTTGCAATTCTCCTATCTCAGCCTCCCAAAGTGCTGGGATTACAGGCTTGCGCCACTGTGCCCGGCTTTGTTTTTTTTAATTAATTTATTTAAATGCATTTCCAGTCACAGTACATATATAGAGCTCAATTTTTCCATTTCTTGGCTGCAAACCAGATAGTCACACCATTTGTGTCTTCATACATGCACCAAGGATAGTGATGACGATCTCAATCAACCATCTTTACTTGTGGCTCAGTGGTAGAGCGCTTGCCTCACATACGTGAGGCATTGGGTTTGATCCTCAGCACTACCTAAAATAAATAAAATAAAGATATTGTGTCCGGCTTTGTTTTTTAAATGACAGGAAATTGTTATTTAAAGGCCAACAGCTACAATAAATGTTTGTAAATTAAATATTTTCTTTTCCTAAATCAGCGCAAAGTCCTGGGAAATCAAATGATGTCAGAAAAGAAAAACAAGTACCCTACTCCAGAATCTGTGGCCGGGGGTGAATTGAAGAGAGACAGCAAAGAGAATCTAAACTTAGTAAGATGCTGTTTTGTGTATTTTTTTCCTCTCTGTATGTGTACATTTGTAGAGAGCTCATGTTCTTTTTTTCCCCAGTCTGTTAAATATCACTGTGTTGTTGAGGCTGGCCTCGAGTTGCAATTCTCCTATTTCAGCTTCCTCAGTAGGTGGGGTTACAGGCACACATCAACCATGACCAACTTATATTTGGAAAAAATTGATATATGGTCATTTGTTTTACTGTGTTATTGTGGGCCATTCAGTTATGCCTCTTTTCAGTTAATCCTTTCATATCATCTTTCTGTAGTGTTTTTTTTTTAATTTTATTTTTTTTTAGTTGTCAGTGGACTTTATTTATTTATATGTGGTGCTGAGAATTGAACTCAGTGCCTCACACATGCTAGGCAAGTGCTCTACCACTGAGCCACAGCGCCAGCCCCTGTAATATTTTTAATCATTTAGCAAGCATTTTTTTAAAAAATATTTTTTAGCTGTCAATAGATCTTTCTTTTCCTTTCTTTTCTTTCTTTGTGTGTGTGTGTGTGTGTGTGTGTGTGGTGCTGAGGATTGAAACCAGTGCCTCACAAATGCTAGGCAAACACTCTACCACTGAACTACAACCCCAGCCCTCAGCAAGCGTATTTTAAGTTCAAGAAGACTATAGCTAGTCACAAGCACTAGTGACCGAGATGGTGCAGTAGTTCTGTAATCAAGTGTTGGGAGATTACACAGGGCAAGTAACATTTGAGCCAGGCCTCCTCGGCTCTGCACTGCCTTTGGGGTAGTCCTTCAGGGTATCCCTAGCCTGGCTGCTTCATTAATCTACCAGTAAATCAGTTAATATTGATGAGATACAAATACATCGGTCCAGTAAAACTCTTCACATTGAAATCAAATGTAAATAATTCCTCTATTAGCTGGGCGTGGTGGCACTTGCCTATAATTCTATGCACTTGGGAGGCTGAGGCAGGAGGATTGCAAGTTCACAGTGAGCCTCAGCAGCTCAGCGAGGCTCTACACAACTTAATGAGACCCTGTCTCAAAATAAAAAATAAAAAAGGCTGGGGATGTGGCTCAGTGATAAATCCCTAAAACTGGGGGAAAAATACTCTGTTAGTAAAATATATCTATAAGCACTGACACTAGAACATTTAAGCCTCCATAAAATTTTCTTATTGCAGATATTTTCTGGCTCTCCAGCTATCATGATGACACCAACAAAATTGAAATGGTCTGAGGGGAAGAAAGAGGGAAAAAAAGGTACTAATTGTACTTATTATCTGTTCCTGCTGAATGTACTTATGTAGTCAGTCAGTGACATTCTTTTGAATTCCCAGAGTTGTATATTTGGAGATGGGAGAAATGTAAAAAATGACAAGGCCAGGTACTTAGGTTGAATTCTTTCATGAGATGGATGTACTACTCAGTCCTGCCCCAGATGCCAAGAAGTAGAGCTTCAAATACAGATCTGCCTGGTCTCTGCCTGCTTGAACAGACAGGACACATGTATTAAGTTACCTTAAGAATATTTGTTAGCGGAGCTGGGATTGTAGCTCAGCGGTAGAGCGCTTGCCTCGCATGCGTGAGGCCCTGGGTTCGATCCTCAGCACCACATACAAAGCAATAAAATAAAGACATCGTGTCCATCTACAACTAAAAAAAATTAAAAAAAAAAAAAAGAAAAAGAATTGCATTTAAAAAAAAAAAAAAAAAGAATATTTGTTAGCCGGGTGCGGTGGCGCACGCCTATAATCCTAGCACTTTGGGAGGCTGAGACAGGAGAATCCCAAGTTTCAAAGCCACCCTCAGCAATGGCAAGGTGCTAAGCAACTCAGTGAGACCCTATCTTGAAATAAAACACAAAATGGGGCTGAGGATGTGGCTCAGTGGTCAAGTACCCCTGAGTTCAATCCTCAGTACCAAAAAAAAAAAAATATTTGTTAAGCAAGTTTAAAAAAAAAAGTGTAAGTGATTCATGAGACCAACAATAAGAGTGCTTGGTGCATGCTCATGGAATAGTTATGTCCCCTTTTGGTGTAGTTGTCAGCCTTGATCAGCAAGCTTGTCTGATATTAAAGGACTGCAAATCATGTACCACATGTTTTTTGAGGCTGTTTAGTTTAGAGAGGATTGTTTAATGGTGAGATTGCTGATTGTTCCAGGTTTTTCTGGCAAAAGGCTGCTGTACTTTTCTCTGAAGGAGTTGGTAGTTCCCTGGAAAGACCATGTGATTTGTATTTTTCCTCATTTGAGTCCCCATTCCTCTCACCAAGGAAAACCTCTCATTTTCTCTGAACTCCAGTTTCCTTCTCTGAAAATGAGGATAATACAGGTTTAGCATCTTTAATTTAAAATTGGAAAGCTAAAATACCTTAAAATCTGAAATTTTTTTTATCCCCAAGCATTTTGACTTTCAGAGTTTTGGATTAGGGGTATTCAACTGATAAAATCTGAAAATCCCCCAAATCTAAAACTTCTGGTCCCAAGAATTTTGGATAAGGGATATTTATCCTATAGTTAGACCTACTTTATAGATTTATCACAAGAGTCGATTGAAATAATATTTTAGCAGTATATTATAATTGTTAAGGACTTAATAAGTTGTAATAGTTGTTACTGAGGTAAACCAGATGAGAGTTGGCCTGGTTATATAAAGATGATCTCTAGCTTGACATGCTTGTTTTACTACTGAGACATGAGCATAATTACTATTTGAGACATCAGCAGTAGGAAGAGAACAAAAGCCCAATCCTTGTGGATGAATCTTCATTCTTTTCTAGAAAATTAGATTTTAGTGTACTCTTCTTACCTTTGAATGAATTATCTGAGCTCATGTTTCTTTTCTTCTTGCTTCTGACTATGGGACAAGGGCTGTGTAACTGAGGCAAGATCAGTGTTCGAGTTATTTATGTCTAAATATTTCTATCTATATGTCCATGAGTCAAAACCAAGTATAAATTATTTTTGAAGGATATGTTGTTTTGTATCCAATACACCTTTTGTTGCTGTCATTTTTGAAGGTAAGCAGGAAATAATAAGTCTTTCTATCTTGAGAACTCTACTTTGGAAAGAAAGATGAATTTAACAAATAAGCCAGTTTAATATTTTATGCAGAAGTTTTAGAGCAGGGGTTCCTGACCTGTTGTTTGTGGCCTTTCTAAGGGGTCTAATGAAGTCCTTGGTATTATTCTTGTACTCTTTTATGTGAGTTTGTGTGTGCATTTTCTTGAGGAGAAAACCTATAGTTTTTATTAGATTCTCAAAAATGGTAGTGGTTCAGAAAACATAGAGATGCACAGAAAATGAATGACCTTGAAGTCGATCAGGCCAGGCATTTTCATTTACTCTGTCTCTGGTCACTTCCTCTGTCCTTTCTTGCTATCATGGTATTATACTATTCTTGTCTCCTCTTTTTTCTTTAATTTTCTTTTGTCTATAGTGGCTTATCGTCATCTTCCTAGCCCTTTTCTTCTTTCTGTTGTTTTAAAAAGTCTGTCTTAAGTTCTCTGCTCTTTCTCCTCTTTTTTTTTTCCTTTCTCCTCTTAGCAACTTGTTCTGCTTCCACAGCCCAGTTCTGTGCTCTGTGTGTTAACTACTCAAACCGGCATCTCCAGGGCTGAACTTTCTTCTAGTCTCGAAGTGTGCAGATCCAGGAGCCAACAGTGTGTTTCTTTTTTTTTTCTTTTTTAAATATATATATTTTTTTTAGTTGTAGATGGACACAATGTCTTTATTTTACTGCTTTGTATGTGGTGCTGAGGATCGAACCCAGGGCCTCACGCATGCGAGGCAAGCGCTCTACCGCTGAGCTAAAGTCCCAGCCCTGCAGTGTGTTTCTTTTACACAACAGTGAATACAGTCCTAGGTTTGTTTGTTTCAATACTGATGTTTATAAAAGTCACAAATGTTCTTTGAAGAAGATAATGCAATTTTATTATCACCATCAATAACATAATCCTCAAAGAATTTTATTTAGCAAAGGGTTTCTCAGCCTTGGCACTATTGACATTTTGGGTAACTTAATTTTTTGTTATGGGGCTGCCCTGTGCATTATATGGTGTTCAACAGCATCTCTGGTTTCTACTCACTAGATGCTAGTTGTGACAACCCAAAATGCCTTCAGACATTACCAAATGTCTCTTGAGGGGTAAAAGTACCCCTAATGGGAACAACTAATTTAGCCTATATTTATTAATGGAATTAAAAAATAATATTGTTTTCAGCAGTCACAGTCTTACCTGTTCTTTAAAGTCCAGCCTAAAACCCCAGATCCTCTTTGAAACCTTCTCTGGCTAACCCAGCCAGATAGAATTACTTTTTTCATTTGAACTTTGATACTACTAAACTGGAGACAGTATGTCTTATGGTTATTCACTTTATTTGTATTGTCTTATCTCTCTCTGGTTTCTCTTCCGGGAGACAAGGGTCAGACTTCAGAATGTGTTTGTGGGCTCTGTCTTATATTATTCTCTGCCTTCCAGTGATGACAGTTTTTTTTTCTAGTAGGTGTTCAGCATACATTCGCTGATAAGAGAGGCAGAGATGTGAGAGCCTGGCCTCTGCATTCACTTTACACTTGGGTCCAGTTCCCTGCTTTGCTGCTTAATAGCTGTGTGTCCTGGGACACGTTCACTGGTGTAGGTTGCAGGTCCTTCATCTGTAAAATGGCAGGAGCATTGCTTTATGTCAGGTAGTTGTGAGGAGAAATGAGAAAAATGCATATAAAGAACATAGAGCAGCACCCAGCACTAAATATGCACTCACTAGGTGGTACCTGTTAATGCCATTAACATGATGTAATGAAGTGGGATTAGGTCAAACAGGTGATGTTTACTTGGTAGAGAATCAAATTCTCAATTATTTTTTTTTTTGGTACTGGGGATTGAACTCAGGGGTACTCAACTTCCGAGCCACATCCCCAGCCCTATTTTTTATATTATTTAGAGACAGAATCTCACTGAGTTGCTCAGCACCTCACCTTTGCTGAGTCTGGCTTTGAACTTGTGATCCTCCTGCCTCAGCCTCCCAAGCTGCTGGGATTACAGGCATATGCCACCATGCCTGGCTTCAATTAAATTCTTTAACTCTCAGTTTGGATAACATATTTAGTATAGATTCCCATAACTTTTGGGTGGGATGTTTGTAACGAGAAACATTTACACGTGTCTAATGCTATTGTTTTCCTTCAACCTAGGATTCCTCTGAAGAATCACCAGTCATCCACCTGGAATTTTCTCTATAGTGGGCCAGTTTTTTTTTTTAATGCTCACAAAGAAGCTGGATTTGCAGCTTGCTTGCTGCATTTTGAATTGAGAAAGCCAACTAACACTGTGACCTGACTGACACTCTAATCCCACTCACTGGATGACACTGGCAAGCTGTGCCTCCTGAGGGAGTAAGCTGTTCTCCCTCACTTTCTCTTTTTAATATTATGGGGAAACCACCAACCAGCCACTGGGCTTTATACAGTGTAGCAAATGAGCAGAACCAGGTGATGTGTTTAGGCAGGTTCTGTTTTTTAAAAACCTGAAATTTGTGCTCAACTACCAGTGATTTTTTTTTTTTTTTAAAGTACTGTCAATCCTAGAGGATTGATGTTATTTTTACTGATATTATGGGCTTCACTCTGTTTTGATAGTGTTGGGGGGTAGTTGTTTGTTGTTTACTTATTTGTTGTTTATTTCTTTATTTCTTTATTTGTTGTTTGTTTATTTCTTTGTTTATTTTTTTGTCTTAAAAGCCATTTTTTTTTTTGGTGCATTGGTTATCTAATGGGCTCTGATAACCTAGATGCCTTTCACCCTTTTTCACCTTGAGCTTTGGGAAAGCTCTTTAACTCAGGATGCTATATTCCTCAGCATCTTATTTGTGTTCAAGGAATGTATAGCTTTCTTGGAAACTTTTTATATTATTTCTTGGGTCTAAGATTATAGGATGTTTGACCTGTGGTATTGTAAACAGAATTCAGAACACCGTATTTTAACAGATTTCAATTTTAAACTGTTTTCCCTCCCCCCACTCCTTCCTTTCTCTATCTTTCTTTTCCTTCCCGTTTCTTCAGTAATGCAAAAATAATTGTGTGGTTGCTGAGGTTGTTCCCTTCATTCATCATCCTCTCACCTAAAACATCTCTGGTGCCAATGGAATGCTTCTGTACCAAATCCTTGTGACTCAAGAAAAGTCAGTGACAGCTTCATAGAGGTGTGCTGAAATCTTTGTATGTGGTGGGAAGCTCTGTAGCATGCCCAGGAGGTGCTGGCTGGCTGCAGGTGGGATCCTGTTGTACCTTCCCAGGGATCAAGTGTGCAGCTAGACTTTCCTAAGAGCAAGTTGGAATCAGAAGAAAGGAGTGAACAGCAGTCTCTGCAGAGCCCATAGGATTTGAAGGCGAGACTATTCTTATTTGGAAGCAGTTGTGGCTTATCTCCAGTCCTCAAGAGCAGTTGCTGTATTTCTCTCCTTGTCAAAGTGAGCATGGGAGTAATTTGGAGATGGGGCTGGAACTTTTGGCTTTTGGGTTGTGTATGTTCACATATGTTTGAGGTGAGCAATGACATGACTTTGATCTTGTGTGAAATATTAATTGTCTGGTGAGCAGCATGTGGCAGGTGAGAATGTTCAGGTGTGTGCCTGACTGTATTAAGCTACATGACCATTCCCACCCTGTATATTGGAGTCAGGCCACTGTGGGGAAGCAGATGCCCAGCAAAATATGGTTTGCTAACCTACTTTTACATGATTGAAAATGCTGCATTATTGCCAAAACAAAAGATGATTCTGGGCAGCAGAGTTTGGCTTTGTGTCTGACTGTTGGTCCTCTCTTTCATACTAAACTGTTTCTTTTGCTATTTTAACAGCAATAGTGAAGAAAGTGTAAAATTTGGCCTTCCATACTGATATATTGGGGACAATAGATGCGTGGGCGTATTAACTGCTTAAAAGCCCCTTTCTCTGGAGCAGTTTTAGGTCATTAAAAATATTAGCAAATTCAGTTGTGTAGGTTTCTATTTGGCTTCTTTTTTAAAACTTGAATTTATCTAAAATATTATCATCTGGTTACTTGACTTCTTTTTGTTATTAAGAAAAAACAGTTTCTTGCCCCAGATACCAGTGAACTCAGACTCCTTTTGGTATCACCAAATCAAAGTAGTGTTCTTCCTTAACTCTGTACTTCCTTTCTTTATTCCTTTAAATGTATTTCATCCTGGAGTAGGGTGGCAGTCTATTAAACATAGTCTGGCATCAGAGCAGAGCAGTGACCAGATACCTCCTTGTCACCTGTTAGATCTGTGCTCTGTTTACGAGAGGTGGTTGACACTTAGGAAATGCTATTTGGATAAATGAAATCAGTAACCCAGGGTGGTGTTCTGGCATGAGAGTGGTGAGAGATATTTACCACATGCACATGCTTTTATATAGCTAGTGCCCTGGAACAGTTTATGTGTGTATTTGGGTCTGTGTTTTTTGTTTATTTATTGATTATACTTTCCCTTGCTTTAAGGGCATTATAGGTCATTTTTCTTATGGAAGTTGTGATCCCGTTGGAAACCAGTTTTGAGGAGTAAGCAGTGTAACCTTTTACCTTTGTAATATGTAACTATTCTGATCCTATGGAATCTTATGGAAAACACAGAAAAATTCCTTCCTTATTGCTACAGAAGGTTGCTATCTCCCTTCTGATGTGGTGGGCAGATATTTTTGAGCCAGTACTTAACTAATTTTTTAACCTATAAGATGTTTTTTAAAAATCTGTTTTGTTCAGTTTATTTTTCACGTTGGACCGGTATTTTTGGATGTGTCTCTTCTTGTGGCTTTTAAAGTTTTCTTTCTTTCTGGGCTCAGCTGCCATGGGTTTGTGTGATGTCAGTATGGGGTGGTGTGTTTGTGCCAATGGTGTCTAAGCATGAAAACACAGACCATTTCCTTGATTCAGATCTGCACTGGGTGAGCTCCACTGGCTGAATTAGTGAAAGCCATAGGCACTGAGCCTTTTTTAGCGATGGACTTTTTGCACTGGGACCAGTGAATCTGGTTTGAAAAACTCCACTGCAGCAGTTGAAGGAGATTCAGACCTCTTTCAACTCGACTGTCAGAACATATCAGAGGAGCATGTAATGAATTGTAAGTGAACCAGTTGATCTTCCACAAAAGAGAGCTCTCTACCTGGAATGTCCACCCAGAGATAGGAATGACAAGGGGACACCCTTGGGAGGTGAGGCAGTACAGGGCTATGAACTGTGGTCACCACTGGAGGCTTCATAGGTGACTGTTTGGTGACCTACAGGGAGGTCAATTGACCCTAGAGTCAAAGCAGAGCCATTCGTCCCTTCTAAGCAGTTTTGGTCAACTTCCCTAACAGGAGTCTGTGGTGGCAAATGGTTTAAAATACTGCTTTCTAGGGAAACTTGTGGTCATTGGGGCTGTATTCCATGGTCTGGCCACATGGGAGGCATCTTTGGAAACGATGGTCTCTAGACTCTGTCTGCTTCCTCGCTTCTTATAGGGCCCCACACAGATGGCTTCCCTTCAGAGGTCTTATCTGTATAGAGCTTCTTTTCCCCAGCGGAGATCCTCATCCCTTTCCTCCTCTACCCTGAAACCTTCTCACTGAAGGATAGGACCTAGATCTAAAACTGGACACCAGCAGGACATTCCAAAATTTGGGGCAGATTTGGGTTCCTAAAATGCATAGACTCTTGAACCAGTGGTAATTAGTCCAATGGCAAACTCAACTGTAGAAAGCTGGCCTCTCAGACAGCTAATGCTGAGATCTTGAAGGAAGAGGGCTAGTGAGAAGGTGGAGCACAAATAGCACCAGTGCTTGAGTTACCATGGAAACTGGAGTGTGTGAGGCCACAGCCTGAGCCAAAGAGCCACTGAGCATGCCCCTTACATATTTAGGTACCAGCAGAATCTGCTGGGAAAAACATTCCTTCACCCCAGCAAGGGTTGTCTTTGCACTAAGAACCTGCTCAACAACTGAAACAGGTTTCTTAAGAGAAAGTTTTGCCATTTTTTTATTCATTCTTATTTACTCTACATATGTATGTGTAATTATAAAGAAACAATCATATGCATTGTCTTTCTTTTCTATTTATGTAATATTCTGAAATTAAATTTCTTTTGTTTCATATCTATAGACTTTGACTGGTCTCTTAGTTCACATTGATGGGTTATTTTGAAAAGAGAGGTTGCCTCTGAATCTGAGGAACAGGAGCCCTTTAAGAAAGGCTCCTCTTAACTGGGCGAGGTGTCGCACTCCTGTAATCCCAGCACTTAGGGAGGCTGAGACAGGAGGATCACGAGTTCAAAGCCAGCCTCAGCAATGGCGAGGTGCTAAGCAACTCAATGAGACCCTGTCTCTACATAAAACACAAAATAGGGCTGGGGACATGGCTCAGTGGTCGAGTGCCCCTGAGTTCAATCCCTGGTACCAAAAAAAAAAAGAAAAAGAAAAAAAAAAGAAAAGCTCCTCTTGCCATTGTGGTGGCAGCAGCCTACAATCCAGTGACTCAGGAGGGTGAGGCAGAAGGATTGTAAATTTAAGGCAGCCTCAGCAACTTAGTAGGGATCAATCTCAAAAACAAAACAAAACAAAACAAAAAAATACTGGGAGTGTAGCTCAGTGGTAGAGCATTGTGGATCAACCTCCAGCACAGATAGATAGATAGATAGATAGATAGATAGATAGATAGATAGATAGATAGATAGATAGATATATGCTCCTTTTTGGCTTTGTTTTCCAGCAGATGGCTCAGGGGTAGTTGGACTTGGGGGCAGATAAGAATACAAGCCACTGGGCTGCTGGGCTTCCTGATGTCCTGTGACTGAGTGCTTTGCACAGATCTCAGTTTCTCACATAATATCTATTTCCTCACTTAAAAATGAGTGAGAGTTACAGTAAGAGTAAAAACTAGATGTTTAGACAAATCTTGTTGAAATGTTTCTGTCACTGTTTTTGGGCTACTGTAACAATACCACAGACTGGATGGCTTATAAACAACCCAAACTGCCAGATACAGTGGCCTGGAGTTCCAGCTCCTTGGGAGGCTGAGAAAAGAGGATTGCTTGAGCCCAGGAGTTCCAGACCAGCCTAGGCAACATAGTTAGACCTTGCCTCAAAACAAAAACAAAAACAAGAACAAAACCAAGCACAAATTTATTTCTCACATTCTGGAAGATGGAAAATCCAAGATCAGGGTGCTGGTAGATCTGGTAGCCCCTGCTTACTGGTTCATAGCTGCCATCTTTTCTGTGGGACAAGGATTTCTTTGGGGCTTTTATAAGAGCACTAACCCCATTCTTGAGAGCTTTACCTTCATTACCTGATCATTTCTCAAAGACCCCACCTCCAATACCCTCACATTGGGAATTAGTTTCAACATGAATTTGGGGGAAACAGATACTCAATTTCTTGTAGCTATTGCTCATTGTGTGATTTCAAATATGTCTCTGAGCCCTGTGTTCCCTCTTCTGTGAAGTGGGGATCATGGTATCCACGTCAACAATGCTAACATGCTTAGGGGGTGAACAGATGGAAGGCCAGGGCTTTAATTTGAGTCTCTGGCTGTGCTTCAGGAGAGTATTTGCCCCTGTGATTCTACGTAAAATTCTGTCTATTTGCATTTTTCCAGGGGAGAGATTTCATAGCTTTCACAAGAGTCTCAGAGGAGTCCTTGACCACTAAAATACTGAGAACTAGTAGCCTTTAACAGTGCTGGCAGATGGCAAGTATTCATTAAATGTTAATTCTCTCTGCCAAGGATTAATTTTATAATCAGCAGGATATTGATGCTGATGTAGTTATTTCGATAACAAAGGAGCTACTTAAATTCCGAATAGAAATAAAAGCTCTGCAGTTGTCTTGACTCTGAACTACCCATGTGCTCCTCTATAAATCTTGTTCATGTTCACTGCTTAGGTGCTGCTGAGAACTACCTGCCTTCTCCATCTCCCAAGACCCATGCATATTATTTACTGTAAAGAAAGGAGTCAGGTTAGCCGGGCACGGTGGCGCATGCCTATAATCCCAGCACTTTGGGAGGCTGAGACAGGAGAATCACGAGTTCAAAGGCAGCCTCAGCAACTGCAAGGTGGTAAGCAACTGGGTGAGACCCTGTCTCTACATAAAACACAAAATAGGGCTAGGGATGTGGCTCAGTGGTCGAGTACTCCTGAGTTCAATCCCTGGTACCAAAAAAAAAAAGAAAAGGAGTCAGGTCTGCTCCCTGAAAGTAAAGCAGGGAGAGGCTTAAATAAAACAGGTAATGCCAAGGAAAAGAAAATGGGCTGGAGAGGACAAGAGGTATTTTGAAAAGTAGGAGGATCAAAATCCTTGAGAGTACTGAGCATGTAACTATTGATCACTGAGCCATGGAGAAGCAACGAAGAGGTAGACATGCATTAAATAGTGGAAAGCGAAGAGAGGAAAACAGGAAATTGGCAAGAGTTGTGCTGTGGCCTCCTCCTCCTGGGCTCCTCCATCTCCTTTGCCCACTGTGGTGCGTGGCCCACTTTTGCTCCCACCTGCATTCCTGAATTCGAGGCCTGCAGGGGGTTGGAATGGTGAAGGCTGAACCCCAGGCTGATGGTTAAGTGTGGAAGACATCATTTAGATGCTTCTCAGAGGCCAGCTCTTGAACAAAAAATTGGATTAGGCAGTGGCCAAGCCTTGGTTCAGCTTGAATGTTAATGTCTTAATCCTTTATCAGCAGCATCCAGTGCCCAAATCCTGAGAGTCTTCTACTTAAAATCAGGATCCATTGGTGTCATCGCTAGCTTCCCCTTTATATTCCCAGAAACAAGTTGTTTTTATTGTCAAGGCCTTGGTATTGAGGAATGCATAATTCATTTGAACTGTATCTGCGGGCAGAAGAGAAAGGAGACCCACTGTCTAGAGACTGTGAGCCTGAGGGCCAGACAAGCCTGGGAGGTGGAGCCAGTGGGCTAGAAAAGAGTCATTGTTCAAACTAAGGAGGTAAGCATCTTTTGGGGACTCGTGTACTAACCTGGGGGGTGGTGGTGTCAATTTTCCACATGGACACAGCTGGGGCTCTCTTAAGGCCGTGGCAAGTACAAATTTAAGGTTGTGCTTAAGACTGCTGCATTTACCATCATATTTTCATGATCTATGTCCACTGGCAATGACTCAGAGGGGAAAATAATAGCCCTCAAAGGAAAAATATTGATGTGATATGCATTCATGTGTTGCCTAATGATGAGGGTACGCTCTGAGAAATGCACCATTAGACGATTTTGCTGTTGTGTGAACATCGTAGACTGTCACACGAACCTGCATGGTCTAGGTCAATCTCTCCCCAGGGCCTCTGGGATGTGGCCTCTGGAGGCAATCAAGAGACTTGGTAAACATGAGATGTGTGACACTGCTGCCAGGGCAGCCTGGCATACTACTTTACGGTGAGCTTTAGAGTAAAGGAGTTCAGTCTAAAACAACAACAAAAGTATAGTAAAAACACCAGTAACAGAAGTTTATCATCATTTTCAAGTATTATGTACTGTACATAATTGTATATTATACTTTTATATGACTGGAAGCAAAGGAGGTTTATACTAGCGTCACCACAAACGTGTAATGCATGCATTGCTCTATGTATGACAGTTACATCATCACCAGGCAACAGGAATTGTTCAGCTCTGTAATAACCTCATGGGATCACTGTGTAGCACATGACTGTATGTGGATATATTATAAGTCATATGTCTAGCTTTAAAGAATGAATCATGCCGGGTACCATAGAGCATGGCTCTAATTCCAGTAACTTGGGAGGCAGAGGTGGGAGGATTGCAAGTGTGAGTGAGGCCAGACTCAACAATTTAGTGAGAACCCCCTCAAAATAAAAAAATAAAATAAAAAAAAACTGGGAATGTAGTTCAGTGGTGGAACACCCCTGGTTCAATCCCCAGTACCAAAAAAAAAAAAAAAAAAGGAATGAATCTTAAGTTTAAATGTCTTAAATGTAAGTACTATATGTATTTAAGGGTTAACCCTCAAATAGGGAGCTTCTGCCCTATTAGATTGCTTTGAGAGCCCAGAGCAGCAAGTCAGCATACTGTAAGCATGAGAAATGCACAAGGTCTTCCTTTGATGAAGATTCAATATTCTGTTCACTTCTTTTTTTTTTCATATTTAGTTTATTTATTTGTTCTATTTAGGCTTACATGATAACAGTACAATTTGATTCATTATACATATATAGAGGATAACATATCAATTCTCTAGTTGTAAGTTGTATAGAATCACAACATACATGCAGTTATACAATAAAGCTAGGGCTATGATGACCATCATATTCCACCACCTTTACTGTCCCCTTGCTCCCTCCCCCCTTACACCCCTGTGAACAGAGTTCCACCATTGTTCCCATGACCTTCCCCACATTATGGATCAGCATCCACTTATCAACGAGTTACATTTGGCATTTGGTTTTCTGAGATTGGCTTACTTCACTTAGCATGATATTCTCCAACTCCATCCACTTACCTGCAAATGCCATAATTTTATTCTCTTTTATTGTTGAGTAATATTCCATTGTGTATATATACCACAGTTTCTTTATCCAGTCATCTATTGAAGGGCATCTAGGTTGGTTCCACGGTTTAGCTATTGTGAATTGAGCTACTATAAACATTGAAGTGGCTGCTGTGAGTATGTTAAATAGAAGATTCTATTTGTGGGACTGAAACTGCCACCCCAGCATGCCCTGTCTTCTTCTTCTTCTTCTTTTTTATATATTTTTAGTTGTAGATGGACACAATACCTTTGTTTTATTCATTTATTTTTATTTGGTTCTGAGGATCAAACCCAGTGCCTCGCATGTGCTAGGCAGGCGCTCTACCACTGAGCTATAAGCCAAGCCCAGCCCTGTCTTCTTTTGAAAGTAGCATTCTTTAGATGATGTGTCCAACTTGATTGTCCCATCAGAGCTGCACTGTGTTTGAGGAGCTATCCAGCAATCACTGTGATAAGAATATTTTAACCTGAATGCAAACACCACAGTTTTATAGAGTGTTGTGGTGTTCTATTTGACTACAGCTCAATTTAAAAAGCTGTCCATGAAGCCGGGTGTTGTGGCGCACACCTGAAATCCCAGTGCTTTGGGAGGCTGAGACAGGAGAATTGCGAGTCCAAAGCCAGCCTCAGCAACGGTGAGACACTAAGCAACTCAGACCTTGTTTCTACATAAAACACCAAATAGGGCTGGGGATGTGGCTCAGTGGTTGAGTACCCTGAGTTCAATCCCTGTACCAAAAAAAAAGCTGTCCATGAATTCTTCACTGGTCTTTCTCTACATGATCACATTTCTTACTCTTAGACTAGAAGCTCCTAGAAATAAGTGCTTGTGGCCTCATTCAACCAAGTCTTATCGTTTATCTTGAAAAGCTGAACAGGGGCTGGGGCTGTAGCTCAGTGGTAGAGCGCTTGCCTAGCATGCGTGAGGCACTGGGTTCGATCCTCAGCACCACATATAAATAATAAATGAATAAAATGAAGATCCATCAACAACTAAAAAAATATATTTAGAAAAAAAGAAAAGCTGAACATAATAATTTAGACCCATC
This sequence comes from Xerus rutilus, assembly GCA_028644305.1. Taxonomy (NCBI): domain Eukaryota; kingdom Metazoa; phylum Chordata; class Mammalia; order Rodentia; family Sciuridae; genus Xerus; species Xerus rutilus. The sequence continues at coordinate 27,456,944 of CM053404.1, forward strand.
TGACATTCTCAGACGGTGGTGAAAATGAGTTTGATGGTTTGTTTCAGATGAAGGAGACCATACCAAGAAGCCATGGGTATTAACTTCAGTTACTTTTTCTGAATCTGTATGATTACAGAACTACTTAATCTCACCAAGTCTCAGTTTACTTGTATATGAAATACAGATAATCATGACTCCCCTACTTCTCCATCCTGTGCTTTTGTGAAGCCCAAAAGAAATCATAAAGTGAAAAGAGCCTCAAAAACCTGTCAATCCCTGTGGAACATGTACCTGTGGCTCACCTCTTTACCCCATGTGAAGTAACTTGTTAATATCCTGGAGTTCACATTGTCTCCAGCATGAATGAAAAGAATGTGCTATATATCATAGATATGTGATATAACTTATGTGTTATGTCTGATTTTTTAGCTTCTTCAGGACCAGAATAAAGTGTCTATCTGTATTAATGTCAAATTTCAAAATGTTGGGTAAGAAACAAAAGTAGCCTGAGCTGGGTGTGGTGACACATGTCTGCAAACCCAGCTACTTGGGAGGTTGAGGCAGGAGGATCACAAGTTTGAGGCCAGTGGGACAACATGGGGAGACCCTGCCTCAAAATAAAAATATCAAAAAGGGCTGAGGATGTAGCTCAGTGTGGAGTACCTCTGGGTTTAATCCCGAGTACCGACACACAAAAATAATAATAATGTGGTCTGCATATGTGACAGAATCATTGGAGGTTTGCTAGTGACATTTGGTGAAGATTGTCACAGGCACAGGGTCACAGAGGAGATGAGAGTGTGGCTTCAGCCACAGAGTCTCTCTACAATGGGATGGAGAGGGGTAAAAGGGAAGGAGGATGAGCATAGGAAGCTAGGAGCAGTGGAGCTGGCCAGGTGTAGGATTTTGTGGGGCAGTGGTTCCCAAACTTAAACATATCAGAACCCCCTGAAGGATTTCGTGAAACATTGCTGGGCTGCACCTCTGAAGTTTCTGGTCTAGTAAGTCTGAGACCTGAAAAGCTGTATTTCTAATGAGTTCCTAGCTAATGCTGAAATTGCTGGCTCGCCGACCACACTGAGAACTGCAGATGGGGTGGTGGCAGTGGGTGAGCATTTTGTGCCAGTCATGGGCACAGAATAAGAGAGGCCTGGAGGGGCAGGGGTCTCCTCACTGTGGGATGTAGGGAGCTGGTGTGTGGACAGGCCAAAAAGGCAGGCCAAACTGTGAGCTAGTACCTGGTGCTTTGCACACAGTTGGTGCTGAATGAGTGTCCCCAGGAGGGTTGTGATTAGGGAGACCAGTTCCCCAGAGCACAGCACCTAATGCCTCAAGTTAAAGGGAGAAAAGGGAATGAAATCAAGACTCTGATGGGGTCTGGGGAAGCTGCCTACTCTAATTTTCCTGCTATTCGGATCAACTCTGAGAGGAAAAATATCAACTTTTCCTGTGTTTCAGGGATTTTACATGCCTTACCATATTTAGTCATTGAATCCCAAGGTGTTGGTACCACTGATCCATTTTAAGGATGAGGAAACTAACCTGAAAAGCGAAGGGATTTGCTCATTGTTATCTAGGTGGACCTAGGATGCAGCCAGCCCTGGGTTGACTTGTCTAATTGAATCTCCCCACTGCTGCTTCTACTGCCAGTATTATCATTAAAATGTAATCTATAAAAATCAATATGTAATTAGTGTCAATAATTGTTAGAAATTTTTTATACTAAGTCTTCAAGATTCAATATGTATTTTACACCTACAGCACATCTCAATTCAGACAAGTCACATTTCATTTCACATGCTTAATAAGCCACATGTCACTACCCTATTGGACAGAGCTGTCTTCAGGGGTAACACTCGGCCACGCGTGCCCATAATCACCATTTCTGCCTCTAGATGGCGCAGGTGCTCTTCCTCACTTACCTAAGTATTAGGCGTTAAGAGATTGGGTGGAGACTTCTCTTAAATATTCCTTAGACTTTTGTTTAAATTTTAGCCAGAAGTGAGTCTGAAATATTCCAAACCATTAAACACTTACTCTAGAAGTGAAAACACATAGCTGGGTCTTTGTGTGTCTGCGGCCAATCATGTAACTGAGGTTCCTACAAATTAACACCCATGTAAAATACACTTTATTAAAAGATAAATAATAAGCTGGGGTTGGGGTTGTGGCTCAGTGGTAGAGTGCTTGCCTGGCATAGATGAGGCACTGGGTTCGATTCTCAGCACTGCATACAAATAAATAAAGATCTATCAACAATTAAAAATATATATATATTAAAAAAATCTTAAAAAAAAAAAAAAAAAGCCGGGCACGGTTGTGCACCCTGGTAATTCCAGCAGCTCAGGAGGCTGAGGCAGGAGGATCTTGAGTTCAAAGCCAGCCTCAGCAAAAGCAAGGCAACTCAGTGAGCCCTTGTCTCTACATAAACACAAAATAGGGCTGGGAATGTGGCTCAGTGGTCGAGTACCCCTGTGTTCTATCCCTGGTACCAAAAAAAAAAAAGATAAATAATAAAAATGTGCAAATTTTATGATTACACATACATATTAAAACTTAATAGTAAGTCAGGCATGATGGTGCCTGAGACAGGAGGACCGCAAGTTTGAGGCCAGACTAGACAAATTAGTGAGACCTTGTCTCAAAGTTAAAAAAAAAACAAAACAGTGCTGGAGATATAGCTCACTTGGTAGAGTGCTTACCTAGCGTGTGGAAGGCACCAGGTTCAATCCCCAGTTCTGCAAAAACAAAAACCAGCATCTGTAGCAATTGTTTAGAACTTAGGCAAACAAAAGATTTTTTTAATGAGTATTTTCTTACATTGTTTAGAATTGAAGGCGTATAGTGCCTAGGAGAAGACCAGCTATTATTAATTGATTATTTAAACAATTCTCTCTTGACTACACGGAGCCTCACCACCCTCCCCTTAGTTCACCTCTGGTGCTGCTGCCCTGGTGAACCAGGGCCATTTCAAGAATGGGGAAACAGCCTCAAGAAGCAAAGAGCCCCCATTCCTGTCCCACAGGTGCTGGTGCTATACCTGGAACTAGGATTCAGGTGTCTCAGACTCTGACCAGTACTTGACACTGTCATTGTTTGAGGAGTGGTAGTAGTTGTGGCCATCTCTGATTTCTCATTCCTCCGTAGACAGAACGTCCTGTGCCTGAGAACCCAGTCCCTGCTGTGCCATTTACAGGCTAAAGACTTATTTATCTATGACTGGGCTTAGAAGAGGCCCTCAGAAAATTATAGAGCTAATGAGGAAAGGAAGGAAGGAAAATAACCTCCAGGTATTTTAGAAGTTTACCATTCCTGGAAGTGGGGCCAGTCAGCCAGCCATCTGGTGGCAGATTGATTACATTGGACCTCTTCCATCATGGAGGGGGCATTGGTTTTGTCCTCATTGAAACAGACACTTATTCTGGATATGGATTTGCCATTCTTTCCTGAAATACTTCTGCCAGCCAGCCCAACCATCTGTGTGTCCGCGGAATACCTCAGTCATGGCCATGTACTCTGAGAAACATTGCTCACTCCAGAGCAAAGGAAGTTCAGCAGTGGATTTGTCCTCATGCAAATCCACTAGTTCAACCACATGCCCTGTAGCCCAGAGCAGCTGGCCTGATGGCTCTGTGGTATGGCCAGCTGAAGACTTGGTTATGGTCCCATTTGGCCTGGAAAGTCGGGATTCTGTCTTGCAGGATACAGTAATAGTTTTGGAATCTGAGATTGTTTTTTTGGAAATCAAATGGTAGAGATGGGAGGGGGTCCGCTCACTATTGCAGCATCCTTTCCTCCTGCAACTCTGAGCTCTGCTGGCTCCACGGCCTTCTTTCTGATAGAGAAAGATTTCTTCAGGGGACACGATAATGATTCTGTTGAATGGAGCCTGCACTTGGCTATATTGGGCTCCTCATGCCTTTGAAACAAAGGGAAATCAGGTTGCTGCTACAAATAGGGGGAGAAGAAATATACCTCCAACTTTGGGGCACCTCTTGGTGTTTCCATGCTAATACTAGAAGTTAACAGAAAACTATAGCAACCAGCCAAAGGTGGGGCCACTAAGGATTCAGACCTTGCAGCAATGAAGTTTGGGGTCATCCCGCAGGTAGAGGACCTGAGAAGCTCAGGTCTTGGTGGAGGGTAGAGGGAGCCTAGCACACATGAAGGAAGAAGCAAACTCTGAATATTAGCTGTGGAGTTGTGGCCATCGACTGGGGACTCTGGCAGCTCTGTATGTTTTCTCCCTTTTTCTGTGCACATGTTAGTGTATTAATGAATTACTTTTTCCTTGTGTTATATATGAATTATTGTTAAGTTAATGTTACAAATTTATTTGGGTGAGTCTATGACTGAATTTGAGGAACAATAAAAACCTTTCAGAGATAAATGCTGTGCACATTTTCTGGAGTTGGACACAACTCTTGGGGCTTTGCTTGTCACCTTCTGGTGGGGAAAGCAAGAGTGGTCTTATGCAAAGGTTGCATCCTGGGTTGTGCTGTGTTGAATGGAAGCTTAATGACGGACAGGACAATGGCTCTGATACATAGTGTAGCATGTATAGCTGAGGTGGGCTGCATTTCTATGTCTGTTTTTTTTTTTTTTGGTACTATGGATTGAACTCAGGGGTACTCAAGCACTGAGCCACATCTCCAGCCCTATTTTGTGTTTTATGTAGAGTCAGGGTCTCACTGAGTTGCTTAGCGTCTCACCGTTGCTGAGGCTGGCTTTGAACTCGCAATTCTCTAGTCTCAGCCTCCCAAAGTGCTGGAATTACAGGCGTGCGCCACTGGGCCTGGCTCTGTGTCTGGTTTTGATGAGTTATTCAACAAAAGAGAATGTTAAATATCTCATTTATTTTTTTGTTTGGATTACACATTGAAATGATAAAATTTCAGATAATACAAGGTTATGTAAATTTATTATTAGACATCAATTTTACCTGTTTTTTTCACCTTTTTTTTTTTTGGTACTGGAGAGTGTATTCAGGGGCACTCGACCACTGAGCCACATCCCCAGCCCTATTTTGTGTTTTATGTAGAGACAGGGCCTTAGTGAGTTGCTTTAGCCCCTCGCCATTGCTGAGACTGGCTTTGAACTCGCGATTCTCCTGTCTCAGCCTCCCTAAGTGCTGAGATTACGGGCTTGAGCCACTGCGCCCGGCTCTATTTTTTTTATTTTTTTAGTTGTAGATGGACCCAATGTCTTTATTTTATTGTTTTGTATGTGGTGCTGAGGATCGAACCCAGGGCCTTCCACATGCGAGGCAAATGCTCTACCGCTGAGCTACAATCCCAGCTTCCCAGCCCTATTTTGTGTTTTATTTAGAGACAGAGTCTCCCTGAGTTTCTTACTGCCCTGCTTTTGCTGAGGCTGGCTTTGACCTTGCGATCCTCCTGCCTCAGCCTCCTGAGCCGCTGGAATTACAAGCATGTGCTACTGTGCCCAGTTTATAGAGTCATTTTAAATTGTTCAAGGCTTGTAATTGTAAGTTGTTAGAGGCTTCTTTGTGCACTGTTATGGTTTGGATGTGAGATGTCCCCCAAAAGCTCACGTGTGAGATAATGCAAGAAGGTTTGGAGAAGAAATGACTGGGTTATAGCCTTAACCTAATCAGTGAATTAATCCCTGATGGAATTAATTGAGTGGTAACTGGAGGTGGGTGGGGTGTGGCTGGAGGAAGCGATTTACTGGGGGTGTAGCTATGGGGTATGTATTTTGTATCTGGAGAGTGGAATCCCTCTCTCAGTTTCCTGATCACCAAGTGAGCTGCTTTCCTCTGCCATACTCTTCTACCATGATGTTCAGCCTCACCTTGAGCCCCAAGGAATGGACTTGGCTGTCTATGGATTGAGACTTCTGAAACCATAAGCCTCCAAACAAACTTTTCCTCCTCTATAATCGTTTTAGTCACATCTTTTAGTCACAGCAGCAAAAAAGCTGACTAAAACATGCACTAAAAAGTTAGAGCTAGAAACAGTTTTTGAAGCTATCCTACTGTTGCAGAGAACATTCTGCAATTATCCTGTTGTACCCAGGACACTCATTGTCCTGGGACATCTGATAACTGTTAGCACCACAGCTGAGAGTGAAAGCTGATTATATCCTTGCCTTTGGCAAGGAATGTTTCCCAAATTTCCACAGGATTGGCTGATAATCAGGGCTCATCCACTCTCCACAAATATCCTAGGTACCTGACTGAATGCAGGGCCAATGAGTCACTGTGGAGGGGGAACAGGCCTGAGGAGAGGCAAGCCAGCAAGTCCCTAGGTGTCAGCTCAAATAGGAAAAACTCTTTAACACCGCACAGGGGATGTGTTGGCAGGCAAACTTGACCGTGGAAGGGAGCACCCGATGATCCTTCTTCTCTTTGTTTCTGTCAGACTGTTTCTGGAATCTCCAGGTCCCAAGGAAGCCCTTTCTCATCTGCCTCACTGACCAAGAGCCACAGGGGCACGGGATGTGCTGGGGCTGCTGTGCTCCCTGGGCCCACCTGCTCTAAGCCACCCCCATTTCTAGGACCTTCTCTTGCTGATCATGGGGGCCCAACACACGGCCCTGGAACCCACCATGCATGTGCCGTCCCACGCGGGTGTTACACTTCCTGGCCCCCAAGGAGGCCTGTGATGAGGTTCCCGCAGAACGTGTTTCTGTGGCTGCCTCCTTTCACCTAGTGAACCTGGAATTTAAGGTTCAGCTTTTGGTGTTTAGCTGGAGTCACCTGTAGAAATCCATTTCTCATAGCACCTGGTACTGGCAAGGGTGAGGTGAGCTGGGAATTCACACCTGCTCTTCTGAATGGTAGTTTGGTAATAAGTATTAAGCCTTAAAAATTTCCCTTTATGTTTGTCATTGATTTTTTAAAAATAGTTTTTACTTGTCAATGGACCTTTATTTTATTTATTTATTTATATGTGGCACTGAGAATTGAACCCAGTGCCTCACACATGCTGGGTAAGCGCTGTACCACTGAGCTACAACCCCAGCCTGCATTGATTTTTAAAGTTGCAATAATGTGATTATATTTTTAAAAGAGCCCTTATGTTATAGAGATAAATATTGAAATGGTTATGGATGAGATATTTGGCATCTGGGATTTGCTTCAGAACAAAGCATTTGGGGTGAAGTGTGTGGCTAGGTGTTGTTGGAATAAGCTTGGCTTTGAGCTGATCCTTGTTGGAGCTATGGGGCGAGGGGTCCAGCGAGGCTCACTGTACTATTGTCTTGCCATCTACATAGATATTTTATATTTCCATAGTCAAAAGTTAAATAATAAAAATGGCTTTGACCTGGCATTTCTACCATGGTGACATGAATTCAAATCCCAATTGTCATTTAACTGGGCTTCTCTGATTTCAGCCTTGTCCTTTTCAGTACTGAGGGATCACACCCCATTTGTGTCCCTGCTCACAGCTTCAGGGCCCCTGGGGCCTTGGGTTAAGGACACTCTTCAGAACTGGCTGAGAACACACGGTTGGAAATGGGAGGCAGGGACCAGATCACAAGGGGCTTTGTTGGCAACGTCAGGGCTTGGTTGGATCACCCAGACCTAGGGAGTCATTGAAGGTCCTTGAAGTGGGGAAGCAACCCATCTAGGAAGGCCCGGGGACCAGTAGGTCCTGATTATGGTCCTGAGGACTTGAGTGGAGGTCAGGTGGCAGTGCTGGGGATCCAGGAACAGAGTGAGTGCTGTGGCATTGGTCCAACACAGCAGCTCCTTGGCTCTTCCTCCCTAAAGAAGCGCACAAGACAGCCCCAAAGGGCCAGGTAGGGCCGAGTGTGTTCCACAGACACTCCTTGGATCAATAAGAGTTTTGCAAATGGTGCCTCCAGAGGCGGTCACCAGGAAGCTATGATACTGCGTGGCCGCTTGGGAGGGCATGGGGCCCTGGTCCCTGTGGCTGGGGAGCTGTGACTGATGATAGCAGTTTGGCAAAGGCTACGGAAAGTCGCTTGTAAGGCAGTGAATTTCTCTCCAGCACTCATTCATTTACGGCTTGATTTGGAGCCAGGGAAAGAGCTAGGGGGGACGCTGGAGCCTCCATGGGCCTCCTAGCTGGGGCCTCAGCCAGTGTGTGTGGCCCACCAAGAGCACTGTCCTGGGCCTGCGGCTTGTCCTCTGTCCCCACATGTGCATCATGCTTTCTCCCCACCCTTAGGAGACCTGCAGATGGTTGCCAGGATGGAGAGGAGCAGGAAGTCGCTGTGGGGAGGCCAGATGGCTGAAAGAAGCAAGAACCTGCATGATGGTTGCCAACGACTAATGCTAACTGTGCCACGCCCAGTGTTGGGCTCTTTAAATGTCATTCATTCACTCTGAGCGAGGTCTCCTTTCTTCCTTTCCATGGAGCTCTGTGCTTATCCTTTGGAATGCTAATCATGGCTGCAAATGACTCTATGAAACAAGCCTACATGTCTATTTGTGTCACGTCTGTCTCCCTTGCTGGATCTCAACTAGAAACTCTGTGAGGACGGGATTCTCTCTTTGTCCCCTGCTGTGGCTCAGCACCTGCCATGCTGCCTGGCACAGAGCTGGTGTGCAATAAGTATGTGCTGAATAAATGAACAATCCTCAGGGCAACTCAATGAAACAGGTGCTGTCGTCATCCTTGTGGGGCTGGGCAAACCAAGTCGTAGAGAGATCGGGTCACCCAGGCCATGGGTCAGGAAGCAGAAGCCAGGATTAGCTCACGGTGCTCAGTCAAGGAGAGGTATGTGACCCAAACTCGGTCAATAAAACCCAAGCTGTGGAAAGGGACATACTTATCCTTTTGGGCTGTTGGCTCTTGGGACCTGAGACCAGGGCTATTGGTGGCCATGGTTCTAGTGCCTAGATCAAGAAACAATTCTGAAGCCTCGCTGTTCCCCCCTCCCCACAGCTCTTTTCCTCCCCATCAGAAGGAACTCCCACCCTGACTCTGAAGGGATTCACTTCCTCATATCTTTATAATTATATCACCCAAGGGCACCTTTTTAAATTCTACAATTTAGTCTCACACATTTACGTATTTTAAAAGATAATTTCATTTTCTAATTATAGGAAAAAAAAGCCCTATATAACATGAAATTCACCATTATAGCCATTTTAAATATATAGTTTTATAGTATTAAGTATATTCACATTATTGCGTATCAGATCTTGAGAGCTTTTTCACTTTGCAAATCTGTTACTTCACACCCATTCAACAACCACTCCCCATGCCCACTGCCTGTGGCCTTTGTAACCACCAGTCTACTTTCTGTATGTATGATTTTTTTTTCTCCCCTTATGGTACTGGAAATTGAACCCAGGGGGAGTTAACCACTGAGCCCCATCCCCAGCCTTTTTTATTTTTTATTTTGAAACAGGGTCTAATTTGCTGAGTGTCTTGCTAAGCCTGCAAGTCTCCTGCCTCAGCCTCCTGAGTAGCTGGAATTATAGGCCTGTGACACTGTAGCCAGCTATATCTATGAATTAGACTTCTGTAGATGTCATGTAAGTGGAAGTTATTGTGGCTGGCTAATGTCACTTGACATATTGTCCTTAAGTTTCATCCATGTGATAGCATGTGTCAGAATTTCCTTCCTTTTCCAGCTGAATGATATTGCATTGTATGTTTGTATCCATTTATCTGTTGATGGACACTTGGGTTGCTTCAAATTCTTGGCTATCATGAATAACAGTACTATGAATGTGGGTATACAATTACCCACTCTTTCATTTGATATGTCTTTTAAGTCTCTTTTAATCCAAAGATTCTCCCTCCATCCTTTCCCCCCACTTCTGTGTTAAAGAACCCAGGGCATTCTATTTGTAGATTTTGCCTCCGTCTGGATTTTCAAATGGTACAGTTCATCATGCCTTTTCTCTGTCTTCCCAGCAAATTGGACGTTGGATCAAGAGGCTTGATCAAATTTAGTTTTCAGTTTTCTCTCTTTCTTTTTTGGTACCAGGGATTGAACTCAGGGATACTCCATCACTGAGTCACATCCTCAGCCCTATTTTGTGTTTTATTTCGAGACAGAGTCTCATTGAGCTTAGCACCTCTCTGTTGCTGAGGCTGGCTTTGAACTCTCGATTCTCCTGTCTCAGCCTCCCAAAGTGCTGGGATTACAGGTGTGTGCCACCGCGCCTGGCTCAGTTTTCTTTTTTTGCAACAATTGGTGGTGGTGTGTTCTTTCACCAAAAGTGTACATGATGTGTTATCATGATGTGTGTGTGGGGTGGTGATGTTAACAGCTGCTGATACTCAATACCTACATCACTAATTAATCAGTGGGTTCAAAATGGTGTTCTAATTTGATCATTCCTTTTTCATTAATTAGTAGCAAAAACCTCCTTCATACTCAGCTAGTGAAGAGAAACCATGTAAAACTAGTGTGACATCGCTTTTGTGTGTTTTAGATATTTGTCTTTTCCATAAGATGATTACTTGAAGAAGGACTTGTTGCTTATAGAAATATATAAAATAGCAGAGATATTGTGGATAATGATTGTTGATTGAATTCATCTCCTTTTACTTTTCCAAAGTCTTACTAAATTGACAGAAAAAGGCTTTTTTTTTTTTTTTTTAAAGGCAAAAGACCTGCAAGGATGGAGAAAATAGAAGAGGGCAACAGAGCGCAATTTTGGGTAAATTGCAAATTATTTGTCCTCCTCTCAGAGCTGCTTCTTCTTCTTCTTCTTCTTAAAATATTTTTGAATATTCATGGACACAATATCTTTATTTTGTTTACTTATTTAATTTTTTTTTTTTGCACTGGAGATTGAACTCAGGGGCACTCGACCACTGAGCCACATCCCCAGCCCTATTTTGTGTTTTATGTAGAGACAGGGTCTCACTGAGTTGCTTAGCGCCTCGCTGTTGCTGAGGCTGGCTTTGAACTCGAGATTCTCCCGTCTCAGCCTCCCTAAGTGCTGAGATTACAGGCTTGCACCACTGCACCCGGCTTGTTTATTTATTTTTATGTGGTGCTGAGTATTGAACCCAGTGCTTCACATGTGAGAGGCAAGCTCTCTGACACTGAGCCACAATCCCAGCCCCTCTCAGAGCTTCTTGAGAAAGGTACTTGAGAAGCCAACCAACACTTTGAGACCTTTAATATCTGAGCGTGTCTATTTCATTCTCACATTTGATTGACAGGTTGATTGGATGTAGAATCTAAGTTGGAGACGGGGCACAGACTTTGGGGTATGGCAGGCCTGGGTTTGATTTCTGAGTCCCTCATTTCATTAGGAGGGTGTTAATGAGTCACATGACATCTCTGGACCTGAGTTTTTAAATTTTAAAATGGGGAGGATATTTGCCCTGGCCCAGATCTCATGGATGTGGGATCCTGCCTGAGCCCGGTCTTGTAGGCTATGAAGAAATGCTACCAGACCAGACTCTCAGAGCTGGTGACTGAGAGGTGTGGCTGCGCTTGGGGCTGCTAGAGGCCCTGGGCACAGGGAGAGTTCCCTACCATCCAGCATTTACTTCTCTTCCCACTCTACTCCCAGCTAGTGGAGAAAACCCAGCTGTTGTGTTGGTGGGAAATGGGCAGAGTCAAATCCTCACCTCTCCAGGTGAGGCCTTCCTCACTGGGCTGAGTTGCCTCCCAGGCCCTTCAAGGGACTTCCTCCAAGTCAGTGTGGCTCATGCTGCCTTCCTGTTGCTTCCATATCTGCTCTTCGAGAAGTCATTTCCTCCTGAGAATGGAACCTGGGCTTCAGGGAAGCTGCTGCCAGCGGCGTAGTGTGCACCAGTCTTCCTTGGAGCCTGGCAAACCCATGGAAGAAGATAAAGGGGCACCTTGTCTCTGACAAAGGTGCAGTCATAACTTGCTTGTCCTGAGAATGGTGTCAATCAGCAATTTGCTGTTGTGTGAAATCATAGCGTGTACTCACACACATTGGAATGGCTTTGGGGCCACTAGGCAATGTAATCTTGCAGAACCATGTAATATAAATTATGACCCCACTGCTGTGTACATAGTCCATCTGGAACACGGTTATGTGGCACAGATTCCTGTATATATGGGAGAGAAAGCTAGGAGTTTTGCCTCAGAGCTCAACTGGCTGGAGCGCGAGGTGAAGGTGGTTCTGAAACTGAGCTCAGGGAAAGGAGTGTGTGATGAATTAGTGCTGCCATGAGCAAGGACAAGTGGTAGCATGCACACTATGTCCTTGCGGGGCATGAGAGAAATGATGCCTTCCTGCTTTTATTGAGGTATAACCTCCATAAAGTGCACTAATTTTAAGTGTACCGTTTGATGTATGTTTACACATAGTGTCTGTGTATATTTGTGCACACACATGCATATACACCAGCTGATACACATGCTACCACCACCTAGAACAAAATACAGATTTTCCAGAAACACAAAATGCTCTCTTGTGTCCCTACCAGTTACTAGTGTCTCAAAGACAAACATTATTTTGACTTCTATCACCATAGGTTGGTTTTGCTTGTGTTTAACTTCATATATACGGAACTAAGTATTCTGTACTCTCATTTCTGGCTTCTTTATTCAGTATAATGCCTGTGCATCCATATTGTTGGGTGGTTTGTTCTTGTTCATAAATCCATTATATGTTTGCATTATGATTTCTTTATCCACTCTCCTGTTGATCAACATTTGGTGTAATTTCCAAGTTTGAACTATTATGAATGAGGCTGCTTTAAATATTCTTTTACAAATCTTTGGGTGAACTTAACTATAGATTCATGTTACTGGGCAGTTAATTGTCTAAATGTTTGCTATTTTCATGCTTCCCGTTTTCTCTCCTCCTTCCCTGCCTCCCTGCCTCCCTACCTTCTCTCCTCCTTCCTCTCTCTCTCCTGGGTATTTTTTAAATTAATTTATTTTACAATAGAATGCATTTTGACACATAGTACACAAACGGAGTACAAGAGCACAACTTCTCATTCCTCTGGGTTTTAAACCTAGGGTCTGGGATATGGCAGGCAAATGCTCTACCACTGAGCTAAACCCCCAGATCCAGTACTTACTATTTTCAATTACTTAATTGAACTTTGGTTTCCTGTAGGCTTGAATAAATCTGTAATTCCTCCTAATTCTTACTTAACTTTGCAGGTGTTTTTCTAGGCCTGTTTTGCCAGATGTTAAATCATCTTCTGCTTTCTGTAGTTCTAGGATAGATCTGGTCTACATTGGCTAAAAAGGTTTGGGACACATGCTTTGCCCACTGATCAGTTCTCGATGCCTGGAAATTTGTTTCTTTCAGCCTGAAAGGAATAATTTCTCCAAAAATGACCTGTTTTAGCCTGGACTTTTTTCTTTTTCTTTTTTTGGTACCGAGGATTGAACTCAGGGGTACTCGACCACTGAGCCATATCCCCAGCCCTATTTTGTGTTTTATGTAGAGACAGGGTCTCACTGAGTTGCTGAGGCTGAACTCCCGATTCTCCTGTCTCAGTCTCCTAAAGTGCTGGGATTACAGGCATGCACCACCGTGCCTGGCCTGGCGACTTTTTGCTTTTTTGAAATAGCTACTGTGTGTATAGAATACTTACATCTGCTCACTAAGTACTTCTGGCTGTGGGGGACTCCAGACTTATACACTTGTTTCTGATTTTAAAGAGGTTCACACTTCTTGTTTCCACAATGCAGGGTCTTATTTATGGTTGATGCACAATAAATATTTATCAAATGAAATTAACAAAAATCCCTGAAGAAAATGTTACATAGACTAACCAGATGCCAGGGAAAGTTCCTTCTAGCCTTCAGGCTTTAAGGCAAAGTCCATAGGACTCACCCTGGCCTTGGGGAAGGACCTGAGGTGGAGCCGGGAGTGAGCAGCTCTTATTTTCCCTGCAGAATGAGGTGAGCGCCCTGGGCAGGGCCTGGGCTGGGTCTCTCCAGCCCACAGCTGCTCTGCTCCCAACAATTGTTAATATTGCTAGATTTCTCAAGTCTGTCTTTCCTCAAAGATCGTTTGATGCTTTTTCTGCTCCCATCCCAGTTTATTTCAGATTTACAAGCATTTTTAAGCACCTACTAGGTCCCAGGTACTGGGACATGAACCGCACAAAAGCTGACATACATAATCCCAGCACTTAGGGAGGCTGAGACAGGAGAATCGCGAGTTCAAAGCCAGCCTCAGCAATGGCGAGGCGCTAAGCGACTCAGTGAGACCCTGTCTCTACATAAAACACAAAATAGGGCTGGGGATGTGGCTCAGTGGTTGAGTACCCCTGAGTTCAATCCCCAGTACCAAAAAAAAAAAAAAAGCTGACATACAGGTGCCACATACAGGTGATAATTCAATATGCAAAGCATGGCAGGGGGAGGATATTCTGCTTGGCACAATGCCCTCTGTGACCTCGGGTCAGTTACTTATCCTCTGTGGGCTCTATTTCCTTATCTGTGCAATGTGGGGGGGGGGTATGCAGTGTTTCTCTGCTGGGCTGTGGAAGGGATGCAGCTGTCCTGTGCCCAGGTGCTGTGTACCTCTTCTCCCTAAGAAAAGCTGAGGACAGGGTGGCTGTCCAGGAAAGAGCTGTGCTTCCCTGGGTGTAAGTCTGCACTCAGCCCCTCACAGATTGTGCCTCAACCCCCTCAGAAGGCCTGGAGGTGGGGGCATTTGTGCAGAGGCCTTGTTCTGATGGAGCCAACCAAGGCACATTCCTGTCTGCCCTGAGCCCCCCTTAGCAAATGCCCCACCCCGGAGCAAGTTCCAGATGGCCCCACCTGCCCTCCAGCACCATCCCTGCCCTTGCCCCAGCTCTTCCTCCTCAGCAGTGTCGCCTTTGTGTCCCTGCACTGCAGCTCTGGGGGAGCAATGTCCTCCAACCCACCCAGGGCTCTGGGTTCTGCCTGCTGCCCTGGGCGGGTGAATATTCCCTGAAAAGAATGAGCCCCTCAGGGATCCAGATGGGTGAGGCAGAAGCCCAAGGCAGCCAAACAATCGATTTTTAAATTGTCCCTGCTGTTGGAAACCCTGCTAAGCTTTCCAGCCCCCTCCCCTGGTTCCCTGACCCAACTTGAATACTGTAGTGGTTATTTCAAATCCGCAGTCCATCCTTTACATTGTCTGGCCTTTGCAGGCACCAGGCCTGGGTCTGAAGATGGAGCTTTGCCACTGACCAGCTGGATAACTGACTGGCAGGCAGGTGGCCCCCCGCAAGTCTCAGATTTCTCCTCTGCAAACAGGGGTAATGGCACCTTCTTTGAGGTTACCTGCAGATTCTCATGTCATATATGGTGTCTACAGCAGGCAATTTTGTCACTGGGGAGTGCAGTAAAGTGGTTCACCATGTGACATCTGGATTCAAATCCCCTGTCCCTGTCGTGAGTGAGGATGAACAAGTTGTTTAACTCTCTGGGCAGCCGCAGCTTAATGCCAGTTTTTACTACCGTTTACACCACTCACTGGGCCCATACTGGGCAGCTCCTCCTCCTCACATGTGGGTTGCGAATCTATGAAGTGGTTCCAAATGGGATCTGTTCTTCCCCACTCATCACAGCAGGAGAAGGGACTGAGGCAGAGGACAAGTGAGAGCAAAGGGATCATATCGCACACCTCAGATGAAATCCACAACAGCTTCCTGTTCCTCTCAGGATTCAGCCGTTCAGTTTCCATCTCCCCAGAATGCCGGTATAAAAAGTATGTATTCAGCATTCTCTGCACCACTCTCTGAACTAGATATGAGGGAACCAGACGGATGAGAACCTGCCCACGTGGAGCTCTGGTCTAGAGGGAGGGGAAGTATTAGGTGAACAGGTGATTACAAATGGACGTGCGGACTGCTCTAAAGGGGAGGCACATGGAACCAGGAGATCACAGAACAGCTGGGGTGGGGCTGACTCAACCCAGCACAAGGAAGGCTCCTCCCAGAATGTGCTGCTTCAGCTGAGCCAGGCTGAGCGTGACAGGGAGAGCATCCTAGCCTTGGAACCAGCATTTGCAAAGTGCATGAGGTGCTTCCTAAACCCAGGGAAGCCCCGTTCAGCTGAGAGTCCCTCCCCTCCAGCTCGCTTCAAGGCAGTTGTCAGAGTCATGTAATTGTCCACTTGACTGTCTCTCTTCAGCACACCAGGATTGTTCAGAGAACATAGAGTGTTATTAAAAATCTCTTACCAGCTGGGTGCGGTGGCACATACCTGTAATCCCAGCAACTTGGGAGGCTGAAGCAGGAGGATTGCAAGTTAAAGGCCAGCCTTAGCAACTTAGCAAGGCTCTGTCTCTAAATAAAATATAAATAAAAAGGGCTAGGGATATAGCCCAGTGCTACATAAAGTGCCCCTGAATTCAAACACCTGTACAATTAAAAAAAATTCTTACAAACTTCTGTTTCTGGTCAAGATGATGTAATGGGCCAAGTTTACCCCTCTGCCTAAAATAACTAAAAAGCCAAGAAAAAAACTAAAACGACTATTTTCAGAGTGGAGAACTAATTGGTGCTTGCATGCATGCTATCTGAAGCTGCGTGAAGTTCCACCCTCAAGGAGCAGGCAGAACCATCCGTGAAGCTCCCACAGAATCAGGAGTAGTTGGTGACTCCACCAGCCAGAGCAGGAGTCTTCAGAAGGGTGTTGCTTCAGGAATGGAGAAATCAGCCTTAGACCCAAGGTGACTCTCTGGTCCTGCCCACAAAATCTAAAAAGCAAGCTGCAAAAGGATTAAACTGCTTCTAACTAGCTTGATTCTGTTCTAGAGCAAAGCTCAAGAATATTTTTTAGACATTAAGAATAAGTACGGGGGCTGGGATTATGGCGCAGTGGTAGCGTGCTCGCCTAGCACACATAAGGCACTGGGTTCGGTCCTGAGCACCACATAAAAATAAAATAAAGATATTCTGTCACCTACAACTAAAAAATAAACATTAAAAAAAAAAAAAGAATAAGTAGGGTGTGGTGGTATGCACCTGTAGTCCCAACTACTCAGGAGGCTGAGGTGGGAGGATCATTTGAGCTCAGAGATTAGAGACGATCCTGGAAAATATAGTGAGATCCTGTCTCAAACCAAACCAAGAATCTCCAGCACCCAACAAGGTAATCCACAATGTCTGGCATCTAATATACAATCACTAGGATTCAAAGTAATAAGAAAATGTGGCTCACGATGAAGCGGAAAAGCAATCATTCAAAAATGGTTCAGAAATAATAGAATTAGTAGATTTTTTTTTTTTTTTGGTACTGAGGATTCAACTTAGGGGTACTCGACCACAGAGCCACATCCCCAGCCCTATTTTGTGTTTTTATGTAGAGACAGAGTCTCACTGAGTTGCTTAGCGCCTCGCCATTGCTGAGGCTGGCTTTGAACTGGTGATTCTCCTGTCTCAGCCTCCCAAAGTGCTGGGATTACAGGTGTGAGCCACCGCTCCCGGCTTAGAATTAGTAGATTTTTAACTATTTTCCATATGTACAAGAAATGTAAACATGGTAAGAAGATAAACAGAAGATACAAAAAAGACCCAAGTAGATCTAGAGATGAAAATGGCAATATCTGAGATAAAAATTGTCCTAGATAGGATTAATTACAATAAACACTGCAGAAGAAAAGAGAGCAGGACAGCAATAGCAACTCACCAAAAATGAAACATAGGGAGAAATAAGACATCAGAAAATATGAATTCAGCATCAATGAGCAAAGATATCACTTGGAGTGCCCTAAATTTTGTGTAAGTGAGGGTCCCACAGAAGAAGGAAGAGGAAAAAAATGAGAAGAAATAATGGTTGAAACTTTTAAAATTCTATAGGAGCTATGAACAAGGTACAAGAAGCCTGATGAACCCCAAGCAAACATCTCTCGTCTTGTCTGCACTTGGCTCATGGTTGGCACACTCTCCGTGTCTGATAAATGAATGGACACATGGCTGCCCGCATGGGCCCTGCTCTCTCTCTCTCTTCTCCTCTTTTATCTTTCCTTCCCCTCTCTGCTTCTCTCTTGATGTCAGTGCTTTTTTTTTTTAACCAGAGTTGTCCTGGATACACATGGTGGTATCTGGGCTTTCAAAGGCACTTGATCTTAAGTCTAGAAGTCTGTCTCTCCAGCAGGTTTTGCCATTGAGCGCTTCAAGCAGTCCAGCCTGAGTATACTCAGGGGTTTTAAGATTTAAGCTAAAATATCCGGAGTCCTGGTTTCTTAGTCCTTCTGTGGGAGGCAGGGTGAGGAGGAGTGCCCAGGATGGATTGGACACTATGTTCTCCTCAGGGACATGGCTCAACAGAGCAAGGTTCAGACCCACTCATGGCCCACCTCTGCAACTCCTTTGCTGCACGAGGCTGCTCTCATCCCTTCTCAGGGCCACTGACTGTATTTGGATTTGATAATTTCTAAATCCCCTTCCAGCTCCCCCCCCACTCCCCCTTGACTCTCTTTCTCTTTGATGTGCCTCATCCTTGCTAATGGGTGTGTGGAGCCTGGAAAGGGGAAGGCAGGAGGCCTCAGACCCTTTGTCCCTGCCAGGCCCCTTCTTTCAATGGCTCCCTGGAGTTTTCAGGTCCAAGTTCAAACTCATTAACTCAGCACATAGGCCTCAATTCTTACAGCATGGTCTCTGGAATCCTCTGCATTAGAATTGCACAACCTCCTCCCACCCCCAGCTTTGCTAATAGTGACAATTCTGATTAGGAAGGTCTGGGATGGGTTCCTGGAATCAGCATGTGTTCTAAGTACCCCAAGGGATTGACATAAGTGTATTGGGGGAGATGGGGAGTTAGGTCATACTACACAGGGTAATAACCCCAAACAGTAGAAAGGAAGCTTGTGTTGAAACTGACCTCTGCCACCACCCAGGTCCCCTCCCTGGAAGCAATCAGGTTCCAGAGACAGTACATGTCTAAGCACATACATAAACAGGCATGTGTTTGAGTACAGGGACAGGTCATGTGATTTTGAGAGCCAAGTAAAGTCAGAAAACAGCTGCACCAGTGCCTCTGGGAAGTACCCCCATCACCTCTGTAGCCCCCACCCTCTGCCTGCTCTGCTCCCCACATGGACCCAGGCTATTGAAGGGCTGCTCTTGGCCCATGCCCTTACCTCATGCAGTCCATGAAGTGTGTGTGTGTGACGGGGGCTGGGCTGGTACAAAAGCTGCTGGTGGGAAGGACTCTCTCCTGGAATCGCAGGAGCAGGTAGCCCTCAAATGTAGACTTCACAAGACTGAGGGGTCTCCGGTGCTGAGATAGGGAGACGTCAAGTTTTCCTATGAGGGGTGGCCAGTGGACAGAGCTGGCTTGGTGGAGCATTCCTGCCAGAAGCAATGTGCCAGGCCTGCTCCTCCCCACCCGTGTAGAGGGAGCAGGTGGCCTGGGCTGCAGGGAGGGGGTAGGGAGACCCCACAGAGGGAGGGGCATGGGAGAGGAAATTGAAAAAGCAAAGGGGGTGGAGTGGGGTGTGCGGCTGGCTGGCCGGGCAGTTGTTTAACGAGTAAATGTGCTGGGAACGCTAATGAGCTGTGTTCATTCATGGCGGGCTGCCTCCCGAATTGGGGAGCTGGCCAGGTTCTGGGGTGGAGGAACCATGGATGGGAGCCAAGTTGGGGAGCTGCCCGGCTGCTGGGGCAGGGACTCCCGTGATGGGCTGGCGGGGAAGTCTTTGTCCTGGGTCTGAGGGGGCCTTCCTTTCTTCCCTCCCTTCAAAGGAAAGGCCAGGCTTTGCCAGGCTGTGACAACTTGGCTCAGGGCCTGCTTGGGATTCACTGTCCAGGCTAATCTGGAAGCTTCTAGGACAGAGGCTGGCTCTCGGGAGCCATAGGCAAGGCCGATTTGCAACCTCCTGCTCACTCTCACACCCCTTAGCCCCACCACTTTGAAGACCCCAGGGCATGTCTCCTGGCTAATCAACACTCTCCCCCTTCCCCACATGGGTTGTGGCTTCCAGGGACCCTCGGAGGTCATGGGGCTGGGGAGGACTGCTGCAGCAGAAGGTGGGAGACCGGACATCTTCAACAGTGAGAGTAGAGCCTGTGACAGGCCTACTAAGTGCCAAGTGCTGGGGTAAGTGCCAGTGAAGAGGTGAGGGGGTGGGGAGAGGCGGGGTCCTACCCTGGAGGGGTGTCTGCAAAGGAGCACAAGTGCAAACAGAGCTCCAGCTAAGAAAGGGTGAACAAGGCAGCAGGTGCCAGGAATGGGGACTTCACTCTGCCAGAGGCTGGGCAGGCCTGTGGAGAGGCAGTTGTAGTTTGCTTGATGAGGGTGAGGCAGGAGGGCCCTTCAGAGTCTAGTCAGACCTACCCTGAGTTACTGAATCGATGCTCAAGAGCCCAAATAACCCAAGATAGAGGTCATGCACAGAGTTGTGCAAATACTTTTAAAAGAATACTCAAAACCCTGTAAGCCGGGGACCATGGCGCACACCTGTAATCCCAGCAACTTGGGAGGCTGAGGCAGGAGGATTGCAGGTTCAGAGCCAGCCTCAGCAACAGAGAGGCACTAAGCAACTCAGTGAGACCCCGTTTCTACATAAAACACAAAATAGGGCTGGGGATGGGGCTCAGTGGTTGAATGCCCCTGAGTTCAATCCCTGGTACCCCCTCCTTCCCCCAAAAAAGCCTGTAAAATCAGCCATGTTAGTTGTGACATACTGGCCACTGTTCTACCTCTGCTATGACAGTAGAGATAATACAAAAATTTCATCCAGGTGAAAAAGAAGAACGCTGAGCCTTGGGGCTCATCTTGGTGCTCATCTTGTGGAGTCCATCCGTCTCTCACTACCACCACCCTGGCAGATTGCATCCGTGCCTGACATCTGTGGGACCAGCCCTTTCTTTCTAGACAACTCCACATCAACTCCAGTGGGGGCAGGAGCTTTCTGAGCAGCTCCAACACTCCCTCTTGCCAGGCCATGGGCAGCCTCACAGCAGGCCCCACCTGATGGACTGATGGACAATGTCGGTCCTCTAGAGCCTCAACAAGGACCCCGGCTGTTCTTGGTTTGGGCAGAAAGTGCTTTGTCTTTTCTGTGGTTGCAGAGAATTCTTGCCACCTGGATTTCCCATTCATATCCAGGCCCATATATTTTAGTCAGCTTTTTCACCGCTGAGACTAAAAGACCCAACCAGAACAAACGTAAAGGAGAAAAGGTTTATTTAGGAACTCATGGTTTCAGAGGTCTTAATCCATAGACAGCTTTGTTCCTCAGGTCTCCAGGTGAGGCAGAACAACATGGCGAAAGAGTATGTGGCAGAGGGAAGCAGCTCACATGGTGATCGGAGAGCAGATAGACTCCACTCTCCAGATACAAAATACATACCCCACAGCCATTACCCCTAATGAACCACTTCCTCCAGCCACACCCCACCTGCCTCCATTTACCACTCAGTAAATCCCATTAGGGATTCATTCACTGATTAGGTTAAGGCTTAACCCAATCATTTCTCCTCCAAACCTTCCTGCATTGTCTTACACATGATTTTGGGGGACACCTCACATCCAAACCATAACACCACACCTACCTCAGAGTAAGAAATGTCCCTGTCCACTGCAGTGTAAGGCTTGGGGTCCTGTATAGGTAGCCTGAGTTTCTCTCCCAAGCACAGCTGCGGGGACCTTTTCCAGCCTTCTCTGCTGCCCTTTGATGACAGGCTTGGGTATTCATTTCCATCTGTTTCCACCTGTCAGAAATGGAGGAGCACTGGTGTGAGTGGAGGAAGGTGTATTTTGGATTTCCAAGTCCCATTGACACTCTGCTCCCCAAGAGGGAAGCCATCAAGCTGGCCTGGGCAGAGGAACATCTCCTCTGTGCAAATACCCAGTGCAGGGCTATTCTATTCCTGCTGTGCTGGCCTCCATTTCCCTGGAGAATTGGGGTGCTGCCATCTTGGGGAGAAGGTGTGTTGGAGAAAAGGAGACTGTACTTGGTTTAGCTAGGGCTTTTGTGTGCAGCCACCGCCCCCTCCTCCTTGGGCCCTCGCTGCCCTGCAAGATTCAGTCTTCAAGGTCCCAGGCTAAGTAAGGAAGGTGGCTTGGGGAAACCACCTGGGGCCAGGGACTTCCTTTCACCAATAATTGACAAAGCAAGTCTATTGAGGCCTGGGAGCCCCTTTAGGCCCGGGGGAAAGCAAGTCTGTAGCCCTGGTGTCCAGGCGGCCAAAAAGATCCCATTCCTCCTGTGGACCACCATCTGGGGCCACGGATGCTTGGGTGTCTGCGTCTAAATGTGCGCATCCTCGCTATGCGTGTGTGTGTGTGTGTGTGTGTGTATGTGTGTGTGTGCGCGCGTGTGTGTACAGCCCATCAGGCAGGTCGCCCCTGCCCCCTCTCCCCGCAGCTCCCTGCGCACTGGCGGCGCCTCGGAGGTTCCACCTTTGAAACTGGACGCTGCTGTAGCCGCCGCCTGAGTGGTGGGGAGGAGGGGGGCGGTGGTCGGGGCCGGGGGGAGGGCGGGGAGGAGTCTAGCCCTGGTGTGTGCTTTTCGATTGATGGATGACTGCCGGGTGGGAGCGAGCGTGCGGGTGTGAGAGGGTGTGCTTGTGTGTGTGTGTGTGTGTGTGTGTGTGTGTGTGCGCGGGGTGCGTGCGCGCGCGAGGCCTGCCCATTTTCCTCCTTCGCAGCAGTCAGTTGGGAGCTGGAGGGAGGGAGAGAGGGAGACGCAGGCGGCGAGAAATCGGAGAGGAGCAGTGCGCCCTCCGCCCAAGGCGCCCTCCCTCCGTCCGCACACAGGCGCCGTCGCTGGGAGCAGCTAGGTGCCTCCCAGCCCGCAAGGGCGCAGCGCAGAAGCCCGAGGGCTCTTCCTTGGCTTTGCGGGGCACTGCACCTGGAGGCGGCCCCGGACTGGGATGCTCAGCGGCTGCCGCCGTCCAGCAGGCAAGCGGGACGCGGTGAGGGCACCATGGCGCTGACGCCCGGGCGAGGGTGCTCGGTGGGGCTGGTCCGGCCCGAGCTCTGGCTGCTGCTGTGGGCAGCCGCGTGGCGCCTGGGTACCACGGCGTGCCCCGCCCTCTGCACCTGCACCGGCACCACGGTGGACTGCCACGGCACCGGGCTGCAGGCCATTCCCAAGAACATCCCACGAAACACCGAACGCCTGTGAGTATGGCCCCCACCCCCGGTCCGCAGGGAGCTCGGAGGTTGCCCTCCCACCCAGACGCCACCGAGGGCCACGGTGGGGGCAGGACTGCGGGGCCCGAGCTCCGCAGCTAACAGACGGGTCAGTGCCCGCCAGGGTCTTTCCCCAGCGAGGAGTCAGGAACACAGCTATTTCCCTTTCCCCGATTCAAAGGGCCCTCGGCGAGGCTGTCAGTCCATCCTCACACCTGCACCCTGCGCTCTGCACAGGCAGGCCCTTCCCACTGCGCCAGCACTTTATTTCTCCAGGGTGCCAGCGATTTGGTGCCAGCAAGCCTTCTTGGCACCCAAGAGGGAAGCTTCCTACACTCGCTAGGCACAATGTCTCCTTCTGGACACATGGGGCTGGGGCTGTGTTCTGAGTGGTTGTGTGGGTTTGGGTGCTTTGGGCTTGCCGCCTGGTGATGGGCAGCCCAGTGTGATGGACTTGAAGTTTCTTATCTCCGGCTTCCTCTCCATTGTCTGCCCCAGAGCCTTGAGAATTCTTCCCTTGCAGGTGTCAGCACCCCCACCCCCAGCCATCCCCAACCCAGGCAGACAATGGGACCTGAGGGCTGCTGGGTTTGGGCCTTGGAACATGTTAGGATCAACATCCAAAGAAGGGTAGGTGTGTCCCAGACTGGGAGCCCAGTGAATAACATCTAGAGAGCAGGAGCTTGGAGCAGATACACAAGGTTAAACATGTTGACCATGACAAGTCATAAAGAAGGTCATTTCTCTTCCGCTTCTGAATTCTTGAGGAAATGGAATGAACCCTGTCTAGACCCACTGAGTTTTGTAGGGGGGGTGTGTGTTTAAAGACCTACATAATTTGTTTTTTGCTATTCTCCTGCAGAACATGTGTTGCTAGTGTCTGTGGGCACCTCAGTAGTGTAAGGCCATGAGATTCCACATACATGGCTGTGTGTAGGGTTTTGGTCACAGGCAGGGCCTTTGTACTGCCTGCAGGGGTGACTGCACCAGGAGATTTTTGACTGAGACTTTGGAGAAGGCTGCTAGCTCCTTTGAAACCTGCCAGCTCCTTCCCACACTCCAGGGTGACTGCAATGGCTCTCAAGAAAGGTGTACATATTTTGATAACTTTTGAGCACATTTTCATGGCTCCCAGCTGCAGACGGCTGGCCCTGGGGAGAACTGTCACCTGGATCAAACTCTACTAAGGCCGGCAATTAGTGATCACACATTTGCCCCAGACTCTTCTTGCCTGAGTCTGAAACATTCCCGTGGAGGTTTCAGAGAAGTTGCAATCCACATGCAATCTAGATGGGAATCCATGTGTGTGCATGAGTGCGCGTTAGCATGTGTATTGTGGGGCTGGGGAGAAATGGGGTGGCGAAGAATGGGACCAAACCAGGTTTTCTTGGGGCAGTCTGTGCATTATCCTGTGTGAACCTGGAGAGGAAATGAACATCAAAAATTGTCCAGAGGATCCCTGAAGTCACCTGGTCACACTCTATGCCTGTTCCCTCTGGACCTACTCCCTGTTCCTCTTGCCTTGTCTCCTGCACCTGTTACCCTGGAAGCAGCCTTGATCTGAGCCACACGAGCCCCTCCTGGGTGGTGGGATCTTGAATCTTGAAGTCCTCTCTACCTTGAAGTCTTCTTGAAGTTTTCTCACCACCTTTAGTGTTTAAGATAGGGTGTGTCTTGGCTTTCATGAACTCTTCAGTCTTTTTTTTTTTTGTAATCAGTGAGATGGAAGTGCAATATCTTAGCAAAGAGGAAAGAGTTGGAGCTCTGGGAATGGCAGTCCCTGGGTTGGAACTCTGACAAACATTAGCTGTGTGACCTTGGGCAAATTACCAAACTTCTCTGACCCTTAGTTGCTTCTTATCAGGAAAATGGGGTCAGATACACCTTGGTTTCTGGTTCTTGTGAGGATAGAAGGTAATGCATGGAAGTGCCTGTGTGTTATAATGCTCCCTTGAGTGAGGGCTGATTATGGCATGCTCTATCCTATTATGATAAAATAAGGAAAGAAGTATCATTATTTTAATGCAGCAAATATTTACTAAGCCCAAAATTTCCCTGGGTGCTGAGGTTGCAAAGGGGAATGAGCCTACCCCTGCCTTCCAGGGACATATGGTCTGGAGGACTGAGCAGGGGACTCCTAACTACAGGTACTTGGGAGACGGTCAGGCCAGCAATGTATTGGGACACTGAGAACACTGGGGTGAGAGGCCCCTTTCTGGGGGGAGGGGACTTCTCAGGGGATGGGCTGTTCTGTCAGGGTTGAGTTGGATTTTGCCGAGCAGAGAGGACACGCAATGGTGGCAGAAGGAAGAGCCTGAATCAAAGCCTCAGGTGTGAGTGCACCAGGCCTGCTAAGGACAAATGGTCCAGCTTGTCCCAGGGGCTGAATCTTGCTGTGCCTAGTGGATACAGGGGACCGGAGGCTGGAGGGAGGTTGGGAAAGGTCAGGCAGGCCTTTCTCTATCTGGGATTTTCCTTTGGAGATTTCTGGGTGGGAATCCAGGGGCAAGTTATCCTGGGGGAGTGGGAGAGGTCTGATTATTGCTCTTCGTGCAGAGGTCTTGGGGTTGGAAGGGACATTGAAAGCAGAGGGAGCCTCCTGTTCCCTAGGCAGGCCTCGGAAGAGCCATTTGAAGAGGAAGGGAACACTCCGAACGAGGCCTTGGTGAAGGCCCAGGTGGACTCAGAATAACTAGCAAATGCTCTCTGTGATCAATATGGGTATTGCACAGTATTGGAGCCTGCAGGAGCATCTTCTCTGAGACTGTGAAATTTTTATAGACTGCAGCTGTGCATTTGCCTTTTGTCCTTTGGGTGGCTTCTGTGGCAGCCTGGGAGATCTGGCAACTTTATGATCACATATTCCATAACTTCTCCCCAAGTGAGAAGAAATTGTCATTGGTTTGTTGCAGGGACTTCTGGGGAGAGGTTGAGTAGGCCCTAGAGCTGCTGAGGAAACCAGTTCAGCCAGGGGCGCTGCAGGGCCGAGGGATGGTGGGTAGGGAAAGAACCACTAAATAATTCACTGTAATGGAGCAATTGAAATACAGAGCGGGGATTGGGGGAGGCACTGGAGGAGGCCTGGAGGCATCATCTCTTTGTAGAACCCAGGCTCAGAGGGACCCAGCAGAGCCACTGTTAACTTATTTTCTTCCATTCAAGGACCTTGATTTTCAGTTAGATTTTTAAAAAGGTAATAATAATAAAATAATAAATCCTTTGGACTAGAGCATCAGGGACTGTGACGAGGGAAGGCAGTATATATGGACATTGCTTTGACCCTTCACCTGGGCACTTGTATTCTGGACATGCCACAGATGCCCTTGTGGCTGCAGAGAACAGAGAGGCATCTGTCTGGTTCTCTGGCAGATCATCTGAGGATGGAGAGGCCGGGCAGGGCCCCTGGGAAGGCTAGCCTGCTCGCTTCTGTTTGCCCCAGGCCCAGCACATTCTGCTGCTTGTCAGATCATGGGGCTTACTCTCTTGCCATCCTTTTTATGTCCCCTGCCCTTTCACCAGCCTGTTTGTCCACTTTACCCTAGCTCTCTGCATGGGCAGAGGCCTGTGCCTCCTCAAAGCTCAGCCTGGGAAGTCACATTCAGTAGGGCTGGGTGGTCACATCTAAGGATGTCAGCCCACAGCACCCTGGGGCTGATGGTCTGGGGGACTATTTTGGAATCCCAAATAATGATTGGATGGTGATTGTGGTGAGTGAAGTCAGGGTCCACTGAAGCACATCCGTCACTAGAGCCTGGGCAGCCCACAGTGGCCTCCTCCATCAGAGACTGCTCTGTGCAGGGGAGTTGCCTCCTGGTGGGATGAGAGGCTACTGCTCTCCTAGGCTATGGTTGCCAGTGTGCTGAGCTTATTGCTGGGTTCTTGAAAACTGAGCCATAGTGCCATCCCTCCACCTGCTCTCAGACTCCATCTCCCCCCCCACCCCCCGCATGTAAAGGGGACGGTGACAGTTTTGCAGGTTGATGGTAAGGAATAAGTAAGGGATTGCTTGTAGAGGGAGGGCCTGGTGGCAAGTGGTTGGTGTTTGACCTTCCTTTGGCCTCTGGGGATAACACCTACTAACTACTCCATGTGTGTTTGTGAAAATGCTTTGTGATTCAAAGTGATAATGGTGATAATGTTATTATCTGAGAAGCCCAAGCTAAAGGCTTCTGAGGGTTTGAGTGGGGCAGAAGTGAGCCTGGGAGGGCTGGCGTGAGTGTTGGCTGTGCTGCGGGCTTCTCTGTAGACGCTGTCTGCTTAGAGTATGTGGTCACTGGACCTGGGCATTTTTGCCCCTGTCCTCTGGAATTTGGAGACAAGGAACAGGGACTCTCTGCAAGGCGGATGGGCATGAGGGCATGGTTCTGGAGTTGACCTGTTGGGTTTTTAGCCTCACTGTGCTTCTCAGCCGCTAGAGCACTCGAGGCACGCTATGAGGTTTAATTTACGCATTCAACAGATAGTTCTGTCTACTGAAACCTGCACTGTGGCGAGTGAATAGGGCTGAGCAGAAGGAGAAACTGTCCTTCTCTCCCAGAGTTTTAATTCAGCAGGCAAGGTAGAGATGAATGACATAATATGAGAATAAACACATAATTGCAAGCTGGGGTAAGTGCTTGGGAGGAGAGTGTGCTTCCCACAACACCATTTTCTTGCCCATAAAGTGGGGATGATGATAGGAGCCGCTTCAAAGGGTGGCCCTGAGGATTAAATGTGGGGATGCTCTGTGCACCATTGCACTGGGCCTGACAGACAGCAAATGCCCAATAAATGGCCCTACTCTGATTGTTGCTAAGGTGACACAGAATTGCAGGGATGAGAAGGGAACTTGGGTGCTGTTAGGGCTGGATCCCAGCATGGCTGTCCTGTTCCACTGGGGACCCCGCAGCACAGAAGTCAGGCTGCCCTTCCTTGATGCCCCTTTTCCAGGCTGTGTGCTGGCTGTCAGTGGCCCAGGCCACCCGAGGTTGTCAGCAGGGGCGGCCATGCTCCTTTGGGGCCCAAAGAGGGGTGGTGGGGACAGGCAGCTCCTGCATTATTGGGAGCAGACGGGGTGTTTGGCGGAGTTGCCGCCTCCAGTTCTGTGCCGGCATTAGCAGCTCGGCAGGGCTCTGGCTTAATGGGATTTTCTTCCCAAATGCTGTAATTATCGCCATACAAATACTTATTACCCAGAGCAGATGACGGCCGGGCCTTGGGCAGTAGCCAGGGAGCTGTGCTGTGCTGGGGGTGGAGAATTGGCTTCTTTTTTTGAGGGAGCACATGACCCCCTCCTCTCCTTTCTGGAACCCAGCCTGTAGCAGACAGACAGCTGTTGGGCACCTGCCCTGTGCATAGCTTCGAGAGGGGTCCGGGTGTGGATCTGCTCCTCTGGGAGCTTGCAGCCGGGTGGGGGAGAAAGAACAAACACGTAAGGACATCTGCAGGGACATGCAGCACAGCAGCTACCAGCACAGGCTTTGATGTCAGAATGGACCAGTCTGAATCCCTGCTCCATGAGCTCTCACCTAGGAGGTCTTGAGCAGCTCACTAGTGACTCAATTTCCTCTTCTGGGGCCACTGACAGCACTTACTTTGTTGAGCTGTGAAGTCCAAGTGAGATAATCCACATAAAGTGCATGTTGTCAGTGCCCCATGGGTGCAGAGATGAGGGTGATGGTCTCACCAGGTGGGAGTGACAGCTTGGAGGCAGGGCTGGATTGCTGTAGTGCCTGGGGTTGGGGGGGCTTGCATTTTTCTTCCCTCCCTCCCTCCCTTCCTCCCTCCCTCCCTTCTTTCCTCCCTTCCTCCCTTCCTCCCTTCCTTCTCTTCCTTCTCTTCCTTCTTTCTTTTGAGATGGCGTCTCACTGTGTTGTCCAGGCTGGCCTGCAACTTGAGATCCTCCTGCCTCAATGTCCTGAGTAGCTGAGATTACAGGTGTGCACCACTGTGCCTGGCCCTGGAGATGGGAATTGAACCTTGAAGGTTCATAAATGGAGAGCTGGAATGAGGGTAAGAGGATTTGGGGGCACGTAGGTGTGTGCCATATATTTGGGAAGGACAGTGAGAAGCAGACTCACGGAGAAGTCAAGATTTGTGTGGGTGAGTTCTCCAAGAAGCAATTTAAGCAAGGGGTGGGCATCAGGCCAGGAGGCTGGGAAACATGGAGCTGCCAGCGTGCACATGTGTGTGAGTGTGTGGAGAACTTTTTATTAGTTTTTAAAAACAATGCAATGATTTTTTAAAAATAAATTAACAGAATTGTGCAAACATTGCCATGACCTAATTTTAGAGTATTTTCATCACCCCAAAAGATCTCTTGTGCTCACTGTAACTTTAATTTTGTTATAATTTCAAACTTAGAGACAAGTTGCAAAAGTGTGTATCTTTTATTCAGATTCAACTGTTTGTATTTTACTCCATTTGCTTTAACATATATTACACACACACTCACCCTCATGCTCACACACATGTAATTTTTTGCTAAACCACTTAAGAATAGGTTGGAGAATTGTAAAATTTTCTTTAAAGCACTTCTTGTGTATTTTAATTTATTTATTGGTACTGGAGATTGAACCCAGGGGTGATTTACCACTGAGCCACATCACCAGCCCTTTTTTTTTAATTTTTAATTTTGAGACAGTCTCACTAAGTTGCTGAGGCTGCCCTTGAACTTGTGATCCTCTTGTCTCAGCCTCCTGAGTTGCTGGGATCACAGGTATGTGCCCCCGCATCTGGCTCTTATTTATTTATTTATTTTTGGTACTAGGGATTGAACTCAGGGGTACTTGACCACTGAGCCTCATCCCCAGCCCTATTATTTTAAATTTTATTTAGAGACAAGATCTCACTGAGTTGCTTTGTGCTTTACTGTTGCTGAGGCTGGCTTTGAATTTGCAATTCTCCTGTCTCAGCCTCCCAAAGTGCTGGGATTACAGGTGTGAGCCACTGTGCCCTGCTGGCTCTTGTGTATTTTATAAGAACAATAAGGCTATCAAAATCAGAACATTCAACTTTAATATAATACTATTGTTTATTCACAGTTCATATTCAAATTTTATCAATTGTCTCAATAATGTCTTTTATGGCTATTTTCTTCCAGAATCCTGCCCCCCATTACACAGGATGTTTAGTGGACATGACTCTCTAGTCTCTTTTAATTTGGGATAGTTCCTCTGCCTTTCTTTTTCTTCTTTTGGTACCAGGGATTGAACTCAGGGGTACTCAACAACTGAGCCACATCCCCAGCCCTATTTTGTGTTTTATGTAGAGACAGGGTCTCACTGAGTCGCTTAGAGCCTCACTGTTGCTGATGCTGGCTTTGAACTTGCGATTCTCCTGTCTCAGCCTCCCTAAGTGCTGGGATTACAAGCGTGAGCCACCATGCCCTGCTCTTTATTTTTCTTGACCTTGACATTACTGAAGAGTATAGACCAGTTATTTTGTAGCCTGTCCCTTGATTGGCTTCATCTGATCCCTCCTGTGGCTGGTCACATTCCAGTTATATGTTTTTGTCAGGAATGTTAAATAAGTGTACACAAATGCGTCTGTGTGTCATGTCAGAGGCACATGATGTCGGTTTTTCCAAATATTGGTGCTTTTAACTTTGATCCCTTGCTAATTCGGTGTGTGCCAGGTGTCTCTGCTGAGAAGTCACTGTTTTCTTCTACATGGTTACGAGGAGTTTGTGGAGATATTTTGCAGCCTTATTCCTACCCTGTCCCTCATTTAACTTTCGTCACTGGCTTCAGCCTCTATCGATGATTTCCTAACGTTCTCATTTCCGATTAGTTGGCATTCTGCCGCCAGAGAAGGCTTTCCCTCTGCTCCCTCTCATTTGTCTGTAACAGTGTGGATTACTATTTTATTCATTGCTTTATAATTTGCTGCCATCATTTCTTTAATGTTTCGGGTGTCCTGGGTTTGGCCTTCAAGACAACCCTGTGTCCTTTCCACAAAACCCTTTGAGTCCCTGACCCTAGGGGTTTCAAGCAGAGAGTGACAAGGGCAAATGGTGTTTTAGGAAATTCTGTTGCCTGGCTTTTGTGTAGAAAATAAATAGGGTGGTGCTGGGGGCCCAGCTGGTAGTGGGAAGGCCAGTTGGTTGTGGTGAGTGTGATTTTTGGCTTTTCTGTGACAAGTGTTGCTGCCATTGCTGTATTTTTATTCTTTTTTTTTTTTTAGTTGTAAATGGACAAATAAATAATACCTTTATTTATTTTTATGTGATACTAAGGATCGAGCCTAGTGCCTCACACATGCCAGGCAAGTGCTCTACCACTGAGCCACCACACCAGCCCCTGCATTTTTATTCTTAAAAAAAAATGTTTATTTCAAAATAATTTTAAAGATACAGAATAGTTGCCAAAATCAACTAGAGAATTCCCATGTACACTTCCACCAGCTTCCCCTAACATTAGCATCCTGCGTAATTATAGTACAATTATCAAAGTGAGAAATTAGCAGTTCTATTAACCAAGACTTTATTCTGCCTCTGTGAGGTTATTTATTTTTTATTTTTTTGACGAATGTCCTTTTTTCTGTTCTGGGATTCTGTCTAGGCTTCTGCAATGCATGTACTCCCCATCTCTACCTAATCTTCAGTCTCTGAGAGTTCCTTTGCCTCTCCTGGCTTTTCATCACCTTGACACTTCTGAAAGTGTTATTTTGTGGAATGTTCTTCAGTTTGGGTTTGCCTAGTATGTTTTCAGGATTCCACTGGAGCTATACATTTTTGGCAAGAATGTCACAGAGATATTGTGCCCTTCTCAGTACATCCATTTGGAGTAGATGTCATCCATGTGTCTTGTTGCTGGTGATATTTACCTTCATATCCTAGTCAGGAAGGGCACTGCCAACTTCTCCATTCTAAGTAATAAATATCTTCTTTTGTAAGTCATAAATATTTTTTTGGGGAGATAATTTGAGACTATGCGATATCCTGTTTGTCCTTATGTTCACACTTAGTCGCTGGGTGTAGTGGTGCATGCCTATAATCCCAGCTTCTTGGGAGGCTGAGGCAGGAGAACTGTAAGTTCAAGTCCAGCCTTAGCACCTTAGTGAGATTCTGTCTAAAAAAAAGAAAAAGGGCTCAGTGATAGAGCACTCCTGGGGTCAATCCTCAGAATTAAACACACACACACAAAATCCTCACCTACTAATTTTAGCATCCATTAATAACTCTGGCCTGCAATAATTATTATCTAATTGAGATCTTCTAGGTCTCTCATTCTTTCATTTATTAATTGTAATTCTGTAAGGAAGAGATGTACTCCTTTTTAATAAGGTAGTTTTTCTGATGGGTACCTAAGATTTTGACTTTCCTGAGGGCAGGGCCTGTGTCTCATATATCTTTATATCCCTATTGCTTTGCACATAGTTGGTGCTTAAAAAATGTATGTTGAAGCTGGGCACAGTGGCATGTATTGTATTCTCAACTACTCTCAAGACTGAGCAGGAGGATCACTTGAACCCAGGCTTTTGAGACCAGAAGCCTGGGCAACACAACATAGCAAGGTCCCACCTCAAAAAAAAAAAAAAAAAGCCAGATGCAGTGATAACATGCGTGTAATTATAGTTCCTCAGGAGGCTGAGGCAGGAGGATCGCAAGTTTGAGGTCAGTCTTAGTGTCTTAGTAAGACCTTCAACAATTTAGTGAGACTTTCTCTCAAAAATAAAAAGGACTGGGAATGTAGCTCAGTGGTACAACACTCATGGGTTCAATCCCCAGTACCTGCCCCCTAAAAATGTGTTCAATGAGTGTTTTTTTTTTTTTTTTTAACTTTTAGTGAGATATTGCATGGGTTCTGATCTTTGCTTTAGAAAATGTGGTCATTAGGATTAAGGATGTGGCTCAGTGGTAGAGTGCTTGCCTAGCATGTACAAGGCCCTGGGTTTGATCTCTCACACTGGAAAAAAGAAAAGAAAAGAAAAAAGAAACTATGTTCGTTAGAATTGGCTGGCCCCCATGTCTGAATTAAGGGAACTTTGCAGATGTGGTTAAGTTATAGAACTTCAAATAGGGGGATGATCCGGGGTTACCTGGGTAGGCCCAGTGTAATCAAGGGTCCTCATAAGTGGGGAAGGGGGAGACTAGGAGTAGGAGATGGGATGACAGAAACAAGAGGTTGAGTGATGTGAGGAGGGGGCTGGGAGCCCAGGATTGTAGGCAGCATTTAGAAACTGACCTAGGTAAAGGAAGGAATTGCCTCCTGGAGCGTCTAGGAGTGTGAGCTGGTGAATTTGTGTGGTTTTCAGCCAGTAGGTATGTGGCGATTGTTAGAGCAGCAGGGGGAATCACAGAGTTGGGGACTTCTGCAAGGGCTGAGATAGGAGAGGAAGCAGGCCCAGCCTGCGGCAGAGCAGGCAGAGTGTAGATGGGGATGTCAAGGTCTGAGGCTGGAGCCTGGGAGAATAATCTTGTGCCTGGAATGCAGTTGAGCTGAGCTTTGGAGTCAGATGTGCCAGGGGTCAAATCTGGCATAATATGCAGATTCCAAGGCCCGTCCCAGAGGGGCTGATTCAGGAGATCTTTGGCAAAGGTGGTTTAGGCAACCTGGACTCTGCAATCTGAGAAACACGGCTCGGTGCCGGGGTCTCCTGATAAAGAGAGTGCATCCTTCGAGGCTGCAGGAGGACTGCCTTTAGCTCCTTGAAGAGTGCAGGCAGCCAGGAAGGTGGTGGCCAAGGTGGGAGAGGCTGCTGTCTGTGCTGTGCACCAGAAGCACTGGCTAGATGTCTGTGCCTTAGAACCTGGGCCAAGCAGTTACTGCAGAAGTCAGAAGCGTCTGGAGTGGGGAGGAGGACGAACAGTGTGGGGAGCAGTCAGTCTGTCTGACGAGGAAAGCTGCAGGAACAGGAGATCAGGGTCACTGCATAGCTGGGCAGAACAGTTTCCTGGGAGAAGTCGAAGGCGGGAGGCAGATGGTAGGGAGGGGGCGGTGGGGAAGTTTGCAGAGGAGACGAGCATGGGGCTGGCAGGGACAGGCTTGGACAGTTGCTTGCTTGGAAGGGCAGGTGGGCAGTGGCCAGCACAGTGGGAAGGAGGGAGCAGGGCCCTTGGGGGAGGGAGGAAAGGGGAGGGCTGAGATGGGTCAGGGAAGGAAGGAGGCAGAGAGAAGTGAGAGGGCGTTAGATAATGTCTTTGGTTACCATTTAGAGCCCCTGCCTCACACCAGGCTCGGAGTGAGATGCTGCATTTGTATTCCTCAAAAGTCCCGGGAGGAAGTTGTATTTAGCCCTGCTTTGCATGGTTCAGAGAGGTGCAGCCATATGCCCAGGGTCAAACAGCCAACTGCTAAGTGATTCGCTGACAGTCCCTGAGTCTTGAGGCTCTGAAATGTGTTCGTGTTTAGCTTTTAAATTTGCCACTTTGTACATGTCCAGAAGGCCTGGGTCCCCTTTCATTCATTCACTTGACTGTCAGACATTCATTTAGCACTTAGAAAACACCTGTGAGTGCTTAGCACCAGGCCGTAGAGGCAAATTGGCCACAACTGAGTCCTGCCTGCACACATTTGGGGTGAACTCAAGTTGCAAGCTGGCACAGCAAGTGTAGGGGTTCTGATGCAGAGGTGGAGGGCAGTGAACAGAGTTGGGGGGATGTGGGGAGGTGGGGTTGCAGGTGGTCAGCATCGGGACGTGATGGGCAGGCAGCATCTCCAGGGCTGTGGTGAGTGGGTGGCTGGTGGGCTGTGGTGGCTGTCAGTGGGGTCCTGGTTGCAGGGTGGTGGTTTTGGGGTGAGGTAGTAAAGTGACCAGGGCACAGCTTGGCCCTCAGAAGAGAATGTACCATGGATCTGGGGTTAAGAGTTGGGCCCTGCTGGGTGAGGTGGCACACTCCTGTAATCCCAGCACTTTGGGAGGCTGAGCCAGAAGAATCATGAGTTCAAAGCCAGCCTCAGCAATGGTGAGGCGCTAAGCAACTCAGTGAGACCCTGTCTCTACATAAAACAAAATAGGGCTGGGGATGTGGCTCAGTGGTTGAGTACCCTTGAGTTCAATCCCTGGTTCCCCCCCCAAAAAAGTGTTGGGCCCTGCTAGAGGCCATGTCACACCTGCTAGGAGAGCTGCTACCAGGAAAGAAGAAAAATCTCCCAAAAGAAAAGAACACATAGGGTAAGCATGTGAAGAAGTCAGGACCCTGGCACTGAGATGGGAATGTGGAGGGATACAACTGCTGGGGGAAATGAATGGCAAAAATTTAGAAGTAAAGTTACCATGTATGACCTAGCAATTCCACTGGGGTTATACCCGACATAATTGAAAGCAAGGTCTCCAAGAGATATTTGTACACCTATGTTCATAGCAGTGCTATTCACAATAGTCAAAAGGTAGAAGCAGCACAATGTCCATTGATGGATGGATGGATAAGCAAAATGTGCTAAATATGGACAATGGAATATTTTTCAGCCTTAGAAAGGAAGGAAATGCAGACACGTGCTACCACATGGGTGAAGCTAGAGAATATATGCTAAGGGAAATAAGCCAGTCACAGAAGTACAAAGAGGACATGTTTCTGCTTGCATGAGGTACATGGAATCATCAAGTGCATAGAGACCAAGCACAGAGAGTGGTTGCCAGAGAGCAAGGGGATGGGGTGCTGGGACTCTAGGGCAATAGAGAGTTTGGATTTGCAAGATGAAAAAGTTCTAGAGATCTGTTGCACAATAATGTGAATATACTTAACGAGGATGAATTGTACACTTAAAAATAGTGAAGATGATTTTATGTTATATACATTTTACCATAATATTTTATTATTTTATTTTTTTTGCAGTACTGGGGATTGGACCCAGGGTCTTGCCCATGCTAGGCAAGTGCTATATCACTGAGCTACATTCTCAGCCCTTTTTAATTTTTATTTTGAGAATCTTATTAAATTCCTAAGCTGGCCTTGAACTTGCAGTCTTCCTGCCTCACTCTCCCAAGTTGCTGGGATTACAGGTGTGTGCACCACTACACTCAGGTTTTTTAAAAAAAATTTTTTAGGGCACGTGCATGTGCACTTACATACACACACATATACATACGCACACGCACTCACACGCACATACACAAAGAGCTTGACCCTGGAGCCAGACATGCCAGGGCTTGAGTCCTTCCTCATCAGCCTGCTTACCAGCTGAGTAACCTTGAACTTGAATTCTGAATCCTTTATGCTTCTTCATCTGTAGATCAAGACTGATAATGAACCTTAGAGCCAGGTACTAGTCTGAGGCTTCATAAATGAGTTGGCTTAATTAGTGGAGCTAGTTTAACTACTATTATGGCTGAAGCCAAGGATATAAGATGGATCTTCAAGAACCTGGGGCACAAGAGTGGCAGGATTGGCAGCAAATTGTTGCTGGCATGGGGCCTCTGATGAGTTCTCCTTGGGGCTTCTCCACTCATCGCCGGGTCCCAGCACTGGGGTTTGATGTCAGGCCTGTGGGCTCAGCAGGGTTTGGAGGCTGTGAAGCTGAGAGTGAGATTGTCACCCGCTGAGGCCTGAGGGTCGTAGGGAAGGCTCAGCCCGAGGACAGGAATTTGTGCCAGCGCTTGGCCGTGATGAGCTAGCAGCAGTGGAGCTCTCGGGGAAGGACCTGCTTATTTAGTGAACACCTACTATATACCAGACATCCTTGTAGGTGCTAGGGATCTGGCAGTGGGCAGCTAGATGAGGCCTCTGCTTTTCCAAGCCTACCAGGGGACGTGGCCTTTCACCAAAGACCTTGTGTTGAACCCATCTCTGAATCACTCTCTCAGCTCTCCTGGAGCTAAGTGGGCGCCTATGGGGGAGCAGGTTTAGTGGAAGAGATGTTTACGTGGAGGGCTGCAGGATGGCAGATGTGGAGAGGTGCTTGTGTTGGTGGGCAGAGGAAGAGGGGAGGGCCACTCCAGGCCATTCTGGGCTGAGGGGGCAGCCTGGTCACTTGAAGGGGATGGAGAAGCCCAGCGAGTGAGGGCCTGGTATTTTCCCAGGAAAGGGGCTGAGAAAAAGTCAATCTTTCATTCCAAGAGCCCAGGCAGGCTTGTCAGTGGCCTCTGTTTTTCAGGAGGCACACCAACTGCTTCCTGGGGCAGTCTCTGGCTCACAGCCCTTCTGGGCTCAGGTCTTCTGACTCCAGAGTCCCTTGACACCTGGCTAGCTTGCAGCTGCGCCAGGGCTCCCCAAACCCCACCAACCTTCACCCCTCTGAAACCTCAGGCTGTGCCCTTAGGACCTCCTACCTTATCCGCTGTTCTAGAGTCCCTGTTGCTACCCTCACCAAGCACCAGCCAGATACATTAATGGTATATAATGTTTTTGTCCCCATTTTACAGATGATAAAGTGAGGCTAAAGTATGTTTTAGTCCACTGTGTTAATAACACAATACCAGATTGTAGAAGCAATGAAGAAAAGAGGTTCATTTTGGCTCACAATTCTGGTCCAATGTCGAGGGACCACATTTGGTGAGGTGGCACAGAGCTTTACATGACAAGAAACTTGGCCCAACGGGCTTTATAGCAGACCCATTATTTTTTGTACCTGGGATTAAACCCAGGGGCGCTTAACCACTGAGCCACATCCCCAGCCCTTTTTTTATATTTTATTTAGAGACAGGGTCTCACTGAGTTGCTTAGGGCCTCACTAAGTTGCTGAGGCTGACTTTGAACTCAATCCTCCTGCCTCAGTCTCTCCAGCTGCTGGGATTACTATGCCCCATTCAGACCCACTCTTGAGATAACCCATTAACCCATTAATCCATTAATTGCATGAATGGATTAAGCCATTCATGAGGGCATAGTCCTAGTTACCTCTTAAAGGTTCCACCTCTTACTATCTCATAATTGGGATTTCAACGTGAGTTTTGGAGGGGACAAGCCATGTCGAGTCACAGAAGAGCATTTTCCCAAGGTTATAGAATGTCTAGGGTGGAGCTGGGCTCAAGTCCAGGCCTGTGATGCCAAGGCCTGAGCTCTGCAGCTGAAGCACTGAGCAATGTGGGTTGGCTCCCCAGCGTTGCTGTTAAAGGACAGCCTCAGTTTCCTCATCTATCAGATGGCATCAGTGACACCACTTCTGAGGGCTGATGTGAGAATTACATGGAGCTAGTGACCCTAAGGTACCTAGACAGTGCCCGCCCTGGAAGGCGCTCACCCTTTCCACCTGTTCCCTGCTTCTCCTGAAGCCCGAGGAGGCCCCGAGTGGGAGGAAGACGGCCCTTCCTTTCTCCCTTTCTGCTGAAGGTGTCCCGAATGGCCTGGCTTTTATGCTTGACAGCTGGACTTAAGGGCACTGTTTTCTTCTTGCACATATTGGGCTCACTTAGGAGGATGGAAGGACCGGAAGAGAGGAGGGTATGAGTAGGAGGGCAGTATCTTCTGTCTCTGAGGTTTTTATTGGGTGGTATCAATTTGGGGAGAGCATTTAATAATTCATGTGTTTTTTTTCCTTTTTTCTTGGAGTCAGGGAATAGAGAAACGTGGAAGACCCACTCAATCCAGTGCTATTTGAAATATGTCAATTTAATGTAAATCCATTCCTGCATTTATGGCACTCACATTTGTTGTGAGCCCAGTGCTATGTTAGGCCCTGAGGAGACAGTGAGAAAAAGCCGACAGAGCTGCGTCCTCAAGGAGTCTGATCTCTGTAGTCCTTGAGATCAGTCAAGGACTCCTCCAAATTCCTAAAAACCACCCCCAATCTGTGCTCCCGAGCAGAGGAGTGGGGTGCTCTGTGGGCCTGTGATAGGAAGGTCTATCCATAGGATGAGAAGCTGGAGCGGTTTATCCAAGGGAAGCAGGGGGCATTCCAGGCAGAGGGATGGCAGGTTCAAAGGCCCTGCCTAGGGGTGTGGTGTCAGGAGGAGGGGTGGGGCAGCTTGGGCTGGCTGGGTGGGCACAGGGCAGGCCACATGGAACTTGCAGCTCATGGTAAGGAGGTTTGTCTTTTTTTTTTTTTTTTTGGTACTAGAGATTGAACCCAGGAACACTCAACCACTGAGCCACATCCCCAGCCCTATTTTGTGATTTGTCTTGATTCCAAGAGCAATGGGGATACGTTGAAGGGCTTAAGCGGGGAGGGACATGATCAGATTTGCTGTTTGTAAAGACCACTCCAGCTGTGGCTTGGAGACCAGATTGGAGGGGAGCCAGGGCGAACATGGGGAGTCCATTTGGCGGCTCTGCAGGGCTGCTGGCGCAGGGTGGAGGTGTGGGATGGGTGTCAGTGAGCTGGCTGGGCTTGCCTTGGGTGGGGTGTTGGGCCCTGTGGGCCCCAGGACAGCAGTCTGGGCAGTGCCCAGCGAGGGAAATTCTGCCTTCCCTCAGCTCCCTGCCTGACTTTACAGACACTCAGCTCCGCAGAGTTGGCCAGGGTAAGATTTCAAAGGAAAGAGCCGAGGTGTGCAGTTTCCAGGAGGCCTTTTCCTTCACAGTTAGAGCAGGAATGTTTGGTTTTTGGTGACCCAGCATCAGGAGGAACGTAGTTTTTTCTGTTGGCGGGGAGGGTGGGCCACTGTGGGAATGTTCTGGTCCTTGAGGGAACCAGTGTGGCAGGAGCTCCAGGTTGAGAAATGCTTGTGAAGAAAGCTCAGGCAGCTCCCAGATCACCCTCAAAGGAAGGGCCTGCAGTGTTTGTTCCTGTAGCCTGAGGAAATCCGAGAGTCCATTTTGGTTTATCACAAACACCCAATGCTGGTGACCAAATTTTTGTTTCCTGAGGGGAGTTAAGAAATCCTCTTGTACCTTTGCTTCAGAGGATTTTCTCTCAAATCTTTTGTCACTGAGGTTTTTCCCTTGAGGCCAGGGCCCCACAGAGACTGATGGAGATCAGGGCCATTGGCCACTAGGGTGTATTTCCTCCTCAGGGAGAAAGATGGGGTGAATTCACCATGGGAAAGAGCCATTTTAGGGCATGTGCCCTGGTCTTTAGCATCCCGGGGCCTGAGAAATGTGAGTAGCTGGTTCCTCCTGCTCAGCCAGTTCAGCACCAGCCTGGCTGGACCTCCTCCTGGGGGAGCTATGGTCCTTGAGGAAAATAACAACGATAACAATAGTCATAAAAACGATCACAGGTAATCCTGAAAGAGAGCATTATTGGTGTGCCATGCGTTGTACTTGGTATTTTAGAAATATGAGGGTGTTTAAACCTTACCACATCTCTGAGAGGTGAGTACTATCATCTTCATTTCACAAATAGGGAGACTGAGGCACAGAGAAATTAAGCTATATGCTCAAGGCCACACAAGTAGTGGAAGAGGGGAGCAAAAATTGCTCCAGGGCTCAAGATCCTAGCCCTAAGAACCACTTGGCTTGGCCCTGTGGGGAGTTCCCTGAGGCTGCAGAGATAGGTCAGTCGTCTTGGGGCTCCAGTGCAAATGCTTTGCATCCAAAGCAACCATGTGACTTTTGAGCTCTGTCCAAGGTATGACCGCTTGGGATGAGGGCACAGGATGACGACTGGATGAGAGACCAGAAACAGGAGGGGTCATGGTAGGGAAAGAACATGGAATCACACTGGCCCCGGTTTGACCCTGGCCTCACCATTTATTAGTCACATGGCACTGGCTTAGTTTTCCACCAATTTGTGCCACAATTTCCTCATCAGCATGTTGGAGAGGACTGAGTCATCTCCTAGGTGGCTGTGAGGATGTGAGATGAAGCGTGTTAGGAGCCAGGTCCGGAGGTCCATCCTGGCGGCCACTCTGCTCATGGGGAGGACCCAGCAGAGGTCATATTCTCAGCCTCAGTGGCAAAATGCTTCTGCACGTAGCAGCCCTCAGATCTGGGGGCTTCTGAGCCCTGCCTCAGTCCTGTTGCTGCCTACTGGGGCAGGGGCGGCCCCCTGAGAGGCGGCATTTACCTCTGTCATAGAGAGCAAGGCTGATGCCAGGTAGGCTGGGTGGGCTTTGGGCCTCCGCCGACAGTCTCGTCTGGAAAACACCAGCAGGGCCTCTGGGGAGAGGGGCCATGTTTACTTTGCTGTCTGCCCCATTGTCCCTTTCCCTGTACAGTTCTTTCCTCCAGTGGGGCTGGAGTGACAGGTAGGGCTTGGGCTCAAGAATGTGTCCCAGTGTCTGCACAGGGATTGTGATGCAAAAAGGTGAGAAGAGAAGCTTGCAGGTGCCAGATGGCATTCGAAGTTTCCGTGAGCCTGCCTACCACTACCCATCCTAATAGGAATTCCATCCTCAGCAATGCCTGAGTTCCATGTCGGGCCCTGCCATGCTCAGAAAAGTCTTGGCATTTGTCTTTGCCTCCATTTTGCCATCTAAGAAATGGGAATATTATCATAGTCAACTACCTTATAAGCCATGGTTGCCTTGAGAAGGAATGTATGGATGAATGATTTTAAAATTGGTCAGAGTTCTTGTGACCACTGATGGAGTGACTCCTTTCCTAGGAACGTTTTCCTCTGAAAGGCCCACTCAGCTTTGTGCAGTATTGTTTTTAAGTGAAAAAATATCAAAACAACACAGGTTTCCCAGGAACGGGGAATCAGGGAATGGTCCAGGAGCTTGACGTACCCAAAGGGTCACTTTATGGCCGATCAGAACCTTAAGAGGAGAACAAACAGGGGGTCAGCTGTGGAAGTGGGTAATAC
The DNA here is from genome assembly GCA_028644305.1 of Xerus rutilus. Lineage (NCBI taxonomy): Eukaryota > Metazoa > Chordata > Mammalia > Rodentia > Sciuridae > Xerus > Xerus rutilus. The sequence goes on from CM053404.1 coordinate 27,498,442, forward strand.
TTGTGTCTCATTCGTCCTCTTTGGAACCTTGCAGAAGGCTTTAGTAGGTCTTCAGTAAATACTTGTTGAATTATCTTAACTCTATAAAAATTATATCCAAAGAAATCAGACTTGAGAGAGAAAAAGATGCCAGAATGTTAATGGGAATTATTCTTAGAGATGGGCTCATGCATGATTTTCATTTTTTCCTTTATTCAGAAAGTTGAAAAAATTTCAAGAATGTGCATATGCTACTCTTATTTTTAAATGCAATAATTTGGATATTTTATTGGCTTATAAAACATAGAAGATCTTTGAAAAAATCACAATGTGGAAAAGTATAAAAAAAAAGTAAAGCCACCTTGCATCTCATCACACTCAGCAGTTAAGGATTAATTGGTAGCACATGGGCCCAGTTTACCTGTGTACTCACCTGTATTGATGTGTGTGTGTGGGGGGGGTGTTTGCAGAAGGGGCTCTTAGTACACAGGTTGTCCTGTGACCCATTTCCACATCTTGTGTTGGAGATGGCTTTCCAAGTCAGTGGGAGCAGACCTGGACCATTTCCAATGGCAGCACCGTTAGTTCATACTTGACGTCATGGAGGTGCTGAATTCAGCTAAGCAATGTTCTGTTGATGTCCATTTAAGTTGTTTAACGTTTTTGCCCTCACAATTTATTGCCATCATACTTTTATAATCAGAAGAATGAAACAATCAAAAGTGCCCACAGTTTGGGGCTTGGGGGTGACATTTTAACAGGATGGCCCAAAGGAAGCCCGCTCTGTTGGGATGGGAGCCAGTTTTAAAGAGCGTATGATGATGTTCTCAGTGTTTGAAGAACATTGCAGAAGGAGCAGATTGGTGGCTGTTCTAGGGAAGAATATTGAGTTCAATGAGAAAAGACCTTCCTGTTGGAAAGAGCCTGTGTCACGTGGAGAAAGTGTCCTCACAGCAGTTAGGGATGGGACATGGTTGGTTGGGAGAGGGCCCTGCTAACATGGCATGGAGCTCTTCTCAGATCCTGGTAGAAATAGATGAGAAGCAGCTGAGAAACCTCATTTGCTCCTCAGCACTAGGGCCAGGCCCAGGAGAAGGGCAGAGAGAGTGACAGATTGAAGGAATTATTGGCTTGTCCACTTGGGCTGAAAGCCTGGGCCCTAGGGTCAGAGGCCATGGCTATGGATTCTGTCATCTACCAGCTGGTGACCTCAGGAAGTCATCTACTATCTTAGAGCTATCTTTCCTCATCTGTAAGATGGGCATGATGGCTACTCTCCAGTCCTGTGTGAGAATGCACGTACCTGGAGCACATGGAAATGAGTTAAGTGTGTCACTGTTCTTGGTTGAGGAGACTCTAGACCCTCTCCTCCACTAGCCACACCTTAGCATGTGCGGGAGCTTTTTATTTTCTTTATTTCTTTTTTTTGGTACTGGGGATTGAACTTGGGCACTTGACCACTGAGCCACATCCCCAGCCCTATTTTGTGTTTTATGTAGAGACAGGGTCTCCCCGAGTTGCTTAGCACCTCGCTGTTGCTGAGGTTGGCTTTGAACTTGTGATTCTCCTGTCTCAGTCTCCCAAAGTGCTGGGATTATAGGCATGCACCACTGTGCCTGGCTGCTTGTTTTCAAAGTAGCTTGGACTTGGGTTGAGCTGGTGGCCATACATGGAATCATTGGCCAAAGTTGGTTGTGAGAAGATTGAGCTGTAGGTGAACATGGTGTGTGTGTGTGTGTGTGTGTGTGTGTTGGAGTGGGGCCACTTAGATTGATGGAAGGCATGCAGGTGACTGTGACAGTGGTGAGAAAGGAGACAGCATGGCTATGAGTGGGAGATGCCCTGGGGATAGCTTGGATGCTGAAGGGGACAGCTAGGGATGCAGCCAGGTCTGAGCGTGCACTGTGTGGCTCAGTGGAAGAAGTTTCTGGGATGTGCAGCCTCTCCCTGCTGCTGTGGCCTGCCTTGTTGAGGCTGAGCAGGCTTTTGGGGAAGAGAAACGGCCCCACAGAGGCCAAGGGAGCTGTTCTGCAAGGCCAGGTGGGAGATGGAGGTGGAGCCAGAGACGCCAAAGTGCCCAGGGGATGGTCCAGGGGTCAAGAGAGGAGCAGATGTGGCCTTGGAAGGGAGGAAGGACCAGATGGCCGAGGGGCCCTCTGTAGTGGACACAGTTGGCACTCCTGTTTATAGGTGTGGGCACTGATGTTTAGAGGGGATGCTGTCAGAAGAGCCTCTGTCATGGCTGGTCTCTAACTTCTTTCCTGCTTAGATGAGCTGTCCCTCCATCTAGCCTGGCAGTGGCTCCTTGGGGTGGGAACCATGGTTCTGGTTGGCGAGGTGGTTGGTTGAACCAGGTGGAGAGGGAGCCTAGAGTGGAGCCCTGGCTGGGGCTCAGCCTGGGCATCTCACCATTTCTTTTTCTCCTTTTCTCCACCAGGGAACTCAATGGTAACAATATCACTCGGATCCACAAGAATGACTTTGCTGGGCTCAAGCAGCTTCGGGTGCTGTGAGTACAGGATGCCCTTCCCCTCATGGCCTCCCTCTCACTCCCACCCTGGCAGTGGCCTTGGGGTCCTGGGAAGAGCCTGGATAGTGGTTGAAGTTCGCTAGTCTTGGCCCTCCACTGTGGAGTCAGTCTTGGGACCCAGAGGGAGCAGGATGGGGGTGAGGTTGAGACCCAACCCAGAGTGCCTACAACTTCCCACATGACTGAAGAAATTGGGCATGTTAAAGGGACTGGACTGGGCAGACTGGCAACCTTGTCCATTGGCTGTCTCCTGGGGGCCAGGGACGATCTGGTGGCCAAGAAGACTTTGGGTCTCTGTGTTAGTCAGCTTCAGCTCATGGGGGCCTACACAGGTTGTCTTATAGTTCTGGAGGCTGTGAGTCCTAGATCAAGGTGCTGTCAGGGTGGGTTTCTGGTGGGGCATCTCTTCCTGGCTTACAGATGGCCACCTTCTCACTGTGTCCTCATGGGCTTTCCCTTTGTGAGAAGGTCTATGGAGCCTCTTCGTTTTCTTGTAAGGTCACCAGTCCTCTTGTAAGGACCATCCTTTGACCTCATTCACCTCATGCCTCCCTAGAGGCCCTGTCTCCCCACATGGCCACACTGGGGCTTCAGCATATGTAGGTGGGTTGGGGCATAGTTCAATCGGGAATAGTCTCCAGAGTTCTTATGAACCTGGGCATCAGACACTCACAAGGTCCCTCACCCCCAACTCCCAGGGTAGTGCAAGGGTCCTGGGGTCTCACTTCTTTCAGAACTGCTGGTTGTGCAGTTCTGAGGGTCTTTGAAGGAGCTGGGGACCTTATGGCCAATCCTCTCCAAGGTCAGATGTGACAAGTTGTTGGGCAGGGGTCTCTGCTTTTCCAGAACTCACTGACCTTAACCCCTTCCCTACTCTGAGTCTGGGGGAGGCCCCCTTCTCTTCTGACATTAGTACCACCCCTGCCCTGCCCCAAACCCTATCACACAAGTCACCTGAGAGAGGAAATGGGCAAACACAGGAGAAAAACACACTTTAGTGTCTCAAAAATGATCATACAACAATCCATCTTTTGGTGGAAATGCTGCCTCACCAGCTGGACACTGGCCTCAGAGCCCATTGGTGGTGACAGGACAGAGTCTCGCAGGGCCAAGTGGTTCAGTTGGCTTGGGCGCTCACTGTTCTTCAGCAGATGGGGCCAGGCGGGGTGGGGGTGCCAGCTGCAGAGTGGGTTTGCTGCGTGCGTGGGCTCTGCGCAGTGGCACAGCTCCCCGCCCCCTATACTGGCCAGTGCCTCTGCTCTCCTCTTGACATGTGCCCTCTGGGCTAAACAAGGGCACCTGCACCAGCGGGCACATCTTTGGAGCACTGAGGCAGGTGGCTTCAGAGGAGGCTGGGGCACAGGCAGGATGCGCAGCTTGCTGTCAGACTGGGTGTACTGAGGAGCCTGTGTTGGGGACTTGGCAAGGCTGTGTCCACCCAGGCTGGGATGTGGGTCTGCGTGAGGCCTGGGCACAGCTCCTGTTTTACGCCTGTGCCAACGTTGCCCTGGCAGAGTTTCCCTCAGCTCCTCCCTGGTGCCAGCTCTTTCTGGGAGTTCTGGTCTGACGCCGTAGCTGTCCTGTCTCTTTGCTTCCTCAGGCAGCTGATGGAGAACCAGATCGTAGCAGTGGAGCGGGGAGCTTTCGATGACATGAAGGAGCTGGAGCGGCTGTGAGTACTGGCAGGGCGCAGGCTCTGGGGGCGCTCTGGGGAGGGCACAAGAGGAGATCAGCCTTCAAACTGTGGATGCAACCAATGAGGGAGCACTGAGGGGGTGACCCCAGACCTCAGCCAGCCTGCCTCTGCCTCACAATGGAGCCAGGAGCGGTTGCAGCCCTGGAGTGGTCTCAGGGCGTGGGGAGCTGATGGCAGAGAAACCTGGAAGTACACTTCCACCTTCCCAGTGTCACTCTCTGTGGTTTGTCCCTGAAGATATGTGATGACAAAGCCTTCCCCAAGTGAAGTCCCCTCCTGCCATCTCCCTGGGCATATGCACTGTTCATTGATTTGTGTGGTTTGTATTTTTTGGTGTGAGGGATCAAACCCAGGACCTGGAGCATGCTGGGCAAGTGCTCTACCACCTGACTGCACTCCCTTCAGGGTTGGTGTGTTCTTAGTGGAAGCCATTAGTGTGCTGAGGGGACCATCCAGGAAGCCCCAGTGGCCACCTCAGGATGGTCAAGTACTCAGCAGCTGAGGGGACATGGGAAGGTGGCAGCATGTTCTGATTCGAAGGGTTTGTTTTGGGTTTGAGGTGGGCCTTGATCAATTCTTGTGTATCAGATTAGTGACAAGGAGAAAGAAAAGGCTTTTTGTGTGGGCGAGGTGGGGGATGGGCGCTCAGTCATGGTGGCCACCTGTCTATCCCTCCTGCATAGGCATTTGGTTCTAGGTGTCTAGAGTCCTGGAGTTCGTGCTCTTTGAATCAGATAGTCTGTTTTATTTTAAGGAAACAATCAGAGAATCAGAGAAATGACTGAAAAATTTATACATAACTATATTTATTACATATTATTGAAATACCAAAAAAAATTGGAAACAGCTATTTTGGTGGAGATAAGATATAAAATCACATTTTTTGAAGAACAATTAAGACCATGGAAATGTGCCTACAATATATAAAGGGGGAAAGGTAGAAAGTGACACTTATGTAAATAAAACCAATTACTGTGTGAGCAGAATATAAGAGAAAAAAACAATTATATTGAGTGGTGGGATAGAGGCAGATACTTTTCATTTTATTCTTTGTGCTTTTCTTATGGATTTTCTTACAGTGAGTTTTTAATAGTAATTATAGCTTCCACCGAATGCCTTATTCTGTGCCAGGAACCAGGGTAAGCTCTTTGACCTGAACTCTCATTTAATCTCAAAAACAACATGGGTGCAAGTGTTATTTTATAGACAGGGAACAGAGGAGCACAGAGGTTAAGTCACTTGCCCACAGTGGTGCAGACGAGGGGATTAGAACCTGGATCACTTCCCTTCAGAGTCTGAGCTCCGAATGACTAGCACCTAATACTCTACCTTTCACTTTAATATCAAAGAGAGTAAGGCATTAAACACAAGGGGAAAGAATGTGATTGTCTCACTGCCTTCTTGCAGCCGGGGAAAAAAATCAAGGCAATCTTCTTTTGTGTTCCTCATCCAGGCCTGAAACTGAGCGATAAGGAGCTCACAGCTAGACCAGATGTTTAGTCCCGGGTTTGCTTCCTTTACAAGGCTTAGAACAAAATACATATTAATGACCTGGCTGTGAGGGGCTGATTTGGACCCAACCCATTCTGGCTCCAGCTCTGCACTGCTCCACTCTGGAGGGGGAGGAGAGGTGGGGAAGGGGTCTAGACACTACCAGGGTGGTCCCCATCCTGCCTGCTGCTACCACCCCAGGCTGGCCAGGGTCGTCTTCTTGGAGTTGTGATGTCACTGCGGACTATGTCCTCCTTTCCTTTTTCAGTTCCTTTCTTCTGGGTCACCAGCAGTTTTGCAGGGGACAGTTTTTCTACCCCTGGAGGTATCCATGCCTTTGTAAGTGGGCAGCTAGTGGCTGCCCTGTCTGACCTATTGGACACCAGAGAGGATCAGCATATCGTAGGAGCTGGTTGAAGTGGGGAGTGATGAGAAGTCACACGGACTATAAACATTTCATTTTTAGTTGAAACATGTAAATGTGCATTTATTGGCCCTTTCCCCAGATTTATTTATTTATTGCCAAGACTTTCTTAATAAATAAGAAAGACTTTTATAATAAATAAATAAATACAGACTGTCTGTATTGCTTTTCTCCCCTAAACCACACTTATATACCTTGTTTAAGATTTTTTTGTTTTGCTTTCTTGAAGGTGAAGTGAGATTTTTTTAAAAGCCCTTGGAAGCGATCTTGGTGGAGAATTAAGTCTCCTGTTTAATTTAATAGCTCTTTAATTAGCAACTTTCCGTTTTATTGAATCTTTTGAAAGCATTCAGCTTGGTTTTCATAGTGATGATGCTTTCTTTTTCCACTTAGTTCATTTGTGAATGAAATTAATTAAATTACATAAAGTACCTGTGGCATAAACAAGTTTGAGGACAGACATAGCTGTGTGTCTTGTTAAGCGTAGACGTGGACGTGTGTGGCTCTGCTGGCGGGGAAGGATCAGCTATACCCTCTGGCCTGCAGCTGGAGAGCACAGAGCATGCTCAGCTCCCCATGAGTTTGCTGAGTGGGGATCAGCCTGGATGGGGAGTACCCAAAGGCAGGCTTTGGAATCCCACATCTACCACTCAGTGGTGACTTGGGCAACTCACTCACCTCTTGGCATCCCGATTCCCTCATCTGTCAAAGAGGGACACTCAGCAAGGCCAACAGACAAACCCTGGGCAGCTGTTAAGAGCCAAGCCCATGGCACTATGATGGTGGTAGTAAGACCTTCCCCATAGGCTTGTTGCAAAGAGGAGGGTGTGTGCATGACTGGAAGGTACTGCTGTCATAACCAGGAGAGAGAAGTCCATTTTCTTACTCTGCTTTCCTCTGTTGATGGAGTGATGCCTATCAAACATGTCCCCCAGTGCTAGGCGCACAGTCAAGGCTGATAGTGACCGTAGTGCTGCTTATTATTCGGAGTTACTTGTTATTATTTGGAGTTATTATTTGAAATGTCCCTCACCATGAGAGTCTTTGGGGAGAACAAAACAAACCCCAGCCATTGCCAGGCAATGGAAATACAGGATTAATTGATTGGACCAGTGTTAAGGAACTTGGAGCGACCTGATGTCTACTCTGGTGAGGATTGTGAGGATTGTATTGGTGATTTCTTTCTTTCTCAAGGCAACGGTGTGCTTCCCTAGGAGCCTGCCCTTTAAAGTAAATTTCTTCCAGCTGGTCTTCTAAAGCTGCACATCTAATTGTCTGTACCATGCTGGAAACATGACAGTCCCTGATGTGGTAGCAGTGACAGTTCTCGCATATCAGATGAAAGATGACCTTCTAGGAGGTAACCACAGATGAGTTACCGCTGGCTGTGTAAAATTAAGTTTCTTTTTCTCTCCCTCTAGAAGAATATTTTTGCCGAGTTGGTTTATCATAATCTGTCAAAGAACCACCAAAAGTGAACTTGTGTGTAACTCAGGCTGTGCTGTGGACTTACGGCAGGGGCTCTATCACACATCAAAGCTTTTGCAGCCTTCATGTGCACTTGAGTCCCAACAGATCTTGTTGAAGTATAGACTCTGATTCAGTAGATCTTGAATGTGCTACAGATGGTACAGCTCCAGCCACCTCCCAGGTGGTACCCAACAGGCTGTCCATGGACCAGGGTTCTATATATTGAGTGCTAGGCCCCTTGATGGGCTGAGCTTCTGTAAAGTAGAGGCTAAACAATAATTGTTAACTTTTAATATTGTCTATTATAGTTTCCAAAGATTTAGATTGTATCCTTTGCTATATCCTAGATTCTGGTGTCAAGGAATTAGTTGTGTAAGGTGGGAGAGATGAGTCTGGTTAAACTTAGGACACGTCTAGGTCCTTTCTGCATGATGTCTTCTCATCAGATTGTATTCCAGAACCAGATTTCCTGCTACTGCCTGTGTTTGCAGCACTGAAAACATTTCTGTCCAGCCTTCAGGGAATTAAAGTTATGGACATATTATTCAGTCATTAAAAGGAGGGTTGGGGGTGAAGTTCAGTGGTAGAGCACTTGCCTAGCATGCATGACGGCTGGGTTAGCTCCTCAACATTGAGAGAAAGAAAAAAAATAGTAAGTCTCTATTGTTTGCCATGGAAAGCCACGCACAAACTGGTAAGTGAGAAAAATGCTTGTGATTGAGCACTTTTCTCTTATTATTTAGGATTTTAAAGCATGCATTTTCATGAATAATTAAAAAGATTATGCTATTTTTATTTTGAAAAAATACCCAAAGCAAACAATCAAAAACATTAAACTATTGCTTAGCCACAAGCAATTAGGAATTGGGGCTGCTTGGCCACATACCCCATTATGGTGAATCTCATGTTTCATGGCTAGTTGAGGATCTAGATCTCAAGCCGAGGTGGTATTGGAATCAGTGCCTTCCCTGTCACAGAGGCTCTTGGAGATGTGCAGGGTGATGGTGAGGGACAGGGAGCAAAGCTGACTTGGTGAGTGGCTTCCTTGGAGATCACTCTTGCCCTCCAAGTGCCAGATGGCAGGATTCCCACTTCATAGATGGAACTGGCCCTCAGAAGCCAATTTCCCTGGGCTCACACACTGACCTTGCTAGGACTTGAATCCAGACCCTTGTGACTCTGAGTCTGGTGCTTTCTGAGAAGTCCTTTGGATTTCCTGGACACCTAGGTGACTTCTTCCAACTCTTCTGTTCTCTTTTTTCAGACGACTGAACCGGAACCAGCTGCACACGTTGCCAGAACTGCTGTTCCAGAATAACCAGGCCCTGTCTCGACTGTGAGTAAATGCTCTGTGGCCAGAATGTTCTGCCTGTGGTCTTCTTCCCACCCTGTGGTCGGTGGGGCCTGGACTTTCCCATGACCTCTCCTGCTGCTGCTCCCCTGGCAGGAAGGGTTTAGGCCACCAAAGGCCAGGCCAGGTGCTGTGTGGGACGCTTCTCCATGGCGAGTGCTTGAAAGAACCCCAGTTCATCCATCCTTTGTGCTGCCATCAGCACTGCAGGGGCAGGGGCCTGTGGTGGCACACTGACTGCCGTCAGCCCTCACAGGGCCCTTCTTACGCATCTTTCACTGCCTTGTGTCTTGTACCTTGGGTTGAATATTGATTCTTTCGGCTATAGACTAATTTGTTTTCTGCTCCTTCCACCTTTTAGGGGACAAGGTTATCAACCAAGGTGTAAAGCCATACATAGGAACTGGTGCTGCTTGGGGTTATTTGTGGTCAATGTGCTGCTTTTGGGTTTTTTAAAGGATAGTTGCTAATTCTTCTGATCTGTGATTTCCCAGAGGTTTCTAGAATTATTCTACCATGTATATCATTTTGTGGACTCTTGGGTTGGACAGGACCTTGGAGATTTACTAAGGAACCTCCTCTGCAGCTCTTTAACATATGGCCTGCAGCTTTGCTTGGCTACCTTTAGAGACGGGGCATTCACCACCTCCCCAGGCAATTAGTTCCATTATTGGACAGATCTGTATATTAGAAAATTCCTCTTGGGCTGGGATATAGCTCAGTGGTGGAGTGCTTGCCTAGTGTGTGAGGCCCTGGTTTTGATAATCAGCACTGAAAAAAAAAATTCTTAACTTTGAGCCTTAAATCTGCTTTCTAATGACATGTTTTTCTTAACTTTGCTCTCTGTAACTACTTAGAACAGCCACATGAGCTTATGAATTTTTTGGAAGACTGTTAGGTTTTTGAATTTTGAGTTGGGAGGTTTTGAGTCGCCTTAATTGTTGTCACTAGCAACCTTCAGAATCATTGCCTGGGACCTTCTGATTGCCCAGCAGGGCGCTGGGTGAGAGATGGGGCTGCTGCTTCTTCCCTGGAGGAGCTCTGGGACAGCACCTGGGTGGAGCAAGAGGTGCCAGGTGATGCAGCTAAGACTGATGCAGGTGGGGCTGGGTGGCAGGTGGCAGCCTGGGCTTTCTAAGTACTGGGGGGCCTGACTATGGATGTCTCTTGTGTCCCTGATAACTGGGGTGAGTGAGTAGCACTGTGGAGAAGTTGGTGCTCCTGTGTACAGCCTGATGTGTGACCATGAAGCAGGCAGTGTCTCCTGCTGCTGAGACAAGGTTGGAAAGGTATTGTGACTTCCTCAAAGTCAATGTGAAGCCCCTTTGGACTCCTGGCCTTATGTTCTTCATGGTTTCATGTTCCAAGGGGATTCTAGAGCAAAGAACTTCTATGCTTTAGCAACTATTAAATAATCGGATTCTATAACCACGGGTTGGCACAAGGAGATCTATTCAAGGCTTGAGGAGACTTTGAAGAGGATAGGAGTCTGTGTGACACCTGCTCTTTGCAGTCTCCTGGGCTAGGAGCCAGGCAAACCTGTGGCCTCCAGACATTCTGGATGTTTTCACTGGGCCCTTTGGGAACATGTGCAGGCTCTTGAGCCAGAACTTTCCTTTCATGCTTACTGTCTCTCCCTCCACACTTTGCTCTTGGCACGAGATGCTTCATATGCAGGGCAGAGCTGCACCAGGGTGACAGGAGACCATTTTCTTTAGCTTTCCTCCTCTCCTCTCGCTTTTCTTTCTCTTTATTTTGGTGCTAGAGATTGAACCCAGGGGTTTCACACATACTAAGCACACACTCTGCCATACTGAGAGCTACACCCTCAGCTTCTAGACATTTCCTGATCTCTCTGTAAGCAAGGTGTGCAAGCCAGGAGGATTCCCATACCCCTGTGCATGTCAGCCCAGGGCTGGAGTTCTTGACAGAGGCTGGCACATCCTGGTGCCTCTCAGGCTTGGGCCGTCTTGCAAAAGGCAAATTCCAGGGAAACAATTGAACAAACTTTTTTTTGATCTGTTTGTCCCTGGTATGTGGGCTCAATGAGTTCTTCACCTTGGAGGTGATCATAGGGAAGCTATGTCAGTATTCTTTTTTTTTTTTTTTTTTGGTGCTGGAGATTGAACTCAGGGGTGCTCGACCACTGAGCCACATCCCCAGCCCTATTTTGTGTTTTATGTAGAGACAGAGTCTCACTGAGTTGCTTAGCACCTCGCCATTGCTGAGGCTGGCTTTGAACTCACGATTCTCCTGTCTCAGCCTCCCTAAGTGCTGGGATTACAGGCTTGAGCCACCGCGCTATGTCAGTATTCTTTATCTCACCTCTGCTCCTGTTCTCTGGACCTGAGCATATAACTTCTCCATTAAGTTCCCTTATTGGTCTGGCCAAGAAGCGCATGGGCACACTTGGTTCCAGAAACGGAGGCCCTGGCAGGCTAGTGTGGAAGCTGTGTGAGCAGAGTATAAGGGGGCAGCCGGCAGGCAGGAATTGGGGTTCAGCTGGCCCTTATGGCACCTGAGATGTGAGGATGTTTCTAGTTTGTCAGAACACCACCTTATTGTCCCGCTCTTCCCTGCAAAGCAGTGCCCTGGGCTTACTGGAACATCAAAGTTCCTGACACTTGGGTTAGCCATGTCACTGGCTCCCCTCCTGCCTCCTGTGGCTGTGGCGTTCAGATCCCTAAAGTGTCTTGGATATCAACTCCCAATTTCTGGAAGAATCTGATTGTTCCGTCTTAGGTCAGGTGATTGCCCCCTGGCCAGTGAGCTGTACTGGGCTGTGGGACCTCTGGACTCCATGCCTCATTGGGAGCTGTGGGTGGGAAGGATTCCCTAGAAGGCGGGGTAAGATGGGAGCCAGTGCCTAGCATTTCTAGTCTCACACCTGTTGACCTTCTCTTTGCTTTGGTGGGATCTGTTACTAATCCTTTCCGTCTGGAGCAAATAAGGAACTTTCATGCAGAGGCTTTGCCAAATCACCATGAAAATGGGCTTGAGCGAGACCAAATGTGCTGAGAAAGACTCGGCCACAAGTACAAAGGCCGTGCAGTCTGCCTGTGGGTTGATCTGGTCTGTGCAGGGCTGCTGTGAGGCTTGAAGAATAGTGTGACCCTCTTTCATGTCAGGTGTGAATGCTGTGACCTGTGAGAGGTGCTCAGGAAATGATAAGGAGTCCACCCTGGAATTGCTTTGGAGGATGGCAAACCCAACTCCCAGCCTCCAAGTGACCCCACACCTGAGCATTAATCCAGCATCAGTGCAGGTGTCCCCCACCCCTGTGGAGATCAGCCTTCACTAGCATCTCACCCCCTGACTCAGAATCATTCCTCGCTGTGTGGGGACCTTCCCCTAGGGGGGCTTTGGCTTCTTTTTTTCTTTTGCACTGGCGAACTCAGGGGTACTCGACCACTGAGCCACATCCCCAGCCGTATTTTGTGTTTTTTGTAGAGACAGGGTCTCACTAAGTTGCTTAGCACCTCGCCATTGCTGAGGCTGGCTTTGAACTCGCGATTCTCCTGTCTCAGCCTCCCAAGGTGCTGGGATTACAGGTTTGTGCCACTGCACCCAGCTCTTTGGCTTCTTTTCATGGGTGGTGAAAGGCACCCTGCAGAAGTACTCAGAGGAGGCCATGGAGGGAGGCTGGTCTGCCACTAGGAGAAGGGCTCTATAGCCCATGGGCTAGAATTTAGTGTGGGACAGTCATTGTTAGCAAAGGGAATCTGCTTTTGTACTAGTTTGCTGAGCAGTGAAGGGGAGAGTGGACCTGGAACCAGGAGGTGATGTTGCCCTTGGAAATGTTTTCTTGGTGCCCTGAAGTGACAGGTGAAGTCTGTGCTTCCTGAGGATGCTCTCATTGTGGGAGCCCACCCCCATTTAGAAGAGACCACCCACCTCCTCCTTGTCTAAAGTTAGCCACTGCAGAAGTGAGCCTGCCCATGACATTTTTCGTTGCCTCTATGTCCCAGGGCAGACAGGAAAAGTTTCAGGAACTGCAGTCCTTATAGTAATTAGGATGAGTGGAAGGTCATCTTGTGCCGGGCGCGTGCTGAACGACTTGCAAACAGGATCTGGTTTCCTCAGCAGCATCTCTGCGAGGGCAGCGTTTCTTCCATCTTATAGAGAAAATAAATGCAAGCTCAGAGGGTTTGTGACACGGCCAAGGAACAGAGCCAGATTTGAATCTGGTCTGCTGTTGCTGAAGTTCATCCTTACATACCACCCATCTACTCCCCCCATGCATCCAGCAACCCACCACCCATGCACCTCCTACCCCTGCCCACCCACTCCTCCACCCTCTCCACTTATCTATTTCATCTACCGTCCACCCGGCCTCCCAACTGCCTACCCTCCCACCAAGCAACCCTTTCATCTGTCTCCCTGCTCCTTACCCATCCTTCATCCCCCATCACCTCCTGCCCTTGCTCCCACCCACCTGGGTTTGGGCTCTGCTCCATTACCTGCCATCACCCCAGAGGATGTGGTGATGTTTCCAGAGACATGCACAGGGATTAGGTGGGGGTTAGAGGGCCATGCTTGCAAACTGGCCGCTTCCTTAGAGCAGCAAACCCTAGTTTTCACGCAAGTTCAGGTGGGCACAGGCGAGTATCAGCTCTCTGTCCTCCCAGGTCTGGCTGCCCACAGCCTCCTCTGGCTGGTTGCATTCTCTCCTGTCTTGTCCAAAAGCTGCTTCTGGAAACAGTTCCCCTGGGCTGCCTTTTAGCCTTGAAACCAATATGAGTCCCGACAAGATCGACCTTTTGCGTCTCTGCTGGGCCTAGAGGGGGTGGGGGTGGGTGATTAAGGGCAGCTCAGGGCATTTATTTCCCCTTATTTATATCCCTGCTGTAAGGACCACGATAACTCATTAACAGGGCCCTGGTGGTTGGAGCTGCAGGGCTGTGAGATTCTGCTGGAGCCCTGTTGAAGAATGCCTGACCCCAACGACCCTGTCTCAAGCTGGGTTTAATTAAACTGTCAGCACTGGTCAGAAGAACAAAGCTTCCCTTCCCGTCTAGCCCCCAGCCCCCATCAGAGGCAGGAGGGCATTCTCTGCTGAAATGAAGAGCTGTTAAAAATGGATCCGTCTTGCCTCCAAGGAAAATTACCCGAAGCAGGAAGGTGACCTCGCTATTGTGACATGTCCAGGCAAGGCAGCAGAGCTGTGGAACTGAACCAGCCACTCTGAAGACAGAGAGACGGCGGGTGAGGAATGGGGCCTTTGCTGGGCCAGGGCCTCCTTCCTGCCGGAACTGCCTCTGGACCCCTTAGGACGCCATCCATCACTCCTTAGGCTTCCCTTTTCTCAGAAAGGAATGTCATGAGCTTTGCCCGGTGAGATAGTAAGTCTGGAGTTGTTCCTGTCAATTATGATAGAAGCTTCCCTGCTTAGACAGTCAGGGCAAGTGCTGGGACAACAGGTCCTTCCTGGGGAACTTTTCAGCTTCTTAGTTGCACTTGTACACACAGTAAAGCTCCCAGGGGTGATGTAGAGCGTTCCAACTCTCAAACCTATCTGCCTTGGAAACTTCACAAATTTATTTTTTTTTTCAGTAAACACCTTTGGGCCTAGTATTAAGTGACATGCTGAGGTCTTAATAAGAAACAGAGTTGAGATTTGAACCCAGATCTGGCCACCCCAAACCCACACACTTCCTTCCGACCCATCCATACCCAAACTAGAGGGAAAGAGTTGCCTCAGGGGAGTTTATAAAAATGCAGATTCCCAGGGTTAAGGTCATCAGAGATCCTTGGTCAGTGTGGGAGGATCCAAGAGTTGTAGGATCATCAAGCCCCTCTTCCTCTGGCTCCTCTTTGGGAAGCCTTGCTCCCCAGCATGCGCAGTGAACCTCAGCTTGCCCTTGGCCTGGTTCCCATGTGAGAGCCGCACCAAGTAAGCAAGAAGCTGAAAGCGGTCTCTTCACCTCCCGCAGCCACGCAGAGAACAATTTGGGGATTATGAGTTGGCAATTATGGAGCACTCTGAACTCAAAGTGCTTTCCAATCATTAAATCCTTGCCTGCTGTCAAGGCCGGAGCAAAAAAGGCGAGTGTCCCACTGGGCGGCACGGGGGTCTCCTGGAAGGGGTCGGCCAGCTTGAGATTGACATCTGCACGCTACAGCGCTGGAGAGGGCTGATGAGCCCAGCATGGATGAATGTCCTATGCGTAGTCCTGGCACTGTGCTGCAGGCTTTGAATATCACTCTGTCTCTGGCTGGCACAGAACCACACAGGCCTTCCCAAATGTGGACAGCAGCCGTGGAGGCAGTGATCAGTCCATGGCCATGCTGGGAGAATGCCCACACTGGCTGGTTACACAAGGCTCAAGGCACAACAGGCTACTCAGCCTCTCTTGCAGCATCGTATGAATTCATACTAGGCAAATGGGATTATAATCACAGAGAAGATTCTGAAGAGAGAGGTGTGCATGCAGGAGGGGGCTTTGAGAAGCCCTTTCAAAAACTATACAAATAATTTTGCTAAGATTTTGAATGTTTGGAAAACAGGAAAAGCAGAAGAAGAGAGATTAAGGGGGTTTTGTTTTTCAAATAAGGCATTTAAATAATGCTTGAGCTAACACACAAATATTTTTAAAATTAAGTTTAATGCCAAAGCAATATGTAATTGTTATGATAATAATGATCATCTGTTATGTACTCACATGCCAAATACTTTACATGCAGTTTTTCATTTCGATTGCTACAGTCCTGGACAAAGAGTGCTGTTATTATCCCATTGTATAGTTGGGAGAATGGAGGCACAGAGGGGTTAACTGGTTGCATCGCTCTTCGTTGGTGGATTCGGGGTTGGCACACGGGAAGCGCAGCTCCAGGGTTGTCCTCTGACTCATCAGGCCAGTACAGCCTCTGTGTTATAGAAAATCTGAGAAACAGGAAGAAGGAAGAGATTGCTCATGAGGCTTCTGGGGAGGTGGGTTTCAGGGTACTGAAGGACATGGGAGGGATGGAGGGGTGGGGACTTCCCTTTGGGTGGAGTGGCTCTGCAGACATAAGATTGAGAATCTGGTTGTCCACGAGCCCCAGAGGAGTAGAGAGTTGTGTAGAGCTCAGTCTGGAAGGAGGTGTGTGTAGATGGGCTCTAACTTGGAATGCTCTAGAACGAGGAGTCTGGGGTAGGTGACAGAGGGAGCCACAGAATGTTCTTGATAAGCAGGGTGACTGAGCAGAGGGTAAGCCTCAGATGCCTGCACAAGGCCTGCTCCCCTTACTCACAACTCTGGAGAGAGCAGGAAGGACTGATGGGCCCCCAGCTCGGCCTCTAGGTTTCTCCCTGCTCCTGAAATGCCACCTTCCCATTAAGTCCCTCAACCCCTCTTCCCCAGACAGAACTGATTGTTGCTTCCTCTGTGCCCCCTTCCCTTTATAACACTTCCTTTGTTGTGGCAAAGTATACACAACATTAGCCATTTTAGCCATTTATACGAGTGCAATCAGTGATGTTAAATACACTTACAATGCCGTGTAACCATCCCCACTATCTATGCCCAAAATCTTGTCATCAGCCCAACAAAGCCTCTGCTCCCATTAAATGATGACTCCTTTTCTCCGTCCCCCACCCCCATGACCCTTGTTCTGTGTGCTGTCCCTATGGCTTTGCCTATTCCTGGTAAGTCATACAAATGGACTCACATATTATCCCATCTGTGACAGGCTTATTTCTAGTGTTTTTGAGGTCCGCCCCTGGTGTAACATCTGTCACTGGTGGAATAAAATTGCACTGCCTGGATATACCACATTTTCTCTATTCATTCAGCTAGTGGTAAGCATTGGTTACCTCCCTCCTCTGAGCCCTTTAGTACTTGGTGCAACCTTAGTCAGAGCCTCTGTGGTGTTCCTTATAATTTTTGTCCCTGCTGCCCCTGCTAGGCTGAACTGGGACTCAGAGAACAGGACCTGCCCTTGTCTCTCTAGCCCAAGTGGGCTCAGCAGACAGGTGGGCTGGTGGAAAGGGACTTACCAGATTCACCTGCTGTTTCCTCTGGGTCCTGGCCGTGGTCTTCGTGGTCTGCCTCAGCACTTGGCTTCATTTGACAGACTTCGGTGCTTCCAGCTGTCCCCTATTCTACCCGACCTGTGGCTGGCCTTGACTTATGGCCCAGAAGCATGAAGTCAGTTATTCAGGGCTCTGTGCTGGCTTGTAGGCTAAATATGACCAATGGTGACAGGTGAAATGGTGTGTCTGGAGAGGTGGCTGGAGCACTCCTCTGTGAGGGCAGTCACAACCCTAAAAATGCCTCCTGCTTCAGAAGGCTGGAGGCGCTTGAGCTGGTGGTGGGGAAGGATCGGATCAAGAAGGAAGTGTGGACCTCTCATTGGGGGCGGTGGATATGAGTTACCCAAGGCTGGACTGGAGCTGCGGTGGTGACTTATGCACGGTAGGGTCTGATGGGTTCAGGTTTTTTTTTTTTTTTTTGGTTATGGAGATTGAACTCAGGGGCACATAACCACTGAGCCACATCCCCAGCCCTTTTTATATTTTATTTAGGGTTTAGAGACATGGTCTTGCTGAGTTGCTTAATGCCTTGCTAAGTTGCTGAGGCTGGCTTTGAATTCTGTGATTCTTCTGCCTCAGCCTCTTGAGCTGCTGGGATTACAGGCAAGCGCCACTGTGCCCGGCCGAGTTCAGTTTTTGGTGGGGATGGGCCAGGGCCTGGCATGTCCTAGGCAGGCCTTCCTTTTAGCTAAAGTGCCAGGCAGTGTGTTTCCTGCTTGAGATTCCTGGCCAAGCACCGAGAAGGTACGACGCCGTTTCTTAGGCTCTTGGCACTGTGACGTCAGGCTGATGTGCTGTCCGCAGGTGTTGGCAGGACCCTGTGGTTTGGAATCAGTGGAGCAACACTGGCTCTCTCACGTTAGTGAGAAACCCTGCTGGCACTTGATAAATTGGCTCTTAATTAACAAAAATATGGGAAGATACATTATTAATAAAGATATTTTAACAGCCCCAATCTTTCAAATGTTGCCCTTAGGGGAGGGATCAAAAGGTTTCTTCCTGGTGACATGGCTGGCCACTGCTGTCTTGTGTTTTAGGCCTATTTCTCTCCCCGCTCCCTTCATCTCTGTGTCAATAAACTTCTGGGCTGCTCACCTCTGTGGTCAGTCTGGCCCCAGTGTTAATGAGGAACCTCTTGGCAGAAGCCTGATCTCTGTCTCAAGGAAGCTTGGTGTGTCTTCAGGGCAGGGAGCCTTGGTGCAGAGGAAGGGAGCAGGCAAAGAGCTGATAAACGCATCCCCCCATCTCTGCCAAATCTCTGCCCTTTTCCCACATTTCCTTCTGGTCCTCTTGTAGGCTGACCTTCCCTAAGGAGATGCAGCCCTCCATCTTGCCAGTTTTGGAGCAGCTGGTGGCCTGGCATGAGTGGACCCTCATGTGGATCCTGCATTTAAGAATGGACTCTGGCTGGGCAGAGAGGGGTCAGGCTTCTCAAATCCGAATTGGGCTTGACCGAGCCTGTGTGAGGTGGGCACTAGCCTGAGAAGAGGTGCTTGTCTTTTAGGAAAAATGGGTGGCGGGAAATTAACACTGTGCCTCTTAAGCCCCTTGACACTTTGCAAAAGCTTCTTAGCAGAACTCTCCGGGTCTGGTATGTGGCCTATTTTTCCATCTTAGTGAGCAGCTTGTGGTTTGCTCACCTGAGCTGACTATGAACACAGAGCCCGTTTCTCCCTGGTGCTTTGTGCACAGTTCAGTGAACCTGGAGCCATTTTTGCCTTGAAGGGTATTGACTCACTGAATTTTCCTCACCTGGCTAGGATCCTGGGCCTCGACTGTGGTCAAAACTTCTGGCAGGGTTGCCTGTATTAGTCAGCCCTGGCTGCCATAGCAAAGTATTGTAGATGGGTGGCTTAAACACAGTTCTGGAGCCTAGAAGCCCAAGATCAGGGTGCCAGCATGGGCAGGTTCTGATGAGGCTCCTCCTTCCTGGCCTCCATATAGCCAGCCACCCTCTTGCCCTGTCCTCCGAGGGTGGTGGTGTGGAGGAGACACAGACCACGGGAGGGTGAGCTCTCTGTGTCTCTTCTTTTAAGGACAGTCATCCCATTACAAAGGCCCCAGCCTCACAGCCTCATCTAAACCTAACTACTTCCAAAGACCCCATCTCCAAATACACTGAGGGTTGAGGCTTCAACATGTGAATTTGGCAGTGGGCACAGTTAAGTCCAAGGCTGCTGCCCTTGCCATCTGTATCACTTCTTATGGCCACTGGAGCAAATTACCATGATCTTGGTGGCTTAAAATGACACAAATTTATTATCTCGTAGTTCTAGAGGTCCAAAGTCCAAAGCGGGTGTCATGGGGCTAGAATTGAGGTGCTGGAAGGCTTGCTTTCCTCTGGAAGCTCTCAGGAGAATCTGTTCCTTTGCTTCTCCAGCTCCCGGGGGCTGCCCTCATTCCTTGGCCCATGACTGCATTGCTCTGACTTCTGCTCCACATTTTCTTCAACTCTGACTCTCCTACCTCCTTCCTACCCTGGGATCACACTGGACACACTTGGATGATCCAGTCTCACCTTCCCATCTCACGATTCTGCATCACATCTGCGAAGTCCCTGTAACGTCACATACCTCTGGTTCCAGGGATTAGAATGTGATCATCTTTGGGAAGGGCTTTGTTCTGTCTGCCTCATAGTCTTTTCCCTTTGGGGCATGAGGACCCTCAGTGGCTGCAAGTATGCCAGGCCCCTCTCTGCCTGGTACTATGGAGTTAAGTGCACACCACCCTAATTCCAGGTGCTCACCAAAGAAAAGGGCCTCTGGACAGCTGTCCTGACTCTTCCAGGTTGTAACCAGGCTCCTGGCATTGAACCCTCTCTTTACCTCTAGTGATCATGGGGATTGGAGACAATGACTTAACCTCTGTCCATTGGAGGGCTTTGTGAGGGGTAGGGGTGGTGTCCATGGAGCACCTGGTACAGGTGCTGTGATTATAATCAGGACCCATCCGTGGGAAGTGATGGGGGGGGGGAGGACTAGTTCTATCCAGTGTGTTACTTGGATGTAATTTTCTGTCCTGGAAGCCTTGTGCTGTTGGGCTTCTCAGCTCCCTCTCATCACAGCCGCAGTGGGAAGTGACAGGTAGGCCAGAAGCTCCCTGACTGCCTGAAGTTCCCCACCTGTCTTTGCTTTGGAGACAAAGCATGTTTCTCCCTGAGCATCTTGCCTCTGCTCACTCTGGATCTGGCAGGCGGCTCTGCCTGCTCCCTGGGAGTTTCACTTATGTAGGTTTGACTCCCTTTGCTTTCATAGACTGAGAAGGAGGTGGTGACTTCATACAAATGGAAGACGAATCTCTACAGCCTCTTTCCACGAACGCATTCCCCAGGAACTGACTTCAACCTAGGGCTCCTTATTAGATGAACTTGGCATGACTATTGACACGAATTATAACTCATGACACTTCAATTCGTGATCCTCTATAGTGGAAGATTGAAAGAAGTTGATGCCAGGGTACAGATGGCACCTTACTTTTTTTATTAATTCTCAGCTGGTATCCATCACGGCTTCATCTGATCTTCACTCTACGTAGCATCAAAAATCCTTCTGAGAGTGTGGACATGGTTCTGCTACTTAGAGACTTCAGGCTCTCCTGGCATTGAAGTCCGTAGGGAGCAGAGGTTGTCACTTGTAAACAGAGGGTCGGCATTGATGTTTAGCCTTCACTGATGTGTCCGTGGATCGGCTCTGCCCTTGAAATCCAAGTCCCCACCTCTCCTTCCTTCCCAATTCTAGGCTGGCTTATTTCTCCTCAGCAGTGGCTTATTTGTTATTGTGATTAATACACGTAATGTAGAGTTTACCAACAGTTTTAAAGGATAGAGTTCAATAGTATTATGTCTGTTCACGCTGTTGTGAAACTGACCTCCAGAACTGTTTCATCTTACGAGACTGAAACTCTATAGGCATTAGAGAGCTCCCAGCCCACCCCTAGCTGCAGCCCTGGCAACTACCACTCTACTTTATGTCTCCGTGAGTTTGACTCCTCTGGGAACTTCATATAAGTGGAATCTAACAGTATTTGTCCCTCTATGATTGACATGTTTGATTTAGCATAATGTCCTCCAGGTTCGTCCATGTCAGAATTTCCTTCCTCCTTGTGGCTGAATAATATTCCCTTGTCTGTATCTACCACATTTTGTTTATCTATTTGTCCAGTGATGATGATTGGGTTGCTTCTGCCTTGGCAATTGTAAATAATGCAGCTATAGACATGGGTGTGTGAATATCTCTTTCAGACCTTGCTTTCAATTCTGTGGATATATACTCAGAAATGGAATCGCTGGGTCATATGGTAATTCTATTTTCAGTTTTTTTGGAGAGATTCCCCATACAGTTTTCCACAGTGGCTGCCTGATTTCACAATCCCACCAACGGTGCACGAGAGTCTGCTTTCTCCACCCCTCCACCTACACTTACGTTTTTCCTCTCTCTGTCTTTATTGTGGCTGTCCTAATGGATGTGAGGCAATGTGTTGGTGTGGTTTTGACTTGCACTCTCTGGTGATTAGTGACATTGAGCATCTAATCATATGCTTGTTGGCCGTTTATATATCATCTTTGGAGAAATGTCTATTCAGGTCCTTTATTCATTATTTGATTATTTTGTTGTTGAGTTGTAGGAGTTCCTTATGTACTCTGGATATTAATACTTTACCATATACATGATTTGCAAATATTTTCTCCCATTCTATAGGTTGCCTTTTTCACACTGTTTTGTGATTTTTTTCCCTCTCTCTCCCCCCTCCCTCCCTCCCTCCCTTCCTTCCGTCCTCCCTCCCTCCCTCCCTCCCTTCCTTCCTTCCTTCCTTCCTTCCTTCCTTCCTTCCTTCCTTCCTTCCTTCCTTCCTTCCTTCCTTCCTTCTTCCTTTCTTGTGTGTGTGCGCTTAGGATTGAGCCCAGGGGTGCTTTACCACTGAGTTTCATCCCCAATCCTTTTTAATTTTTTTTTGAGTTGCTGAGGGTCTCATTAAATTGCTGAGACTGACCTCAAACTTGCACTTCTCCTGCCTCAGCCTCCCGAGTTACTGGAATTACAGGTGTGCACTATGGTGCCCAGCTTGTGTTTCTCATTTTTATTAAAGGACTGGATGAGCGTATAGAAAGAGCACACAGCAGATCTGCAGGTGGTGCAAAACTGAAAAGGGATGGCTCTTGTACTTAGCATGACAGAAGTAAGGTTGAAAAATGACTTCCACATCCTGCACTAGAATTGGGGAACTGAAACCTAGATAAATATGAAGGTGACTCCAGAAGCACAGGCAAGGGGAGAGCTTGCTTTTACTTGTGGAAAGGGCTTGTGATTTCAAGCTGAGGATGAAGCAAGGTACAGTAAGGTGCCTGGACAAGTGAATGTAGTCCTAAGCTGAGTTAATAGAGGCAAGGTGTCCTCTCCAGGGGAGGGGACAGTCCTGTTCCAGTCTGGGATGATCCAAGCACATCCAGAGAACAGTGTTTAGTTTCAGAATTTGCATTTTATGGTGGATGTTTGTGAGGAGGCCACTAAACATGCTCTGGCAGAGGGGTGGTAAACATTAGGAGCCATCTGGAAACCATTTCAGGTGAGATAGAGTAAAGGGGCCTGGGGCTGTTTGGTGTGATGAAAAGAAAATGTGGAGGAAACCTGAGAGTCATTTTGGAATCTGTATCCTAAGGATGGTGGATGGAAGTTGTTCCAGAAGCTAAGCATCTGGGGCAGACGGTTTGGGGAAGCGGTGTGTTCCACGCGGGGCAGGTTTTCCAAACCCGAGGGTGGGCTGCTGTGCTCATCACCTCACCCCTGGGGGAGCTCAAGGAGCAGCTGACTCTGCTTCTGCCAGGCAGAGGGCTGTGGAGGTGCCGTGGGGTTCCGGGGCTCCATAGTCTGGGTTCGATAGCCTCAGGGTGCTCTTAGATGCAGAGTGCTCGGGGTGTTTGTGAACAGGGGTGAGGCCCATCCCAACAGTGTTTGGGATGGTTTATCTGCCTGCAGACACAGGAAACTGGCAGCCTGGAGGTCTCCTGGCCCAAGCCTCAGTGTGGGAAGCCACCCTTACAGCAAGCCTCTCCAGCGAACTGTGTAACAAAATATTTGCAAGACCCTGGATTCTGGCCCACATTTTGAAGTCAAATTCGAAACAATAAAAATCAGCAAATTGCTTTGGGAATGGGATCTGATTGGTGAAAAGACACAGAAGGTCTATCCTCAGGCAAAGCACTCCTGGGACAGTCTGGTTGGAGGTACCCAGAGGAGCCCCCTCCCCACATCCCCTCCTAGCCCTCGCCAGTTGAGCAATGACTCATTTCGCACTTTGAAGTCGATGTGGTTGTCCTCGGAGCTCTGGTGTTTGTCCCCCTCTGCTCCTGCCACAAAGGCCCTTCTGTCGGCAGATCGTGGAGGCCAAGCAGAGAAGGGTTAGGAGAGGAAGGTATTGACTGAATACCAATCAGGAGCGGAGCGTGTGTATGGAGGGTGAGGGGCTCCAGGCTGCTGGGGGTGGGGGGCCCACTCGTGCTGTGCAAACAGAGCCAAGAATTCCCTTTGGCGGGTTTGTTTTACCAAAGGCTCTGGGGCCCCAGAGGAGGGCGCTGGGAGCGGGGAACAGGAGAGAAGGAGGAAATATTTCACAATGCGAAGTTTAAGTTGCACTGCTTGTTGGGGAGGCGCCGGCCTGAGAGCTGCAGACTAACAAAGAGGCAGTGTGGGCTGGTGACAGTTAGGGGAAAACACAGGGCTGCTAATGGGGCAGTGATGGGTGGGGAGGTAACCTGGGAAAAGCTGGTACAAGGAGAGCAGGCACATAAATTCTGGTGGTGTGACATCCCCCTTGGCAGGGAGACCGGGACCACTCTCACCCTCCCCACAGCCAAAGCCAGAGATGCTCTCGCTCCCAGGGATGTGGCCAGGGTGAGGAATGGCTGAGAGGGGAAAAGCCCTGCTGCGGTTCCACTGCCCTGCAGCACCCTCTCCCCAAGCCAGAGTGGGAGAGGAAGGCCTTGGGAAAAACGCCAGAAAAAAGCACAAAGAAGAGGGCCTCACGTGGAGAAGCTTTGCTGATTTGAGGAGACCCCAGCTGGTCAGGCAGGTGGGAGCAGAGGACTTGGTGTCCTGTGTGCATGTGGAAACCTCAGGGCCCCTCATAGGACTCAGAGACACAGGGCTTGCCTGTGCGCTGAGGCCCTGGTGTTCT
Source organism: Xerus rutilus (assembly GCA_028644305.1). NCBI lineage: Eukaryota > Metazoa > Chordata > Mammalia > Rodentia > Sciuridae > Xerus > Xerus rutilus. Next base: position 27,522,567 of record CM053404.1, read on the forward strand.
GCGCACCATTTCTAGGAGGGCCCTCTGCACATGACAGCTCCTCGAGGGGACAATATTTATTACCTGGGAGCTTTCCGAGGAAGCCATTTAGCAGTTTGTATTTGGACTTTTATGGCTTCTGTGGGGTTCCCCCGACAACCCAGGATGTTCCAGGGCCCGAGTGGTGTGCTTCTCAGCGGTGATGGTTTTGGTTCTCTGTCACAACCAGTTTTTTTTTGCGAGGAGGGTACTGGGGATTGAACTTAGAAAACAAAGTCCCCCTCCCCCCCAAAAAAAAACACCTCAAAACAGGAAAACCACATTTGATTTATTATTCGTGTGTGTGTGTGTGTGTGTGTGTGTGTACAGGAACTGCTCTCCTCTTCAGAGCCTTTAGAAAAAATTTAGGAAAGAAGACGGGGCATCCCACCTGATGGGAACACTTTGGGAGCTTCTCTGGCTCTGAGCTGTGGGTTTGAACCTCCAATGTGATCTGATCCCTGGTTGATGTTTGCAAAGTAGCAGCTGGCCTTAGACTCCTGGTCATCCTGCAGCCTCTAGCTTAGCCAGGGGGACCCAAGGCCTGACTCTCCTCTGGATGGATGGATGGGTGGATGGATAGATGACAGATTCATTCAGCCAACCAACTTATTACAAGCCTGCCACGTGCAGCCATTTGTCCAGCGCAGGGGATATCAGGATGAATTAGATATGGTCTTGAGCTTAGGCAGAATGTTGATTGGTGGGGTCGCCTGTTGTTGCTCATTTCTCAAATGGGTGGCGTTAAGCTGTGAGAATTTGATGGCAGGTTGCTTTTTCCCTCCCAATGCCCATGAAAGGAAAAAAAAATGGAATGTGAAAGAAAATGAATAGAAGTGGCAATCATTTCACAGGGACAGACGCACATACATCAATTACACAGTCGTCCCACTGTGACCCACAACCCCATTTATCTTTTTCTGTCTCAGACATATTGAATTTTGGTCGCTACACCTGGGGATCTGAATGTCTTACTCCTCTGAAAGCAATTGGGAGAAACAAAGCAGTTTGCTGTAAGTCACAGCTCCATTTATAAGAAACAAAGGACAAGAAATCATTTCGGGCAGATTCTTACAGTAAACTGTGAAAGCAAGACCCGTAACTCACGTATTGATGATTCTTAATAGTATCTTTCATAGTTAGCTAGACATGGCCTGTGACCTCAGTTGTCTCAAGAGGAAGGCTGTGGATAACTGGTCACTTGAACATTGACCAAAGAGCATGGTGACTGTCCCCTGGGCTCCCACAGGAGGGCATCCCTTGCTCATTAACGCCATCTGTTGATGGTGGAGGTGATTTCAGGGGGCGGGGGGTCAACTGGGCATATTTCTAAAGGCACCTGTAATCCAAGGGTTTAAGTGGGGAAGCCATTGCACAGCTTCCGTTTGCACTTTATGTTCTCTGGTGCTATGGAAACAACCTTAATTAGGAATCAGGCATGATGTGGAAGTTAAGAGTTTGGACTCTGGAATCCAATAGCTATGCTTGCTACTTAACTGGCTGGTGGCCTGGGATGAGTTGCTTATTCTTGCTCAGACTCAGTCTTCTCGTCTGGAAAAAGAACATAATAAGGACCAAGCTCAGATTAGTGATACAGATTTTATGAGATGATGGAAGAGATGGGACCAGCAAGAGACATTACACTCATGTTTTTTCTTGATAGTTAAATCCAAGTCCCTCTAATTAGGGAGTGCAGAAAACTCAAGAAAATAATAACATATCCATTACCCAATAAACCAGCATCTTAGTCCTCAGCCTATCCTTGAATATGGTAGGGAAAATTTTTCCAAAAGTAGTATTTGATAATTTTTATTTTTTTATTTTTTATTTTTTAAACAAAGAGAATCAGGCAAACACATGTGGCTGAGATTCTGGAAATTTGTTCTGGCATTCAAACATGGTGGGGTAATTTCCAGCAAGAGAGAAATGAGCCACAAAGGCAATGTTCTCCAGGTTGTTTCAATCAATACCTAAAGTTTTTTGACTGCTGAGATTCTAGCAGAGATTTTCCTTCAGGAGGAGGAAAGCATTTTTTTAAAAAAAATGTATTCAACTGACAGTTAACATTTTCAGGATATAACACATAGGATTAACAGCAGTGGTCAGTGTGGTCCCATGTTGCCATAGATTGTTTGTTTTGTTTTGTTTTCTTGTGTGTGTGCTAGGGGTGGAACCCAGGGCCTCGAGCACAGTGGGCAAGCTCTCTACCACTGAACTGCATCCCTAGCAGGAAAATATTTTTAAAGAAATAAAATGTATGAGTTTTTTTATGCAGACAAGGGGAATGGAACTCACCCAGCAACATTTCCTTTCTTTCTTGCTGACCTTACGGGAGATCCACTGGCGGGAAGTCTGGGTTGGAAGGATGCTGGCGCCCAGTTCATTTGCCTCTGAGACCATCTGTTTGTTGAGGTTGAGGCCTTGGTAGTTACCCGTTTGACTCTAATATTCTAATAGGAGGACTTGTCCTTGTTCAATCTGTTCCAATTCCCTGTCCCCCTTGTTAATATCAGCTCACACCCAGAAGGGCCCGAGGTTCAGAATCATCCCTTGAGACCCAGTTGCTGTCCCGGGCTTCTCTAGTTGTGCCCTGAGAACATGATATTTTCTTTTTCTTTTTTGGTACTGGAAATTGAAACCCCAAGCACTTTACCACTGAGCCACATCCCAGCCTTTTGTGCATTTTATTTTGAGACAGGGTCTCACTCAGTTGCTGAGGGCCTTGCCTACTTGCTGAGGCTGGCCTTGAACTTACCATCCTTTGGCTCAGCCTCCCAAGCTGCAGGGATTACAGGCATGCATCACTGCACCTGGTTGGTATTGCCTCTTACACACCAAGAATGGCTTCCAAATCTTGCCAGCTCTGAAATTAGCTTTGTTAAACATGGAAAGATCAGTGATTTCTGCTCATTTCTCAGCTTTTGCAGCCCTTCAGGGTGAGCCACGTCACACCCATCAGTACTCTGTGCAGTGCTTAGCAGAGGTGGTTTGTATTTTATTTTTGTTTAAAAAGGAGATGTGGGTTGGTGTGTTTAGGGAGAGAGCCTGAAGCTTCTTGTTTTGTTTTACTTTTTTGTTGGTCTGTGTTTCTTGTTTTCAATGGAGGGATTTCTAAAAGAAAGGGGAAAATATTATGTGGCAAAATTACAAAATTATAACACTATAAGGACACACTGTGGCGTATCACCCTGGAGAAGGGGCTGGTGCAGGCAAGGGGCCTTGAAATATGCACTTCCTTAACTTCATGGCAGATCCACTTTTTAGAAAATGAATTTTATTTTTTAGAGCAATTTTAGATTCAAAGCAAAATCTAGTTAAAAGTGCAGAGAATCCCCACAGCCGTGCCTGCCCCCCTCCACTAGAGTGGCTCACTTCTCGGAATGGATGAGCCTATACTGCCTTGTTGCTGTCACCCAAAGTCATGGTTTATGTTAGGGCTCATTCTTGGTGGTGTACACGCCATGGGTTTGGATGCATTCACGAGGACTTGTGTGATTTCCTGAGATGGTTTTGTTAGTGTGTCCCCACCCTTATTACCAATGCCAAAGATCAATGCTGACACCTCTGCCCAGCCCTAGGCCCCTTCCCATCATTACCCCAGGGACCCCAGAGATGTGGGAGTTCCCCAGGGAGGCTGTAGCACCTGACCAGCTGCCATCCTTTTTTTGTATCCCTCCCTAGGTCATGGTGTTTTTCTTTCTTTTTTTTTCATATGTTTTTTAGTTGTAGATGGACACAAATATCTTTATTTTATTTATTTATTTTTATGTGCTGAGGATCGAACCCAGTGCCTCACACTTGCTAGGCAAGCGCTCTTCCACTGAGCTACAGTCCCAGCCCCTGCAGTGTTTTTCTTTAAGGCAGGCAAAGTAGGATTTTCTCTTCCCATGCCTAGGGGAGGGGTTTTCACCCCCAGCTCCACATCTGGCCTCAGCCATTGCTTTCGGGAGGCAGGAGGCAGGTGTAGCTCCTTTTCCACTTGGCCCCGTAGCACAGGGTCTAGTGAGAGCTGCAGAGGAAGGCGGGAGCTACTCAGCTTTGGGTGCTTATACAGCCCACTTGGATTCCCCTCTGCACAGGGCTCAGGTTTGGGGACTTTAGTTTCCCAGGGCTTTACTGATGCCCAGTGAGCAAATGTGCCACCCAGGTGTCCTTGCTGTGGCTCAGCCCCCGGTTCCTGAGGCATGGATCGCACAGCCCCTCGCCCTTGCCGATCTGAGTTTCTCATGGGCATTTTGCTTTACCCTCTCGACCTCTCAAGGGAACCGGCATTTAGGCTCCATGCTTTGGGGCTTTGTGAGCTGGCTTTGCCATATCTGCTGTTTCTTAGCCACGTGACTTCGGACCAAAAAATGTAACTGCCAATCTATTTCCTCACTAGTGAAATGGGGATGCCAGACCCAAAGTAGGGTCGTAGCACAGTTTCAGTGCTAGGCCTGGGTCTGCATCAGCGTCCGCTCTGCTACCAGCAGAGGCTATAGTCCTTGGCCTGGCTGTACAGGGATGCTGTCACCTGAAGATGTATTCCCCTTCTAAGATGGGGAATGAACTTGTGGGGTCCCTTCCATCCTCTCAGGAGGAAGACTCCCAGGGCCACACTGTGAGTGGACCTTGGGCCTCAGTGTTTCAGAACCATATGTTAGCTGGCTGGCCTGTTACCACCAGGTGAAGACACAGGCACGCACTCGAGCCACTGGGATGGGAACCCTGGGCAGGTTATTCAGGCAGCTGGCTGTGCTGGCTCCTAGGCTGCTGCCAGGTGCAGGGCGCCATTCATGAAGTTCATGCCTTTGAGCCTGCGGGCACAGGGATCTGCCTCGGGCTCTCCCTGGGTCTGATCTTTAATCTTTCATTTGTAACACACTCAACAGATATTTCTATTTCTGCTTCATTTCAGTCTCTGGGGGGACTGTGGTGAGAAAAAAGGCAGTGGTCTCTGCTTTCCAGAGCTGATAGGTGCTGTTGGGGATAGGTGTCATCAACATGAGCTAGAGAAGCCTTTCATTCGAAACTTCAGATGGCTGGTGGTGCAGGGCCGTGCTGAAATATCAAGGATAGAGACTGAAAGTGGCCACTTCCTTGCTGATCAGTGAGGAGGCAGAGATGAGCCCTAGGGTGTCTGGGAGTGGGTAACAGAAGCCTTGGAGCAGGAGGGCAGGGCTGGAGGGAGACCCGAGAGCCACCCTCTGTTCTTCCAGCCCCTGGCCCTGCTTGCTGCGCCTGCCTGTCCAACACTGCAAAGTCTGCAATAGCTGCAGCCTCGGGCCCTCCTTCACCAGCACCTTGGACAGTCCAGAGCCCTCATGCCCTGCTGCATTGCTGGCCTTGGCCTCTTCTGGCTGTGGTCTTTTTGCTGTTGATCTTCCCGTGTCAATGACTTCGAGTCACTTTTGCTCCTCTGGACGAGGTGCCCTCTGTCCCCTCTAACCTGTGCTCCAAGCTCCTGACTATTTCAGGTACCCTCTGCAGCACGAATGACTACACCGTGTATACGTGGCTGTCTCCTGTCCCTCCTGTGACCTTGACCTTGAGTCTCCTCTACTCCAACATTCCATCTGTGAAATAGAAGCCACAATCCTTCCTCCCTTCCTGTCCTGTTTGTGATGGGAAGTGATAGAGTCCCAGGCTAGAGAACAGAACATTATTTAGAAATTCAGTGAGTAACTTGCAGAAATTGCCTTGTGAGTTTCAGTCAGAAGGAACTCTTTGGATGAGTAGGACTTGGCTGAATGAAAAAATGAAAACAAGCCAAGTATGGTAACATACTCCTGTAATCCCAGCATCTCAGGAGGCTGAGGCAGGAAGATTGCAAGTTCAAAGCCAGCATCAGCAACTTAGTGAGTCCCTGTCTCAAGATAAAAAAAAATAAAAAGGGGCTGGGGAAGTAACTTAGTGCTAAAGTGCCTGTGGGTTCAATTGTCAGTATGTTAAAAAAAAAAAATCCCATAAAGATGAGGAGGCCAGAGTGATTCCACCAACAGCAACTCTCTGACACGCTAGAATTCATTAGAGATTTCCTGGTTTTGAGAGGAGGTTTCAGAGAGCCTCCTCAGAGACTCTTGCACCTGTGGGGACCCTGGGAGTTGTCACTCTGCACCTGTGAAGTTCAGCTTCCCAGACACCTGCAGTTTGAGTGGTGTGTGGTGAAGGGCACAGAAGCTGGGAGACTCTTTGGTCTTGCCAGGTCACTGGGGTTCCCCGCTTCTGGAAAGGAGGTGTCCTTTCCAGAATGCAGAGTGGTGTTGACAGCTTCTGTGCTCCAAGTGCCCACTGTACACATGACTCCTGTCAATCCTCCCTGCACACCTGGAGGGGGCTGTTCTCCCCAGGAGGTAGATGAGGGAGCTGAGACACCTAGCTTGGTAACTTGCTCAGGGGGCACAGAGAGTGGGTGATTTTTCCAAAGTCTTCTGTTTTCTCCCCCAGGACCACATCATCAAATTGGGAACCAGGCCCAGAAAATTAAGGAGGAAAGAGGATGTCACTTCTTTTTTTTGGTACTGGGGATTGCACCTAGGGTGATCTACCATTGAGCTAATCCCCACCCCTTTTTATTTTTTATTTGGAGACATAGTCTTGCTAAGTTACTTAGGGTCTCACTAAGTTGCCCAGGTTGGCCTCAAACTTGTGATCCTCCTGCCTCAGCTTCCTGAGATGCTGGGATTACAGGTGTGCATCACTATGCCTGACAGAGAATGTCACTTCTGTGGGAAAAAGATGATGACAGAGTTCACCAGAAACTTGGACACCTTGAATCATCATCTTGGGGAGGAAGTACAGACTGGGGACAGGGGTGGGGGATGCTGCCAGGGAGGAGAGGGGAAGGGAGTCAGCTCACAGGGGCTCTTGTCCCAGGAAGAGGCAGCTAAGGTGGGAAGGTGGGGTTCCTGCAGCTTGCGGGGGCAGTGCCCTCCGTGGCTTGCATTCCCCTCCATACTCTGCCTGCAGAGGTAGAGCGCTCCCATCCTGCCCAGGGGCACAGAGAGAAAAGGCTGCCCTTTCCCAAACTGTGTGTGCTTTTCCCAGGGGCCATTGTTCCCCGTTGCCAGGAGACCAGAGCCTTCAGGTGTCACCCTGGAGACTGGGGCCTGGGTATTTGGGTTTAGGTCAGGCACAATAATGCCTGTCGAATGAGATGGTGTCCCCAGGACCTCCTCAGTCATTTGTCACACAACTGTGGTTCCCAACAACTATGGGGACATAGGGGCTCTGGGAGAAGGTGGGCGGGGGTAGGGTGGGCTGAAGGACATGAGATGGGGCAGGCTAATGATTGTCCCCCAGAGCAGAGCAAATATACCTCTTTGGGGACAGGAAATGAAGCTGCCTCGGCCTCTCTGGGTGTCAGAAGGCCTGTGAGGGATCTGACCAAGTTCAGAGGCTCACTGAGAGGTAGGGGTTCACCCAGCTGCAGGCCTGAGGGTGCTTCAGGGAGCACTCAGCACCTTCATGGGATGTCTGCTCCATGCCTGGCCAGGTGGCCCAAGGACACAGGTGTGGCAAAGCAACTGTCCAAATGGAATACAGTAAGAATGATGTCAATTCAGTGACCAGGGACATGGAGGAGGGGATGCAGGAAGCCTGGGACCATGCTGGGGTCACTTCTTAGCAGACCCAGGACACGTGCAGATAGATCCTTCCCCCAAACAGTATAGCACAGCATTTCAAAGATGTGATTCAGAGCTAGTAAAAGCAGACAGATAAATATCTGTAATCTACTGGTAAAATAGCCCCATCCCCATGTCATTTTTTATTTTTGGAATTTTTTAATCATGATAAAATACACGTAAAACTGATCATCTTAACCATTTTGAAGTGTACACCTCAGCACTGCACAGTACGTTCACATTGCTGTGTAACTATCTCCAGAGCGTTTTCCTCATACAAAACCAAAACATTGCTCCCTCCCCTCAGCCCCCCCCCCCCAACCACCACCGGGACCTCAGGTGAGTGGGATCCTGCAGCATTTGTCCTTGTGGCTGGCCTAGCTCACTTGGCATGGTGTCCTCCAGGTTGGTCCCTGTTGTAGTGTGTCAGCATTTCCTTCCAAGTCTGAATAATACTCCATGGTGTATATACACCACGGTTTGTGGACCCATTCATTCATGGGTGGGAGCTTGGGTAGCTTCCGCCCTTTGGCTCTTGGGACTGATGCAGCTTTGAGCATGGCTGCTTCGCTTTCCAGGCTTGCGCTGATTTTCTTTGTGACCTGGGACGTGAGCTATAATGGCTTTCCTTGCTTCTCATCTAAGCACTCTAGGGCACAGCCCTGGGGGGCGGTTGCCTGTGATTTGTTTCATGCCCATTAATGATGCTCATTCCTGCTGCTTCCTTCTGCTTGACAGCTGGCTGCTGTCCCCTGGTGAAGAAGGTCTTAATTGAGGTTGGGATGTGGGTAGGTGAGGAGCTGGGCACACCAGTCCAGCTGATGCTGGAGGTTTGGGTGGGTTGATAGGAGCAGCATCTCAGAGGCACAGGAATCTCCAGCACGTTCTGGCAGATGGTGCTGGTGAGCCTAGTGGTAACTGGGCCTCCAGGAAGTGGAGGAATACATGGTGGAGGTGAGTGACCCTTGGCAATACAGTGAGGCTAACCTTTGGCATTTTAGATTCTGTTGGGTCAAATTTCTGAGTTTAGGGATAGAGATGGTGAGAGTGGGCACAGTACTGGATGTGGACTGGGTAGAGGCCAAAGTGGAGCTCAGCTGGACAACTCAGGTGCAATGTCATGGCCATGGGGCTGTGGCAAAGACACCTGTTGTATGGAGCAGCTTTGGAGGCTGCCTGAGGCTCAGGGAACCAAGAGGACTCTCAGGGGTTGGGGCTGGCTGGGGCATCCTGGGAAAGAAGACATACTGCCATTCCACATTCTGTTGCTATCGTGGGTCCAGGAGGGAGGAGAGGGTCTGATCCTGCTGGAGACCCTCAAGTCAGCTTTGTCTGGGAACTGGGATTGGGGGTTATGGCTGGCACAGGGACACATCAGTAGTCAGCACCTAGAGCCTGAACTTCAAGGGCAGCATCCTGTAAGACTTTGGTCACCCCAGGCCAGGATGGGGAGCCAGCTGAGCATGCAGCATGGGGCTAACTGGGACAGTTGACCTGGAGCCTCTCTGTCAGTTAAACAGGGTGGGGGCAGGAGGATGAACAGATAAGTGATTAAAACCAATTTTGCACATTACATTTATATAGCAGTTAAAGGAGCATGCTTGGGGGCTGGGCTGTCCCATCCCAGCTCCACTACTTCCAAGACTGCAACCTTAGATACATTGTCTGAACTTTCTTTGCCTGAGTGTCCTCATCTGCAACACGAGGATGCTAGTAGCCCTTGGCCCATTCTCAGTGGATTTTAGTGGTTGTTTTTGACTATTGGTAAAATTAAAAAAAAAAAAAAAAAAAGAGGCGGTGAGGAGTAGAAGGCAAGGTTGGTCAAATATTCAAGTCCTCCAAGAAGTTCTGTTCTTTAAGGGACTTGAGTGAAGCCCCAGGACCCTCATTGGCTGCTCCCAGTGCCCAGCTCCTGCAGGGCAGTGAAGGTGGTGACTGTGGCTGGCAGAAGCATGGGCCTATGAGCTGTGGTGCCACCTGGTCCAGTGCCGGGTGGGTGTAGCCTGAAGGAAGGCCTCGTTTGCATTTTAATGTCCACCAGAGGCCATCAGTGCCCAGGAGGAATTTGTTTGAATTAGCTGCTTCAGTGGGCCTGTTTGGGATGAGAGCGTGTGGAGGGAGATGTTGGCAGGATTTGAAAGGGGCATTAGGAGGCGCCTCATGGGCCCTGGAGGGATGGCTGTGCAGGAAGCAAAAGTGTTTCTGGCCTGAGCGGCCCCTGGGGCAAGAGGACCGCCCTCCTTGGTGCTGGCCAACCGGGAGGAGAGGGTTACCATGCCCACCTCCCTTGGCCCCTCATATCATCATCCTTACCCGTGAGGGCGTCCTCGGGCCCCACCGGCTCCCTGCAGTATCTCAGCCACCCGTGAAGCCCAAGACTGTGTGTCCATGTGGCCAAGGTCATACTCATTCAGGGAACCCTTGGGCTCCGTAGGGGCTCAGACGAAAGATCAAGTTCAGGTAAGAAGGAGAAAAGAAAAGTTTTAGACATTCGGACTCCAGTTCCTTGAGCCTTGCGGTATTCTAAATATCTGAAATGTTGGTTAACTTAATCCTCCCAATAACCCTACAAAGTAGAGCAGCTTCCCTTATTTAACATGTGGGGAAACCAAGGCACAGATAAGTTAAGCAGCTTGCCCACTATCACAGAGCTGGAAAGGAGGTGGGTCTTGAACTCAGGCAGTGTGGCTCGGAGTTCGAGCGCTTTGCTATGATCTTATTGTCTATTTAATCTTAAACATCTGTCCAGTGGGGATCATCACTTCTATCCTTTTAATGAGAACCTAAGCTGATCTCCAAGGCTGCCCAGCTGGGCAGATGTGAACCCAGCTTGGACTCTTTCTGCAGAACCTTCTGAGCCCCATTTGCATGGATCCCCAGCCACACCTGTACCTGGCGCCCATAGTGATGGTGCCCATAGCGATGGCTCACACAGCATCTGGGTCCCCTCTGCCTCCTTGTCTTGCTCTGCCAGTGGACTAGGATGCATATTCCGGACCTCAGCTATTCTGGGGGATGTGGGACTTGAGGATTGGGCACTCTGGGAGCTTTATTCAAATGATGTTTTCTGCAAGTTTTCACATCCTAGGTGACCACTCATCCTCTGGGATTTTCTATACTGCTCCCAACATCCTGGTATGTCCATCTTTTCAAGGAGAGTGCTCTGTTACTGTTACGTGTATAACATCTAAATGTGAAGATGTTGAAAACCTTTGCCAGAATTTGTGTGTATACGTGTTAAAACTTACATAAAATTCACCATTTTAACTATTTTTAAATGTACAGTTCAGTGGCATTAAGTAAATTGTTATATGGCCATACAGAAATTCTCCCCTGGCAACACTCATTCTGTTTCCATGAATTTGACTTGGTACCTCATGTAAGTGGAATCATGCAGTCTTGTTCTTTTTTGGGACTGGTTTATTTCTCTTTGGTTTGTTCTCATGTACTCCATGTTCATCCATGTTGTAGCATATATCAGATTTTCCTTCCTTGTTAAGGCGGAATAATATTCCATTCTGTGTCTATCCCATGTTTTATTTACCCATTCACTTATGGATGGACACTGGGTTGCTGCCATATTTTGGCTAGTGTGAATACTGCTGCTATGAGCATGGGCTTAGATATCTTTTTGAGTTTCTGCTGTCCTTTCCTTTGGGTCTATCCCCAGAAGTAGAATTTCTGGATCATATGGTAATTCTATGTTTAATTTTTGAGGAGCTGCCAGACTGTGCCAGACATTTTTTTCCTTCTTGTGCCAGACTTTTTATACAAATAAATCCACGCATCAAAGCAGGTGCCTGATTTAGAAATTTTCTTCATCGGCCACTCAGGGCGCTGTCCTAAACACCTCCCTTTCCCCCAGTTTCCCCTTTCCCTGAACCTGGCTCCTTCTTCTGGCTGCTGAGCGATGGCCTTGCCAGGGGAGCATGTTTCCTTCTGTCTTCCCTCTCCTGTTTGCTCCGTCTCCTTTAGGATCTAGGAGCCATGCCAGGGCCTGGAGAGCCAAGAGAGGAGGAGAACAGAGGCCGCCTTAGTCCTGGCAGAGGGTCTAGCTGGGGACAGCGGGGCCAAGTCTGCACTGGCTTTAAGACTTGGTCAGTTGTTAGCTGGGCTGGGAAGCTGGGCTGTGTCCATGCTGTTCTCGCCCCCTGCCCAGTGCCTGGTGTGATGCTGGCTGGTGGAGGGGCTCAGGGTCTGTGTGCTGGGTGAGGGAGGGAAGACAGCAGGCCCAGGGCTATGGCCACAGAGGCCCAGGGCCACCTTCTTGGGAGGCTGGTGAGAGGGAGAGCAGAGAAGATGTGGGGGATGCGATGCAAAAGATAGTTCCCTTCTCTCTGGCTGTTTGATTCAGCCAGAGAACAACTGGTTCAGACCATTTTCAGCTCAGATCCCTGATCCTAGCACAAGGAGCTGCACTAGAGAGTCCAGCCTTGGCAGTGCATGTCCAGTAAAAGTGGACCTTGGTGGGTCCTGGCAGAACCAGGCATTGTGCTAATTAAGTATTGTGCATCCTCACATACCCTACGAGGAACCCACATTAGCTCCTTTTACTTAAGTAGAAACTGAGGCATGCCATTACCCCAAGGACCCAGCAGCTCAGAGGCCAGTATTGGATGGAGATGGGCTGAGATCATAGTTTGGACTTGAATTTGCTTCTCCGCAGCGGTACAGCTTACAGAGTAGAATGGCTAACTTTTCTCCTCTCCTAGGATTTTTTATTTTCAGGGCATATATTTAAGGAATAGGAAAGGAATGGGGCTTATCGCTTTTCCTGCTGCCAGAAGGCTGGAGAAACGGAACGTCACTGAGTAGAATCCCAAGTGAGATCTTTTCTCCCTCCGGCAGGATCTGGTAGAGGCTGAAATTCATCACAGCAAACACGTCCTCTCCCTTCCTCTTCATCTTGTTCTTGCACAAACAAGAAACCTCAGTCATGATTCCAGCTGGGCATCCTCTGTCTCTTAGCAACGGCTGCCAGCCACGGGCTCTGGACTCTGGGCTCCAGGCGCGCCTTTCTTTGCTGCAATACTTTCTGTGGATCCTACATACAATGCAGGTTGTAGGGCTCAGGGAGGAGGGGCTGGCGGCTCTGGGAGCTGGCCTTGGTGAGGTGAGCTAGCGGAAGCTCTCCTGGCAGATACTTCCAGCTCTTTGCTGAAGAAGAGCGGGATTTGGGCGGGGGTGGGTGTATGTGTGTGTCTGGGGCAGCGTGCCAGGTGAGAGAGGGAGATGAACACTCCTGGTTACCCTGCTGGGCCCATCTTTATGATTACACACATTTGCTCAAAAGGTCTGTTTCTTAAATGCGATGAAGAGCCCCCTGGGACTCTCTGGCTCAGGCTTTGCTAGGGAGGGAGGGATGAGGCTCTGAGCCTGGGGAGGGGAGGCACAGGGACTGAGGATTGAGGAGGAGGGCCAGGCTGAGGCAGGCTTTACTTGTGAGAGCTAGGAAGAGCTCTCACGAGTGAAGGGTGGGACGGTGTCCCCCAGGAGGCTGTGAACTGGTGGTCCATAGGAAATGGTTCTCCCCGACGCTGTCTGGTGGGTTCTGGGGGGCTTCTACATTTGCCTGTTCAGGAGGCCAGTATGGGAGCTGGGTCTGTCTTGAGCTTGTTGCTTGTCAATTCATTAAAGATTTTTGCCTTGCAGGTTTCTATCTCTTGCCCCCAAGGAACCATGGTTTTAGTGTTATGTAAATTGGCAAGATCCTGAGAGAGGTTCTAATCCATGCCCTAACTTTGCAGATGGGGACACTGAAGCCCACAGAGGTGGCGAGAGTTCTCCTGGGTCACCAGCTTGGGGAAGCAGGGCTTGGAACCACACCTAGGCTGCTGACTTCCACCACTGTGCTCGCTCACTGTGCTGGGTCCTCCCTGCCCACTGATTGGCACTGATAATGACCACGTGCACACATATGATCCACACAGTTCCAGCACATGGTCGTGTGCTCTATAAGGTGGACCTTGCCCACATTGAAGTGGCTGACTGAGCCTGTTGGGTTCATCTCTGTACCCCAAGGATGTAGTTTCTTATCAGGTCCTTGCCAGCTGGGCTGCTTCTGCACATCCAAGATATGACCTGATTCAGGAGAGACCCTGAGTCCACCTCCTAAGGAGACAGTGAGCTCTATGTCCTGTGCATCTTGTGGGTTGCCCTAATGTATGAAGAGCAGGTAATGGGAATAGCCCTTTCCTTTCCTCCTCCTTTTTTTTTTTTAACTGTAAGGCTGGGTTGATAGGTCTGGTTGATCTGGATACTTTACAAACACATCAGCTTGGAGACTGACTTAAGTGAGTTTTGATGCCTGAGAAGGGCTGGATGGGCAGGCTGTGGGACAGGAGGTTGGATCTGCAACATTATGGCTTCTGCACATGCTTAGAGGGACAGGCAGGGTAGGAAGCCCTAGGGGAGGGTCACAGGTCCTGGGTTTGAGTCTTCACTCTGTCTCTTCTTGTCATGAGCTATGAGCAGGTCACCCATATGCAGGTGGCCAAGGGGCTCCCTCTGGAAGTCCTTCCAGTCTGACCATCTGTGAGCTGTTGTGCAGGTTGACCATTAGCTGCCACTCATTCACAAATGGTTCCATAAATGGTGGATGGGCAGATCATGTGTGTCAGGATCCCAGCTAGGAGTCAGGGAAATGGGGGTAGAGGGGGACAACGACACCTGCCCCAGCTGCAAGGTGGAGCTCATGGCAGGGTGTTGGAATCTGTCAATCACCAAGACAAAACCCTCCCACATCCCTTAACCCTGCTCTTTGACAGCCAGTCTCTGACTTTGAATGTAGTTCATCAGGTAAAATATGTCTATGACAGTGTTCATTCCTGGGAAGCAGACAAGGGTGCTCTTAAAGATTCCCCCACCTTGTCCTCCTCCTGAATCTCTCTGGTAAAAGTCCATTTGGACCCTGCTTTTTCAGTGACTCATATGTGACAAAAGTAGCACCGTGCCTATGTGTGGTCCTTTACAGTCCTTTGCAGTCACATCGGCTGTGTTTCATTTTCACACAGCCAGAACACTTCCTGTGCAAGCGAAACAAAATCCTAGTATTGGCAGCTGGACGCGGTGGCGCGCACCTGTAATCCCAGCACTTAGGGAGGCTGAGACAGGAGAATCGCGAGTTCAAAGCCAGCCCCAGCAATGGCGAGGCGCTAAGCAACTCAGTGAGCCCCTGTCTCTACATAAAACACAAAATAGGGCTGGGGACGTGGCTCAGTGGTCAAGTACCCCTGGGTTCAATCCCTGGTACCAAAACAAAAACAAAACCCCAAAACAACAAAAAAACCCTAGTATTGGAGAGGCATCGAACAGATATTCTTACTCCTGTTTCCATCCTCTCCTCCAGGTCCTGACGTTGCTCCTTCATCCCACAGGGGGTAAAGGGCAAAAAGAGGGCAGACAGGAGGGAATGGCCTCTCCTGGCAGGGCCATTTCTCATTTAAAAAAAAAAAAGTTAATTTTTTAGCAAATTAAATTGGACGGAAGCATAAAAAATGAATAGGGGTGTCAAGCCTTCTCTGAATCTTGGGGTCCCCTTCTTAGAAGACAGCTAGTAAAACAGCTTGAAGTGGGGACTTCCAGAAGTGTTCCCTGCACATAAAAACCTATTCTCTCCCTCTGTGTCTCTGTTCAAAATGAGACCGCGTCTCTCCTTGTCACCGTGGTGAAGCCGAGTGACACTACACCCCAGCACATCAGAGCTGCCTGTGATTTTCTCAGTGCCACGGCTGTGACTGTGTGGCTTTCTTGGAGGGAACTTGGGTTGTTCTTAGTCCTGCTCTTACAAACATCACTCCGGAGAAACGCCCTTGGACTTGTGACCCTGCTGTGGGGACAGAGCTCTAGGACCCCCTCCTGGAATGGAGGGCTAAGTGAAGGGAAGGGGCATCTTGTATTCTGGGGGCTGTTGCCGGGTTGCTGCCCAGAAAGGCTGCGCTGTGT
This sequence comes from Xerus rutilus, assembly GCA_028644305.1. NCBI lineage: Eukaryota > Metazoa > Chordata > Mammalia > Rodentia > Sciuridae > Xerus > Xerus rutilus. The sequence continues at coordinate 27,538,133 of CM053404.1, forward strand.
CACTGGCACCTGTGAAGCAGTTTCCCTGCCTTTATTTCGGCATTGAGCATCATTAACGTGGTTCACTTTTGCCAATTTAATGGGCTAAAAAGAGATCTCATTTTAACTTGTATTTCTTTAATTGTGTGTGTGGTTGGTTGGGTGTCCCTTTCTAATGCTTTAAAGGGCATTTGTGTTCCTTTCTAGTTCTTCTGCCTGTTTGAATCTTTTACCCATTTTTTCCCCATCCCATCTCCATTTGTAGAGGAGCAGGCTGAAACTCAGAGAGGTTAAACTAGTGATGGTAGGTTGCACAGCCAATGAGCGGCAGAGCTGGGACTAGAATGCATTATTCTGACTCCTGGTCTGGTAGCATTCTTCTTATGTGCACCCTGCCTCCCTGTGTGCAGGCTGGATTGGGCACATCTAGGCTTCTGGGAGGGGAGGGGACCTTGTGCTGGGCATTCCTGGGAAAACGTGGCCCTGATGGAATGTGGGGTGCTTTCCAGAGCTCACCCCTCTCTGGCTGGAACTTGACTTTTACAGTGTTTCTAGGTCTTTTCTCTCCTTGGGATGCTGGATGGGCACAGGAAGAGATGCTTACTCCTTGGTGGTTAGAGGTCCAGCCTCCTCCAAGATGCTCTGCCTGAGGATATCCAGCTGGCATTATTGTTTGTACCCGTGAATTATTGATAAGGCACGAAAGGGCCTCAGCCTTGGAATTGCAGGGCTGGAGGGAGGGCAGCCACCACGCACGGCAGGAGCATGGATGGAAAGCCCCTACCCTGGGGCCCAACCTTCCCAAGGCCAACAAGCCCTTTTGAATGTCAAAAACCTTCCAAGACCTCCTCTGCCCTGCCCTGCCAGCTTATAATTGGACTTTGAACATGTATCATTTAAGGAAATCTGCAGGGACAAAAGCTACCATGAATTTCACACCGTTTTTGTTTGGATTACTTAAAAATTTATAAGGGTTATAAAAATTCATTATAAAAATTCAAATATCTCAGAACTGTCATGTGTAGAAAGCAAGTCCTGTGAGGTCCCCTGCCCCGCTGCATACACATGGCGGGCCCTACTGATTCAGACGACACTGATGGGGGTAGGGGGTATTTGAGGACTCCTTGGGGTGCATCCTGCATGGAGGCAGGGGTTGGGGACCCTCTGATTGGGGGTTGGGGATCCTCTGGGGTTGGTTTTGACCCTTGACTCTTTCTGTGCTTGGGTTGCTAGCGGACAGCTCCTTGTGAACAGGGACCCTGCGCTAGGTGTCTTCTCTGTCTCCAGATGTGCCTGGTATGGGCCTGGTGCACAGTAGGTGCCTGTTCTGCATCGCCTGGGGACAGCCCAGATGTGCCAGAGGAGTCTACTTATCAGTCCCCCAAGGTCACACTCTTTGCCAAATGTAGGGAGGCTGTCCCCTCTCCTTTTGCTGGGTGGCTCAGAGTTCTACATTCCCTGGGAACTTTTTGAAGGCATTTCTTCCTTTGACAAATGGCGGAGGAGGGATGGGCATTCTGCAGCTTCTTCATCTGTAAAATGGGAACATTATCAGCACTGGCTGTTGGTTGGGTTCTGTGAAAGGGTTTGAAGGCCCCTGAGCTGGGCTGGCCTCAGTGACCAGGAGCCCATCCCCTCCCGGGATTAGGTGGCTGCTACTGTCTGTTGGCCAAGTGCCAGGAGATGCAGGGGGTGGGGGTTTCACTCTTGAGGAAGAGGCTGGTGAAACAAATGAGTGGGTGAGGATGACTCAGAGACCCTGAGGAACCAGGAATGAGGCAATCCTAGGACTGGCTGCCAACAGACCAAGTGTGCAGGGACCAGCCAAGCTGTCACCAGACCAGGGAATCCCAAGGTACCATGGCCCACAGTATTGCTCAGTGAACCAATGAGCAGGTGACCCTGCAGCCCTCCAGGTGGCACCAGCTTCTCCAGGTTCCTCCTGCTGTCCTTCTGCCTGGCTCAGGGCTGTTCTCTCCTAGACACATGCCCGTGAGCATGTGCAACACACTCATGCACACACACACGTGCACACACTGCTTGCCTGTGCTCTGGGTAGTTTCTGTCATGCTCCAGGCCCCAGCGAGCCGCGATTTTCTCATCCGTGAGTGGGTTGATAATGGAGACCTCACAGAGCTAGTGGAGGCTTAAATAAGGGGTGATCTGAGCAGCTCCTGCCCGCCACCTGGCACACAGGAGCTCAGTGACTGCTGGAGAAGAGCCGGGGGCCCTGCGGGTGCTGAAGAGACAGCGGCTCCACGGCCAAAGTGGACAGGCCTGCGCGTCCTGGTGGGACATCTTCCAAGTCTGAAGGAAGGCGGGGCCAGCCGAGTGCCTTCAGCCTGGCTTCACTGGGTGACACCACTTACTGTGTAATTATGGAACAGCGCACAGAGAGGTGAAAGTACAGGTCCAGATGGTGGGCCTTCCGTGCTGTTGAGAGGCAGAGCTAATGAACTTAACAAATCACTGATAATTAATTTTCAGAAGCCAAAGGAAACCAGAAACAGTGACTAGGTCCACAGAAGGAGGGACGGCAAAGCCGCGCCAACTGTCAGCGGGGAGGGCGGACGGCGTGCGGCTCCCAGGCCTATAGATGATCTGGGTGCCGAGGGCAGAGGGCCGTCCAGGGATTCCAGCCACAAGCGTGGCCACGCTGGCCAGGCTCAGGAGAGCCCTGCCATGTGCCAGGAGCTGAGTTAAGCCATTTATCGGGTCAGCTCTCATTTTAGACAGACAGCTTCTCCTTTGGGGGTGGTGGGGACAGGCGTGGATCAGCGTCCAGCAGCTGATGGGGGCCTTTATCTTAGTCCCACGGAACACTGGGGCAAACAGTGATCACAGTGCGCATCAACTGAGCTCCTGCTCTGGGCCCAGGGTGGGGGAACTTTCCAGAGGTGATGTCCACTCACATCACAAACCCCCAGAGGAACAAGAGCAGGCAACGGGGCCTGGGACCAGTGCCTGCTGGGAAGGACCGCTCCCGTCCACAGCTGCCTGCCAGACGCGGCGTGAAGCGTGGAGGGTGAGGGCCAAGGAACCTGGGTTTCAGCTCATCTCCTGGGACACGTGCTGCCCTGTCTGGGTTTTACTTCTGTAACTATGAAATGTGAGTGGAAGACTTGAGTTAGGAGGGCACGGGTGTCATAAGCAACAGGCCTGTTTATTCAAAAGAAGCCTCCGAGGAAAGCCCAGACCCTAAAGCAGATGTGGAAGGGAAAGGGCCCTGCCTGCCTGCTCCCCGCCGCTGCCCCTCGGCCGGCCTCCTTTTCACTCCAGAGCCACGTGCAGCACGCTCGGGGGGCCACAGTGATCTCCAGGGCTTCCTTAGCCCTTACCATGAGAGACTCTGAGACCTCACTCCTTCCCCAAAGTCAAGTTGAAATGGTCCTAGGAAAGGGAAGAGGTGAGGTGTCATGGGGAGCCACTGGCACATATGGGGGGCCTGGTACTCCGTTCTCTGCCCAACGCTGAGTTGAGTCTGGCCCTGCACGTACCTGCTGTGCAATCCTGGCCAACTAACTCAACCTGTCTGAGCCTAGCTGTGCTCAGCTGTAAAACGGATCCAACTGTATTGGATTGGCACAAGGAGAATGTGTGTAAAACCCATAGCTCCAGGCTTGGTGCCTTGAAAGGTGCAACAAAGTGAGCTACTGATAAATGTTTGACTTAGTACTTGGGATATAGGTCTATTGATTACTTTCAAAGTAGACATGTATTTTTTCCTAACCTTTCAAGATCAATCCGGAGCCCTAGGAAGATAATAACAGGCCAGCCTTGGGCCAGGTGGAAATAAAAAGCCGGGTCCGCTGAAGGGGTTGAGATGTTTGGGTCCCTGTGTCCCTCACAGGCTGCTGCTGGGCCACCTCCTCCCTGTCCTCTGGGGGTCAGGTGACAAAGCCAGGTAGGACCAGCAAGGCCAAGGTGCTAGTGCCCCCCAACACTCCAGTGACCTTGGTACTCGGCCTGTCCACCCCCGGCCCACCAGCCAGCCGGCTTTCTCCCCCACTGCGCTGGGATCGGGGCCATTGTCAATTTATGTTTCTAGATTAATTAGCGAGGCCCCATGTCAGATGCTAACTGAGACCCAGATGTCCGCTCAGCTCCCGCATCAAATCATTTTGTCCCTGTAATTGGAGAACACGGAGGCAGCAGCTAGGCCAGCCAGGGGGGAGAAGAGAGGAGCGGCCCCTCCTGCCCGGGGACATGGGAAGGGCGTTTGCCAGCCCCCTCCAGCCAGCGCAGATGAGCCCAGTGAGCCGACCTTGACCTCAGACCTTGACCTCAGACCCTAACCTCCAAGGGAAGCGGTTCCTGGGAGGCATCTCTCATGGAATGGGAAGGGCCGTGGGGAGTGGTGCTTTTTTCCAGATTTTGACTTTGGCAGGACAGATAGCCTTTCCCAATCTAGAAGGCCACCCCTCCAGAAGAATGAATATGAGCCTAGCACAGTGCCAACCATGCTGGTCCTTGCAGTATCGCTGCTGGGCTGCGTGGTACCTTCTAGCTTCTAGGTCATGCTGCATGTGTTTGGGTGAATGGACAGATCAGGGCAGGGATTTATTTCCATTTCTCTCTAAACCATATGTTGTGAATATGTTTGCATACTTTTTTTTAGCTTCCATTAGTTGAGCACTTACCGCATTCCAGCGATCTTTACACATAGTATCTCATTTAATCTTGGCAGTGAGTGAAGACATTTTTAATCTCTATTTTTCTCATGAGGAAACTGTATGTGCTCAGAGAGGTTAAGTAACTTGTCCAGGGTTACACAGCCTGGTATTCATGGAACTTTAATTGCGAAATACATTCAAAGAACTTTCAAGGGTCTGAGCTGGCAGTGACCTCAGAGGTCTTTTAGGTCCTCTCAAATCATTATATAGAGAAAGAAACAAGGCATAATTTGCAACTCAGAAAAGAGGTGCCCTCAAGGATATCTTGGAATGCATCTTAGTTTGCTGACTTTTCAAAATAGTTTGCTAGTAACTCAGGAATGACCTGCATGGGGGTCAAAACCTCATGTCCCTTTGTGGATTTGTCATCCAGGGAAATTTATTTTCATACATCTCAATTCTTATCCCTCCAATTTAGGTACACTGTCAGCAGGTGGCAGCAGTGTGCTGTAGAGTCTTTGGGGTGTTCCTTGGAAATCTATAATCTTGAATAAATAAATCTTTTTTTCTTAATATGAATATAAATTCCTTTATTAAACTAGGTAATACAAACATCAAACAAATATTGAATAGGCAGCATATTTAGAACAAAATTTTAAGCAAACAAATTATTAGCAACAAAAAGCTATTTTTTCTTTTGTCCTGGGGATTGACCCCAGGGGTGCTTATCCACTGAGCCACATCCCCAGCTTTTTCTATTTTTCATTTTGAGACAGGGTCTTGCTAAGTTGCTTAGAGCTTCACTAAGTTGCTGTGGCTGCTCTTGAACTTGAGATCCTCCTGCCTCAGCCTCCTGAGTCGCTATCCTTGAGAGTTTTAGTAGATACTGTTCCTTGCCCATCATCTCTGTGTTGGATTCCTTTCCTTACCTACTTTTTCCACGCCCACGTCATATGCTCTGTTCTCTGGTCTTGGAGCAGGCCTGCCTGTCCACTAGCCTCTCTCTATGCCAAAGGGTTTTTCTAAGTCTGTCTCTGGGAAGCACAGAGAAACTTGCTCTTTGTGTGTATGTGTGTGTTTCTGATTCTGTCTTCTCTCTATAAAGCAGAGTGTTTTGGTTTTCCACTCTAGGGACAGAGAGGTGGAGAGAGAAAACCACATCACTGGGTCCTGACTGGGACCAAGTTCCAAGCCATATGCTTGCATGTGACCTTCCAACAGGTCACGGCAGAGCATGTTGTCATTTACAGACAGGTAATAATAAATGAGCTGGGCCAGGCACGACTCCCAGAGCCCTCCCATCCTGTCTCTACAGCGTGCGCTGTTGGAGGGGATATAGGCTGTGACGCCCCCCACCCTGCAGAGGAGCTCAGACACCCTGGGGCGAGGGCCAGCCCTGGTGGCAGGCCCTCGGCTTCCCCCAGCCTGCACTAGAGGGAGGAGGAACACCTGGGCCCCCTCCCCGGGGAGCCGCCTGCCAAGGCAGCTGCTTTGCTGGCACCCTCGAGAGTGTTAATTGGGCAGGGCGCCCAGCCCCCTGTACCACCAGCTCCAGAAAGGAGCCAGGCCAGGGAGACACCACATTGCCCACCAGGCTTAGGGGACAGAGGACAGGTTCCTGGTCAACAGCACTGGGAAGAAGGCCCAGGGGGGTCTCTGGGTCCTCCGGGGACAGTGTTGACTCCAGGGCCTCAGGATAGTGGTGAGGAGGAGGCACTTGGGCCCTTCCAGCACCTCAGGATGGCCATCCTCCAGCTGGGGCAGAGGGGATGGGAGGAGGTGGATTAGTATTTCTCCTCCCCTCCCTCCTCCTCTTCTTTCTTCCTCCTCTTCATAACCCAGGCCAGTGAATGACTGTATGCATGATTTCATTGTAACCTCACAACGGCCCCTTGAGATGTGTTTTATATTAAAGCTCAGAGAGGCCAGGAACATCCAAGGGCACACAGCAAATGACTTGGCACACCCGAGATTAACACAGGTTTGTTTCCAGAGCCCATTCTCTGTCCACTTGGCCCTGGGCATCCTGCGCTCTGCCTGCCAAGGCCACATGGGAAGCCTTTCCATACTCTAGTCCTCGTAGGAGGAACATATGTTTCCTTCATTTTCAAAATGTGCCTTGGAATCTGACTGAGGCCTCCTTTCTGAGCCTTGGAAGAGGCAAGAGTGTTGTTTCCATGGCTCCATGAGGAGGTCAGGACACCTCATAGGTGTGGACAGGATGTCTAGAGAGGCACTCAGTGTTCCAGGTGCCTGGTGATGGGCTCAGCTTATGGGTCCCCTCAGGAGCAAACTGAGTGACTTCCAGAAGACTCCCATGGTTGCAGAGGTGGCAGGGACTGGACCAGGCACTAGTGTCCTCAAGGGCCAGCAGGAAGCCTTGCCTGGACGCACTGCCGAGTTCCACGTTCCTTGCCTCCAGAGAGCATTTGCCAGACCCAGAACCCGCCTGTGGACCTGGGAGGGGCCACACAGGACCTGGAGAGGCTTCAGCCCAGCGGGGGAGGCAGAGTGTCTCAGGGCTGTGGAGAGCGTGGAAGGGGTGGTGGGCATGCTGTCCAGGTGCCTTGGGGGGCTATTGGGATGGCCAGCCAAGGTAGGCCTCCCAGGTAGTGAGCTTGGGCCCTGCGAGTCAGCCGGCCTGGGAGGCCAGGGGCGCTGCGGGTGGTGGCTACAGACTTAGCCACGCACACTCCCTGGGCCCTGGCCAGTGCCCCAGGGTCAGAGCCTCTGCACCCCAGCCACTGCTACTTGCTGAACACTCCCTCTGTGCTCAGGCGGCTGACGGTGAACAAGATAGACGTGGTGTCTTCTTGTCCCATGGGGAACAGCAAAAGCCACCCAGTGCAGAACTTGCTGCTCTGCTGCGCTGCCCGTGTGTGGAGGACTGGACCTGCATGGTCCTACTTAATCCTCTCAATAGCCTTGTGAAGTTAAAGATTGCTGTTAACTTCATGTGATCAGAGTGGTCAAGGATTTGCCTAAGATCACCCAGTTAGGGAGGGCTCAGAGTTTTCTTTGGAGGCTGGAAAGACTAGCCCTCACAGGACATAGCAGGACATGGTCCCCTTTCTTGGGCTAAACTCAACTCCAGGGACCCAGGTAATTTACTCCAGGGCCAGCTTTGTCCTTCTGCTCCTATTGGAGGGATTTGAGCATGTGCAGGAGTGAGTCCCTCCGCTGTTTGCCGCCCCCCTCAGGCTGGCTAGCCTCTCTTGGGCAGGCGTAGCCCGTGTATTGGCCCTGAGGATTGTGTGCATGGGTCTTCTCCCTGGGGGCCTCTGGTTTATAATGATGCCACCCTGGATCTCAGAAGCCTACAAGTGGTGCTCCTTTGCTGGGTCACTCATCCTCACCTGCTGCCCGTCGAGGACGATCCCTGGGTGTCCCACCACCTGGGAGAGTTGGGAATGGCCTCTGGCTGTGTTGTAGGTGGGTGGGCAGGTGCATCCCCACACGGCCCTGCCTAGGGGTGTAGTGAGACTTCTTGTGGCTCCAGACAGTCCTCTATACGAGGTCCGGTCGCCCTTGGGACATCAAAACATAAAACTGATCTTAAAAGTCCTAAAAGGAAAAATTTCAGAATTGCTGATTTTGATGGAAGATCCTTTGATATTACAAGGGCTGTGCAAAATCTAAGGTGGTGTCACGAACTCATATGTACTTTGAAAAAATGGTCCGGGACACGGAAATGACCACTATAAGTTGGTGTTGCTTCCCAAGATGATTTTCAGGTCTAAAGTCCTCTGTTTTCCAGATTCTGATTGCATTTGCTTATTTATTCAAAAAAGTTATAACAGCCAGGCAAGGTGGTGTACGCCTGTAATCCCAGCGACTTGGGAGGCTGAGGCAGGAGGATCACAATTTCAAAGCCAGCTTCGCAATTTAGCGAGACCCTAACCAACTTAGCGAGATCCTGTCTCAAAATAAAAAATAAAAAGGGCTGGAGATGTGGCTCAGTGATTAAGCACCTCTGGATCCAGTTCCTGCTACCAAAAACAAACAAACAAACAAACAAAAACCAGAAAAGTAGTAATACATCATGGGCCCTGGAGTCCAACAGGCTTGGGTTACTGGCGGATTTTTTTTTGGGGGGTACTGGGGATTGAACTCAGGGGTACTCGACCACTGAGCCACATCCCCAGCCCTATCTTGTGTTTCATGTGGAGACAGGGTCTTACATGCTTAGTGCCTTGCCATTGCTGAGGCTGGCTTTGAACTCGCGATTCTCCTATCTCAGCCTCCCAAAGTGCTGAGATTATAGGCATGCGCCACCGCACCCTGCTACTGGCTGATTTTCTTCCCAACCCTAGACTTCCCTAAATCTCGGTTTCCTTATCTGTGAAATGGGATAGCAGTGCCTCACAGTGCTGTTCTGAGGATAAAACCGGATAATACTGTCGAGGTTTAGCACAGGCTTGGGCCTGCTATTGGATGTGGATTATCTGACCCAACCCAACATTGTTTTATATGACCCTGAGGCATGAGCTCAGGATTCCTATCTTCTGGTGTGCAAGCTAGGGAACCAGAAAGAGGGTCTGAGAGTCTCTGGGTGGGTTCTGGGGACCCAGTAGGCATGAACCAGGCCAGCGGAGGTGGAAAAGGGAAGGGCAGAGGTGGCAGTATGCACACAGTCCGGTGGCAGGAGGCCTCGCCACACATTAGAGAACCTGCAGATAGCGGGGTGTGAGCCGTGGGAGGGAAGGGGCAATGGGGAGCCTCTGGCAGATGTTAGGCAGCAGAGGGGCACAGATTCCCTCACAAACGACATCCTGCGGTCCCTGAGCGTCCCAGTCTTATTTTCACGGTGTGTTAAATTGATGCTGATGAGTCGTGGGGCGGGGGGGCCATCTGGGTATGGATGTGAGCGCAGACAGAAGTGTGTGTTCATGGAAACCAGCGAGCGGTCCCAGGTGAGCCCCGCCGGCTTCCCGTGGAAAAAGCCCTGTTTGTCTGACGCCAGGCACTTCAGAGAATAGGCTTTATCAAAGCAAAACATTTGGTTATAAATATTTATAAATATGTGTTGGATTGAATTGCGCTTTGGTTCATTCACCATTTATGTCTATAAATATTTGAGAGGCTGCTCGGCTGCTTTGCAGGCGTGGACAGACGGGGTGTGATTGGTTTCTTGCTCAGCGGTGGGATTAACTTGGTGACCCTGGCCTTGTCACTTTACCTCTCAGAGCTGCAGTTTCCATGGCGATAATGACCCTCATCTTGTACAGTGGTTGTGAGAATTAGAATAATCTATGTGAAGAGTCTGGCGCGTGCCAGTGGAATGACGGGCACTCAGTAAATGCAGCTGTTATTATTGCTCATTTGTCTCCGTGGTTTTTAATAATCCAGGCTCTCAGCTGGCTGGGCAGTTTGGCTTCAGCGGACCTCAGAGTGCCAGCCCCTTTCAGATGTCCCTACCAAGACTATTGTCAGCCTTAAGAGAATTTCTAGTGTGTCATGATGTACATGTCAGTGGCAAAGTGTGTACTGAAATGAGTATCGGTGGATTCACCACCAAACCTGCACCAAAGAGCACGATGATGTCACAGGAAGGCCACACTCTCTCTGTCCCTGAGCCCTGGCCACAGTTCCAGAGACTGCAAGTTCTGGGCTTATGATTTCCCTGATTTTCTTTGGAATATTCCTACATATATTAGTAGATGTGAGCTTTAGTTTAAGTTGTGCTTATTCTCTAACTTTTTAATAAAAGGAACCAAGCTAGGTACATTTCTCAAACATGCTTTTATTTATTGACTTTCTTTTCCAAACTCCACCGTGCTCCTGAGAGTCACCCATGCTGATGTGGGCAGCTGTTTCCTGCATCGTCACTGTTCCATGGAACCGCTACCGATTATGCGTCGTATTGGGCTAGTTTCCAGGTGTTTGGGTTGCAAACGATGCTGCTAGAATGTTTTTTGCTTATGCTTCCTAGGGTGTGATCGACAGAGTTTCTAGGTGGATGCCTGGGCATGGAATTGCTGGGTCATGGGCAAGTGTGTCTTCAACTTTAGTGCATCTTAACAAATTGTTTTATAAGATGTCGAGGCCCTGAGGAGGGTCTGTTATAGTCACTGTTTTATCCAGGCATTAGGTAAAGAGCTCATACCTTTGCATGTCATGGAATTGTCTCTGTGTCTCCCCTGACCTCCTGAGTGAGTCCCTGACAGGCAGAGAATGAGCCAATAAACCAGGCGCGGTGGCGCAAGCCTGTAATCCCAGCACTTAGGGAGGCTGAGACAGGAGAATCGGGAATTCAAAGCCAGCCTCAGCAAGGGCGAGGTGCTAAGCAACTCAGTGAGGCCCTGTCTCTAAATAAAATACAAAAATAGGGCTGGGGATGTGGCTCAGTGGTCGAGTGCCCCTGAGTTCAATTCCTGGCACCAAAAAAAAAAAAAAGATAGAAAAAGAGAATGAGCCAGTAACTTAACAGTAAAATCTAATTTCAGCAATTGTTGGACAGACAGTGGATCAGTGAATAAATGCTTGGTACCTGTCTGTATTTTGTTCGAGGTGTCCAAGAAAGCAAAGGTGGGTCCATCCTGATTACTGTTTGTGTGGGGTGTGCTAGTAAACTGAGCTGTCCTGTCCTGTCCCCCTGGGAGATTTGTAAGTGAGGAGAAGGAGGAGGAGGAGGAGGAGGAGGCGGCGGCGGCAGCGGGCGGCGGCTGGGTGAGCAGGGAGGACAGGGCTCAGCATACAGGCGGTAATAGCCTGGCTGGGACAGAGAAGTTTGTCAGTGATGTTTCTCTTTAAAGTGCGGCAGGAGGAAATTGAGAGCTGACTGATCCAGCACAAAAGCTGTGGGGATGCATGCCAGCTCCGCCCTCAGGCCTCCTCTGCGCTGGGCTCCTGCACATGCCTGTCAGGAGGCTCGGCTGCAGGCTGCGCTCTTCCAATATTTACTTTGAAATGTTAATTTCCCAACTCCATCCTTTCATCACTTCCTCTCTGTTTGACAAGCTAACCGGGAGAGAAGGGAAGAAGGCGAGTTAGAGCCGGAGATGAAGAGAGCAGAGAGCCTGGCGGCGGCGACCAGCTTCTCACTGGGCAGGCTTCCTGCCAGGATGTTTCCTTTCCAGAACCTTCTGATCGGGCCTGAGTGGGAAGGCACCTCTCCTCCCCGAGCATCTCCGAGGCAGCCCGCTTTGTTCTGCTTTCTTCCTTTGAGTGCCCTTTGAGGGAGCAGCCTCGGCCGCCGATGGCCTCTGATCACTGCTGGTGACACCGGCATCATCATTTATACACATTGAGACGTACCACGTGCCGGGTCCTGTGCAGAGCTTTTTTAGAAACAGCTTCACCTTTATTCCTCACAGTATCCCTGAGAGGTCATTATTTTTATCTCAGGTTTACAGATGAGGAAACTGAGGGTCAGAGAAGTAAAGCACTTGATCCTGGGCTCCTGCTGGAGTTTAGGACCACTGAACTCAGGGTGTGGTGCCTCAGTACGTCCTGTGTCCCTTAGCCATTTGGATCTTTTATGATAACCCCATGTGGTGGTTTTTCCATTTTTGCTGCTGGGGAGACAGATTTGTCATAAGCTTGGCACATGGATGGAGTGACCCAGAACCTGGGCCCTGGAGCTCTCAATTTGGTGGAGGAAAAGGACAAGTTAAAAACATGAAAACTCCTGTTTATTGCACAGCCAGGCCCTGGGCCAGGGGGTTCTTGTGAGCTACTCAATTTAACCCTTAGTGCTATCAGTCTCCTCATTACACAGAGGAGAAAACTGAGGCATGGGGAGGCAAAGAGGCTTGGTTCAAGTCACAGAGGAGGTGGCAGAGGAAGGAGAAAACCCAGGGGAACTTGCCCTCTTGCTCTCCCCTCCCGTACTCCTTCCCTTCTGGGAAGTGTCTAGGGCAGGTACCTACAGCATGTGCATGAAGCCCCGGAGGGGCACAGGGCCCATCCACTCTGACCGTGGAGGGGTGGGAGATGGGTGGGGACTTCCCAAGGGGGCATCTGGGGCAGCGTGGGGAGAGGGCTAGGGCAAGTGAGTACCCTGGGGTGGGAAAGAGCCCAACAGGCTACTTCATTTGGGGTGGTTCTCTCCCCTGCCAGAGCCTCACCCTGTGTCTCTTCACACCATCTGCCCTCATGTTGGTGGCACCCAGGGGTCTCTTCCCTTTTCATGGGGTGAACACTGGCTTCTGACTGACTCCTGAGGGTGACAGTGGCCCCCCGCCCCAGCTTCAGCCACCCACTCCTGGCAGTGTGGTAGCATGTGGGACTCACAGGTGGGGCCTGAGCTTGGGAGGTGTTTCCTTGCTGTCTTCTTTAGTCATCCCTTTTTTTTTGGTACAGGGTATTCAACTCAGGAGTACTGGACCACTGAGCTACATCCCCAGCCCTATTTTGTGTTTTATGTAGAGACAGGGTCTCACTGAGTTGCTTAGCGCCTCGCCGTTGCTGAGGCTGGCTTTGAACTTGCGATTCTCCTGTCTCAGCCTCCCTAAGTGCTGGGATTACAGGTGTGCGCCACTGCACCTGGCCTTTAGTTGTCTTTGAATTTCCTGTCTGGGCCTGAAGAGTGAGGTCCTTGAGAACAGGAACTGGTTCTGTGACCAAATGGGCTCCAGTGCTGAGGAGAACCAGCAGATGTTTGGGGCTCATGGGGTACAGTTAGGATGTGAAGTGAGACCCAGGGAAGAGGAGCATCCCTTGGCAAGCTGCCCTGCCCAACCTGGAGAGAGACTGGGGTTCTGTTGTTAAAAAAAGGAGGCTGAGTCTTCACTAACTGAGCTAGAGTTCAAATAATGCCCCCACCTCACATTTGGCAGCTGGTCACTGCTGACAGCTGTGGGAGCCAGAGGGGCACAGCCAAGGGCATCTCCAGGGGCCTCTGCAGCCACCATGGGGCACTTGTCTCCGAAAGGTGCCTTGTCCTTGTCTTTCATCCCCCACCTTCCTGATGGCATCAGCATTTGGTGCTTTTGCACTTTGGGCCTGTGTCCTTGGCAAACACCCTGGAAGATTCTCAGGCCCCTTCTTGTATTTAACTGATGGCTCACAGTCTCTGCTGTGCAAAAAGTTTAGGTTACTAACCATTGTATGTGGATTTCCTGGGCTGACTGTGTGTGTTGACATTTGTCAGAAGCTCTGAGATGGTTCTCAAGCACATCCCAGCAGACGTGACATTGCCCTCCCAAAGAGCATCATGCCCATCAGCCCCTGGAGTGGACGTTCCTCCTGGGGTTCGGTTATCAAAGTGTGAACGCTGCTGGCCCCATGGCCCTCTCCAGAGCTCTGGCCTGTTTGTCTGGAAGGTGGAATGACATAGCACTGCTTGGCACAAAGATCCCAGCCTTGAGGATGACCTGGGTTTCTGAATTATGTCTCTGCCATGTCTACCTAGACCTGGGATTTGCCTGACCTGGGCAAGCTGAAAAACCTCTATAACTGGTTTTCTCATTTGCAAATGAAGATAAGGAGAATCGAGCCTTCCTCATGGGGTCATCACAGGGAATACAGGCAGATGTGTTTGCCTGGCAATGAGCACTGAAGGCCTGTTAGTGTCCTTCCTTTAGAGTCAGGGAGACCCAAGTTTGAGTCAGATGAGGCCTGAGCAGGGCCTCAAATGATACTAGGGTCCAGACTGATTCATTCACTCATGCATTCATTCATTATTAATGCATCATCTTCTAAATGTAAGTTCCTCTGTCCCCTAATCTCCTTCACTGATTTCTCCATTTCTTGGAACATGTTCCAAGATGGTTACGGCAGCTCCAGCCCTGATCTGGCCTTAGCTCCGAGTCTGTGAGGAATGGATATTAGCCTCTGTCTTGAAAGTCTCTGGGTAGTCTAATGGCTTTAGGGAGATCTTGTGCCCACCTGGAACCAGCGACTGTGGGCGAGGAAATGATGGACCATCCCTGGAACTGGGAGGAGGTCATCTCCACCAGACCATCAGACCAGGGTTATCACTAAGAAGTAGGGTGACAATACCATACCAAACCCAAACAAGAACCTGTGGGCGTCTGCGATGGGTGCCATTTGTGATACCTTTTGTCACGAGGTTCTGTTGTGTATCCCGACTTCCCGCTTGACCTTCCCCTGGCATCCTGCAGATCTGCTGGGATCTTGGCTGCGGGCAGCCACGGCACTGGGTCTATCCTGATACAATGCTTGATGGGGGAGCCTGAGCTCCTCAAGAGGCCACTGTAGCTAGTTTATATGTCCTGGCCCCATTTTTAACCTGAGCTCATTAACTAAGACCTTCCAGAGATCCTCCCTGTGGTCCTGTGACTTATCAGCCTGTGGTTGGGCAGTCATCTGGAAGATTCTGACCCGTTTGGTCTGCATCTCTACTGTGGGTTTTTCAATGTTGTCTGTAAAGATGGGGGTGTTGATTTACAGTCCCACCTTCATCACACCTTGGTGGCTGGAGGCCCCTGTGATGTGCCCAAGCGCTCACTAGCATGGTCTTTGCAGAGGGGGCGTTGGGCTCCTTTCCATTTTTAAGTGTGAAAGCCACCCCTTCCCCACATCCGAGAGCATGAACGTGGCAGGTGGCCATGCTGGGCCTCTTTTTGTGGTGTTAGGCAGAGCGTTTGAATCTCCTCTTTATCATGGCCGTTTTTATCTTGTCAAGAACTTGCCTGCCAAGCCAGGAGCGGTGGAGCACGCCTGTAATCTCAGCACTTAGGGAGGCTGAGACAGGAGAATCGTGAGTTCAAAGCCAGCCTCAGCAACAGCGAGGCGCTAAGCAACTCAGTGAGACCCTGTCTCTACATAAAGCACAAAATCGGCCTGGGGATGTGGCTCAGTGGTCGAGTGCCCCTGAGTTCAATCCCTGGTACCAAAAAAAAAAACTTACCTGCCTTTATGTTCAGAGGGTTAGGGCTGAGCAGGTGAACAGAGAACTGAGCAGCTCTTAGATTTACCTTTGTCCGTTGGAGTTTTGTATGTTAAGGAAGGGATTGCTCCCACCCTTTCCACTGAGATCACATTAGTCCCCAGTGGAGCCTAGGGAGCCAACTCTGCCCTCTCAGAACTCTGTCTAGTGGATAGGGACAAGCAACTGGGTGTTTACTTGGTTATTCAGCTGTGTTTTACGATGGCTTAGTCGGTGTACAGCCAAGCCCTGCTGGTGTGCTGGGGGAGGGGGGGCACCATCTCATGGTGGCGATGGGGGTGGAAGGTGAGGTTTGGAGAGGGGACAAGGCCAGCACCGGGGAGGCTTGGCTACCAGTGGAAGGTGACTTTCCTGATGAGGGCAGCATTAATGGACGAGGTGGGCTTTGGATGGGTGGTATTGGGTGGGGCCTTGGGAGGTGCTAGAGGAGGCCTCTGGAATGAAGAGACCTGTACAGGTGAAAGCAAAGGAGAGGGGAGATGCATGGGTTTAGGGAGAGCAGGCTGTCGCTGAGCTCTGTGGTGGCTGGGGCGGAGGAGTTTGTTACAGAGGAGTTTGAATCCAAGACTGGAGGGTCTGGGAGACCTCAGTAGGGAAAGGGGCATTACTGAAGGGGTTTGAGTGGGAATGTACATTCACATGTGTGTGGTGTGACCAGATGGTGACGTGTAACTATTGCTGATGTTAATTGAACATTTACTATGTGCAAGGTGCTATTCCTAGGGCCTCATTGAATATCTAAAGCCCTCTCCTTGACTGTTCCCCCTTTCTCTCTCCAGCCACCCAGGACTCCTTATTTTTCTGTGAACACAAAGCCTACTCCTGCCTCAGGACCTTTGCACTGGCTGTTTCCTCTGACTAGAATACTCTCGCAGATACTTGCAGTGCTGCTCCCTCCCTTCCTTCAGGTCTTCTTCACTTAAGGCCTTCCCTGACCACCTAGAAAAAGCAATTCCCACTCTGCACACGCCCAGCGCTCTCCATCCACTCACCCCATTTTATTCTTCTTTGCAGTATGTTCAACCCCTGCCGTCGTATGGTGGAGCTCTGCTCCCCCACTAGAATGCAAGTGCCACTGGGTTCCTTCCTTGCTGTGTCTCACCACCAGGGACAGTGCCCGGCACACAGTGGGTGCTCAGCAGGTGTTTGCTGAGTGACCATCTGTAATCTGCACTCCCCTTAGGAGCTGCCTGTTCGCATCCTCATTTTGTAGACAAAGAAACTAAGTTGAAGGTCAAGTTATTGGGCAAGGTCACCCGCTGCCCACCCTGAGCTCTGTGTGTGACCAGCGCCCGCCCCGTTGTGGTGTGACTGCGTGACACTTACAGGCTGTGGGAGGTGTCTTCTGGCTGTGTTTTTAACACGTCTTTGTTAGAAGGAACTTCATTCCCAAGGGGTTTGTTAATGGAGAGCGTTGCACTTAGTGAAGAAATTGCTGTCGAACTTGGCTTGGAAATCACACCGTGATTCAGATGTGCTAAAGTGAACGTTTAGAGGAGGGAAAAAAAATACTATGATTGTTGTAAAAATTAAGCAGCTTGGAGAGAGAGCTGGAAGCTTGTTAACAGCATCACCGAGGGGCTGGGAAGAGACCTGTGGTCGGATCTCTCTGGTTACTGGTGGGAGGCGTTGGGGAGTTGCTGGAAGCTGCTGCTGGGGACCACAGGGGTGTGTGGCCTCCACTCCTGTTGTCCTTACCTGTTCTGCTGCCAGGAATGGGAGGAACAGGAGTTGCCCATCCATCTCGGAGGAGGCTGCACCCATACTTTGGGGCAGCAGAAATGAGGACAGAGCTGTCTCCCTCCAGGCAGTGTGGCTGAACTCCCTGACGTACGGCTAACCCTTTGCTGTCGGCTGCCTGTGAGGCAGCGTCCCTCTCTTGGAGAGCTAGAGCTGCTCGTTGGTTCTTCCGTGTACCAAGCCTGCCAGCGGTCCTGGGGAGTACACACTCTGGGCACCTGGCCTAGGTCTAGGACATCCAGAGAAGCAATCAGCACCTGGTCCCTTAAGAGCATAATCATGGCTGCTGCTCCTCTGAGCACCTATCAGGAGCTGGGTGGTGCTAGCTTCTTACATCCAGGGTCTCCTGGTGTCCTCATGTCACAGTGGAGACTAGAAAGAGTCCTAGAGACCGGAACAGACATTTAGCAGATCCCAGAGTGGGCAGGAGAGCCCGCCCACTTCCCAGGCACTGCATAGGGTAGGCGTCCTAACGTGGTGGCTGCAGTGACATCCCACATGGAGCACACATGGAGCTTGCTGTCATTGGGAACTCAGTTCCTCTCCTGAGCTGTGGAGGGCTGGGCCTGGGCCCCCGCCTACTTCCTGCCTGCCTGGTCCCAGCACAGTGACTTGCCAAGGGGCTCCTTGGAGTCAAGTGTGTTTCTGATCAGGGTGTCTGTTCTGCTTCAATCCAAGAGCCAGGAGGAAGGGTCTCCAATGCAGGAACACTTCCTGATTCAAAGTGTGTGACATGATGTCACTTATTATCAGTGGGGGAGATGCCTGGATTCAAATATTGTGTCTTTTAGGGTGATGGAAGTGAGAAAATTGGTTCTTTGGCCACACGCTAAGTGTATATTGTCAGAAGGTTTTTAAATACAGATAAGACATTTAATTATTAAATGGCTTTTCAACGTGAGGCTCAAATGGAGCTTTCTAATTAGCTGTCAGTTCTGTCAGAGCCCTGCCTGGGATGCCCCGGGCTGGCTTCTCCTGATCTTCATGTATAAATTCCACTTTGTGGCAACCAGATGCTGCAGGGCACCACGGGGTCTCCTGTTTCCCCCAGGCAAGAGGTTGCCGGAGACTCACTCTCCTTCAGGGACCATTCCCCACGCCTGGGTCAGGGCAACCACCCGAGGGCTATCAAACTCGATTTGCTTGTGAAGGAAAGAACAGGGAGCACCCCTCTCTGCTGTCCCTCACACACACACACACACACACACACACACAAGCACAAGCACATGCAGAGAAAGGAGGCCAGCCCTGGGGCCACAGACAAAGAAGGGAACAGGATGAGCCAGCGTCAGCCAGAGACAGACACCCCACCAGATGAGTAACAGATGCAGTAACTTCTGGCCTCTGCCACCCGGAGAGGCTTATTTTCTTCTTGCTGTTCTGGTTTTTGGAAACTCCCAGGAGGCAGTGGCCTACATTCAGCTGTTTGTGACTCTGCTCCTCCGGTGGTGGCCCAGGCAGGGCAGCAGCCTGGTGGGGGATGCCTGGGAACCCTCCTCCGGGTCTCAGGCCCTCCCACCAAATCAAGATCACAAAATGCTCACATTTCTGTTGGCCTGATGGAGGCACAGTCCCAGCATCCCCCCAAACCAGCCACCTCCCGGGAGCTCCACCCAGCCTCTTGTTTACACTCATGATAGGGCAACTAGTGATGGCTGAGGGGTGTGAAAGCCAGCTTTGGGCTGAGTGCCTCAGGCTGTCAGTGCATGCAGAACCCCCCTGGGGGAGCGAGCCTCACGCTGCTTCACTGCTCAGGGAAAAGGGAGTGTCTTGTCCAGGGTCACCCCACAAGGCCAACTCCAGAGCTCCTGCAGAGAGCCTCAGTCAGTGGTGCTTTGGGACTGTTGTGGCTCCCCAGTGCCCCACCTCTTCCAGCTGTCCTTACACCATCTTCCTAAGCCAGGTATCATCTTCCCAGCACATGGCTCCCATCTGTCCACGCTGCTTCTCAAAGAATCCTCGGTGGTCCAGTGGCTGTTGCTCAAGTACCCTGGTGTGTGCTGGTGTTGGCGCCCTGGGCATCAGCTGCCCCGTTGCCTTCCAGCTTGTTTCTGTGCGCACACCCTCTGGGCCCCGGCTCTGCACTCTGCCAGCTTGCACAGCAGCCCACTCTCTGCTGGCCCTTTGCCTTCCTGAGCCCTCACCTGCCCCAGGAGCACACTTTCACTCCTGGACACTCTGCCAGGGCTCTGCAGCCCAGAGCTTCTTCTGGCCGACTTCCACCAACCATCAGTTCACATGTGTGGCCGTCTGTGGTCCCATGTGCTCATCCGCTTCACCCACAGATGGAGGTGGTGGGAACCAAGGCACAGGGAGACTTGGACTCAAGAGTTAGCATGTGAGTTGGAAAGCCAGCCCCTGCCTCCCTCCTGGTAGGGTGGCTTTGTCAGGGCCACCTCTCTCGGCCCCTGCTGGGAACAGCAGCAACAGGGCCTTTGTGAGGAGCCCTGATGTGCATGGCATGTGGAACCCAGGGCTCATAGCTGCAGGGTCGTCCTGGTCTGTGTTCCAGGGGTCGTGCTGTGAGCACGTGAGCACAGGTCCATGCCTGTGTCCGCTCACTTCCCTCGCACCACCTGGCACTGTCTTTGACATGGAGCGCGCTCCGGGAGTTGCTGGTCCGGCTGGGTTGGTTCAAGGCAATTGGTTTTGCCAGCTGGCAGTGTGATCTGAGTTTGCAAATCTGAGTATACACTGGGCTTCCTGATACACTTGTGATGGCACCATGGAAATGGTGATATGAACCACATCGCCAAACTGGAGGTGGCAGCTGTGTGTGAAAGCTGCAGGCAGCACTTTGAATGAGCCAGACAGCTGTCACCCGTCTTCATGGGGAGTGGTGGAGGACAGGGCCCCATGGCTGCCATGGGCCGTGCATGCCTAGGAAGGCCTTCCTCAAACGCAGGGGAGTGTGAGGAACTTCGTGTTTTGTGGGGGGTGCCAGGGATTGCAGATCAGACCCTATTGCAAAGTGCTGCAAGAGGGTAGAGTTAGTGCGTTGTCACTCTGGGGTGAATCAGGGAAGCCTTTCTGGAGGGAGCTCCTTAAGGTGGCCGGGACTTTGTTAAAAAAAAAAAATACCCCCTATAAAAAATTTTAGATTGCTTTCATTTTTATTTGTGTCCATTTAGGAAAGGTAAGACGTTTGTGATGAGCAGAGGAAAAAGAAATCCAAACTGTGGGTGTCTTTTTCGTGCTTCTAACAGCTAATGCTGGGAGGACCCAGCAGAAGCATCTCTCTCACCCCTAAACCCACCCCGCCATTCTTAATGAACTAACATGTTAGTGCATCAAGTTGGAAATGCTTTCTCTGTAAAAATCATTGCTTCCGTGACCTGGAAGTAAATTATTTAGTGGTCTTTGAGACCTTCTACAACTGGAGTTTCAAAATGAGCCAGATGCATTCCCATGACCTCTGACCTTGCTGAGCAGACATAAAACGCGACCATGAATTTCTTTGGAGACAGCAAAGCATCAAGGGGTTCCTTGCTGTCAAGTCTCCTTGTTCTTTTTTTTTTTTTTTTTTTTTTTTTAAATTTTTTTTTTTTTTTTTTAGTTGTAGATGGATACAATGTCTTTATTTTATTGGTTTTTATGTGGTGCTGAGGATCGAACTCAGGGCCTCACGCATGCGAGGCAAGCGCTCTACCGCTGAGCTATAATCCCAGCCCAAGTCTCCTTGTTCTTAGGCCCAGCGGCTTCATAGCATGAAGCACTGGGTGTGGGAGTAGCATTGGATGCACTCAGCTGCAGGGAGAGGACCAGCCTAGGCTAGGCACGTGCCGGTAGGGAGCTTCTCCAGGGCATGGGGAGCAGGGTCCACATCCTCCTGAGTGCCAGGCACTGCACATGCTCATCTTGCCTCCCAGGTTCCCCAGGAAAACTGGGAAACCTCCTCAGGGAGATTTGAGCTTTGAGTATTACGGAACTCTGGAGAGGAGCTGGCAGGCTGAGTGCAGCAGATGGGTGGTTGGGTGGTAAAAATTTGTCTAAAGAAGGATAAGCCCCCGGGAGGAGCTAGTTGGCAGCTCTCATTCAACACAAAACTAAATGGGATTTAATTTTTCTGCCTCTATAAGTCTGTTCACATCTATGCATCTCTGAATCACGCCACACGCCCTGATTCGTGGGAGAGTAAATGAGGTCATTGGAAGGGAGCAAACTGCTGGCCTCAGGGGCTGTGGCTGGTGCGGGTGGGGGACCCCCGCCCCCTGCATTGCAGGGTCAGGCCAGGGTGGTGGCTGAGCTATGGACACATGTGGGGCATCTCGGAGAGGTAGGAGTGCCGAACGCTGATGCTTCATCCCCATCCCTCCTGCTCTGTGCTCTGCTCTTCTGAGCCTTTCTAGCTTGGCTGCTGGAAGCTTGGAGCTGATAATGATGAGGGAGTGGAAATGTCAGCGGGATCCCAGCTTCAATCAGAGCTGTAAAAATAAGTCTGGCAAGGCAGCTCCACAGAGGTGAGCGCAGAGAGCAGGAGGAGGGCAAGAGGAGTTGGGGGGACACTGTCAGGTGACTGCAGGGGCTGGAGGAAGGCAGCAGGAGGACAGGAAGGCTGGTTTCTGGCTACGTATGGAGCAGGACAAGCAGGGGTGGATACGAAGGAAGTATTTCTTCTATCATTTTTTCCTGTGATTAAAAAACAAAACAAAACAGGATTCTCAAATTTTGTTTGGAAAGGGAAAGGCAGAAGGCAGCTGGCCAAACCCCTGAGCTCTGGCCACAGCTGGCTGTTTTGTCTGCTGAGCTGAAATTCTAACAGGAGCCTCCTGCCATAGGGGCCAGCGTGCCAGGGCAGAGGCAGGGTGTATGACTGCCAGCCGCACTCCTGGCAAGGAGTCTTTCTCTGCTTGGCCATTGGGTATGAGGCCAAGCACTAAGGGGGTCAGGAGGGAGCTTAAAGGTACTGTGTGGCCCCACACCTGCCAGGCAGAACTGGGTGTGAACAAGACCCCGGGAGAATTGTGTCCACCTTGTTGCTGGAGCAGCGCTGCTTTAGAGAGGAGAGGCAGGCCCTCATTTTGCAGATAGGGACACTGAGGCCCAGAGTGGCATTGGGACTCATGCAAGGTTACAAAACCAGTGCAGGAAACAAGGACCACTGAGTTAAGGTCTGGAACATCCTTCCCCATCAGCATGACATTCGTTATAGTGCCTAGCACACAAATTAGGCTCAGGGTGTGATTGACACTTCTTTTTCTGCCAGGAGTGGTGGCTCACGAGGCCCAGGGACTAGGGCCAGAAACCCATGAGTGCTTGTAGCTGAACTTAGTGCTTCCCATTGAGAATCCACTGGCACTTGATTTGACCTTGCCCCTGCCTTCATTTGGGACCTGGTAATATCTCCTCTCCTCTCATAGAGGCATCTGAAGGTACAAGATGAAACAGGCCTCCCGGGAGGCCCCAGGAAGCCCCAGGAGAAGCACCTTCCATGGGAAATAGTGGTTGGTCCACAGGGACAGCGTCAGCCATGGTGGGGGCAGCACTGGGCTCCGGCTGGAAAGCAAGGTGCATTTCAGTTAGGTTTCTTTCTTGCTTGCTTTCCTTTTTTTGCAGCTGGGGCTGGGGCAGGGAGTTATAGTTAGAATATTTATTGAGATGTGCTCATCTGCACTAATTTATTAAAAGTAATTCCATAAATTGTAAAAGTTTTCCCTACTCTCCAAGGAAAAGAGATAAACCAAGAAAATGACATAAAGTAGCTTTAATTAATTGTAATAAAATTCAAAGATATTCATGTCCTCATTCATTTAGTCATAGATTAATGCATTCCACAAATTCTGATTAGACTCTAATTTTTCCCTTGGTACTCTGCTTGGTGCTTATCTGGCCAGGCAATTTCCAGTTTTAATGCTGCTGTCACCTGCTCACACAGCTGCATTTGCCTTATAAATGACATTTAACCCAGGTGCCCAACCTTGACATTGTATCCTTTTTGAGGGTGGAAATCTCTCCTGCTTTCCAATCAGAACTCACATGGCCTTGCATAAAGCTGGGACATCTTCAGGAACAGAGCATTCAGCCAGCTTGGGAGCCATGCAGTTGATGCAGGGGTGGTGTGTGGAACCATATAGCTCTGCAGGGTCACTGTGTACTGTGGTATAGGCCACGCACTGCCCAAGGGTACCACCTGTCAGAAACACTGTTCATATTGTCGATGTAGGTTTATGTGTTTATTTAAAATTTTTCCAAATATTGGCAATGTAAGGATCTTGAAGAAGGGTTGCCGTTTTCTGATTCTCACAATGGAGGTCTGGCTCCCACACCAGGCCCCGGACTTGCTGCTTTGAACTATTCCCACGGGCCAACATGCTTTGAGGACCATGGACTTTCTCCTAGCTGGGCTGGAAGAGGTCCCCCGGTGGTGCTACTCTGCTGCAGAGTGAATGATCATCTCCACGCTGGCGCAGCCTCACCCAGGTGGTTTTTGGTACCCTCTGAAAAACCCCAGCTTCTGTCGTTGCCAGCGTCTTAGGCATTCGGGCTGTTTTCACACCACTCCCTGTTTGTGAGCTCCTACCTGCCGTCAGTGAGAGTCTGGGGTGCGAGGGAGTCCTGTCTTCTCATCTCCAGACTTTGCTTCTCTTCCATGGGCTTGGGATGGCAACAAAATAGAAGACAGTCCTGCTTCAGGGAGCTGGCTGGGGTTCTGGGGAAGGATTCCATGCTGAGTGAGCTCCTCTGCCCTTGGCTGCTCTGATGCTACCAGAAGTGGCACCTGCCTGGGTCTCTGCACCTGAGCCCAGACCTCCCGTAGGTACTCGTGGATGTTTGAGCCTTTCTGGTGTCTGGCCAATGAACCACCTAGAGGCTGACTGTGAATTGCACTGTCCCCATAGTCACATGCATTTGGGTACGTGTCCTGTGTCAGGAGGCTCATCTGTGTAAGTGCTGGGAGGTGAATGTCACCCTTCCCACTGCTCATCTGCTTCTCCACCAGTGACCTTCTAGAGACAGTTTCTCAAAGCAGGGTACCTCACAGTTTAGGAGCACAAATCCTTTTGAGAATGTGTCATGCCCTGCCTGGACACCTGCCACTTCTGCTCTTTCCCCAGCTCCTCTTAGCCCTGGTGTTCTCCTCTGCAAAACGAAGGTTCAAGTGCTGTCAGAGTGTAACTGTAAACGTTAGAACCGTGGTTCTCTAACAAATACAAAGTGATTATGTGCTAAAAGTCTAACTCATCAATGAGGGAACAGCTGGATGGCAAAGTTGTTTCAAGGAGAATTTGAGGAGCTGAGAGCTCATCCTTCGTGAAAGGCAGAGAACGTGGAAGTGATATTACAGAGTTCAATACAGTCTTATCCTCCCTGACTTCCTGAGCATCCCCTGCCATTATGAATGATGCAGTAACTATCAGAACCTGGAGGTTCACAACCAGCCGACTACTTCATAAGAAATGAACAGCCATTGATGTCCTTCATACTGGGAAAATGACAATACCTAGGACATAAATTCAGGAAAAAATTAGCCAAAATGTACAAGGCCATCCCAGATGTCATCTTTGTGTCTGGATTCAGGGCCCAGTTTGGAGGTGGCAAGACCCCTGGCTTTGGTATGATTTATGATCCCTTGGATTATGCAAAGAAACACAAACCATCCCAGACTTAGGCCGGAAAGACATGGCCTACAGGAGAAGGAAAAAAAATATAGTGAAAATGACTTAAGAACAGGGTGAGGAAAGTCAGGAAACTGTGAAGACAGACGCTGGTGCTGGCAAAAAGCCCAAGTGTGTGAATTTTTCATGAGGATCAATAAACTATAAAAACTTTTTAAAAAAAGTTAAGTCCAGAACTGGTTAATGTTGTGCAGGGTATTTAGGGGATATCAGTGGTAAGGATGGTGGTAAAGAGCCAGTGGGGGACATATCTGAATGCTTTATACATATTCACTTATTGAATACTCACAACACCTAGATACTATTATTATTTATTATTTCCACATTATAGAAGAAGAAATTGAGGCACAGAGCGGTTAAGTAACAAATGCAGAGTCACCCAGCTACAAAGAAGCAGAGCCAGGGTTCCAACCAAGGCAGTCTGGATCTGGAGTTTCTGCTTCTAACTTATAGGTAAAACATTGGCTGGATTTGTGGTGTGCAGGAGAGAATGTGAACCATATTCTCCAGTGTCCCCACCCATACGTGAGGACTGTATCTATGGCCCTTAATCCCCTTGACGACAGCCTCCCAAGCTAGCAGTCCCTCTCCACCCATGAGTGAGAACAGGACTCCCCCATCCCTTCATGGGGCTTTGATTCTGGGAGGGGGCTGCAGAGACCAGAACTCCATTCCCACCTCTGCCCGGGAATTAGTCACAGAGGATGCAGGCAGGTCACCTGCGACTTCACACTCATCACCAGAGTCTGACACCTCTGGCCATGGGCCAATTATCCCCCCTGCCCAGCAGGCCCAGAGTACTGTGGCCTGGGGCCAGCCAGGCCTCAGCAACCACATGCTGTGTTCTTTTCATTTGCACCTTGACTGCCTGTTAGGTGCGCTGGGGACTCACTGGGCTGCCCTGGGGTTCCTGCCTCACCCCCAGCCTTGGAGGTCTTGGCCTCCCCTGTCTTCTGTCCAGTTCTCTTTGTCTGTCTGTCTGTCTCTCTCTCTCCCTCTCGCTCTCTCGTTCTCCTGCTCTTCCTTCTCTTCTTGCCTGTTTCTGTTCATTGGTCTCTTAGCTCGGCTCTGCCTCCCTCTCTCTCCCAGTTCCCTTGCTTTCTTTTTTTTTTTTTGGTACTAGGAATTGAACTCAGGGGCACTCGACCACTGAGCCACATCCCCAGCCCTATTTTGTGTTTTATGTAGAGACAGGGTCTCACTGAGTTGCTTAGTGCCTCGCCATTGCTGAGGCTGGCTTTGAACTCGGGATTCTCCTGTCTCAGCCTCCCTAAGTGCTGGGATTACAGGCTTGCGCCACCGCGCCCGGCTCCCTTGCTTTCTTACCAGATGGCTTTGCCACATGGTGGGACCTGCACCTTTGAGTTGGCTGCTGCTTCCCACAGCTGCAGCCTGTGCTTTCCTGCAGCTCTTGCCCCCAGGGTGCAGCTGAAGGTGCCCCGGCAGGCTGGGAGTGTGTAGCCTGGGATTTAGTTCTGTTCCTGGCTCCTCTGCTCATCTGATAGACGTGGTCCAGCCTTTTCCCATGTCCACTGGACCACCACAGTGGTAGGCTGTGAGGATGAGGGGAGCATAATTGTGTGGAAACGCTGGCATCCAGATCACCACAAAGGTGTGGCAGATGTGATGCTTCATTCCTTTTTCAGATATGGTCATCATGCGGTCCTGCCACCCCCACGGTAGGGCAGCAAATTTGAGAACCACTGCTTTACCTGCTGCTGTGCAACCTGAGTATGCATAGGAGACCCCTTATGAATGCACATTCTGACTCTGCAGTTCTGGAGCCAGCTGAGATTCTGCATTTCCATCCATGCCTGTCTCGCACTTCTTGTGTCCACACTGCGTAGCAAGGTTCCACTCTACACTGCTGGTCTCCAGCCTGGCTTTGTTCTTTTTTTTTAATATTTTTTTAGTTGTTGATGGATTTTTATTTTATTCATTTATTATTTTTATGTGGTGCTCAGGATTGAACCCAGTGCCTCACACATGCTAGGCAAGCACTCTACCACTGAGCCACAACTCCAGCCCCCTGGCTTTGTTCTTAAACTGTGAAAGACAAAAAGTGGGAAATACTGGCTGAGCCCATTGACATGCAGTCCCCCAGGGGATGGGAGTCAGAGCATGAGCTTAGGCAGGGACCTTGCACTCGCAGGGGCATCAGGTCTGGGGATGGGCAGCCTCCTGGCTAGATGCATGGGTAGGGGCCTGGCAGCAGCAGTCAGCAAGCTCCAGCAGGTGAGAGGGGGCCTCATAGCCTATGCTTGCTGTGACATGACTGTGCCCATTTGTAGATGTGACCTAGTGACAGCCTGTCCATTTACCATAGTGTGCCTTCCTCCAGGAGGCAGGCGGAGGCAGGTGCGCCCTCCTCCACAGCTGTGCTGTCGTTATTATCACCAGGAGGCGAGAGACTCTCAGACATGTGAGGTGACAGGGATAGTGGAGACAGCTGTGGATATTGAGCAGCCACAGAGGAGGGGGTGGAGGAGGCAGTGAGGTGGAGCAGAAGTGTCGGGGAGGCCCCAGGGGAAGCCAGCTTTTATCCAGGGGCTGTGGCGCTTTCCACCCTAACTGTGTCACTAGGGCAGTCTGGGCCCAATTTATAGATATTTTCCATTTGCTGTAGAGCAAGGTCTTGACCAACAGCTGTGAGGTTGCATGGGGCCTCACGCCCTATCCAGTTCAGTCGGTCCCCACTGGGGACCCATGGCTGCTTTTCCCTTGTTTTTTTAATAGACTTCATTTTTAGAGCAATTTTAGGTCCCCAGTAAAATTGAGTGGAAGGTACAAAGTCCCCATTCACCCATCATCACACATGCATAGCCTCCCCCACGATCCACTCCTCCAGAGCGGGCCATCTGCTGCAATCAATGAGCCTGGGTCGACACACCATTGTCACCCGGAGCCCTCGGTCTGCATTAGGCTTTGCTCCTGGTATTGGCCAGTCTGCGAGTTTGGACAAATGTATAGTGACATGGCTCCAGCATCACAATGTCATACGGAAGAGTTTTGCTGCCCTAAAACCCTCTGGGCTCCACCTAGCCATCTGGGCTTTTTCCAGTCACCCTCTGGCAGCCATTGATCTTTTTACCGTCTCCACAGTTCTGCAGAATGTCATACAGTTGACATCCCAAGGTGTGTTGCCATTTCAGATGGGCTACTTCCTCCTGGTAATATGCATTTAGTTTTCCTCTGTGTCTTTTTTTTTTTTTCTCTTGGGACCAGGGATTGAATCCAGGACACTTAACCACTGAGCCACATCCACAGCCCTTTTTATTTTTTATGTTGTGACAGGGTCTTGCTAAGTTGCTTAGGGCCTCTCTTAAGTTGCTGAGGCTGGCTTTGAACTTACAATCCTCCTGCTTCAGCCTCCCACTTCTATGTCTTCTCAGGACTTGATGGTTCATTAATTTTAATTCTGAATCCATTGTTTGGATGTGCCATGATTTATTTGTCCAGTCACTTATTGAAGGACATTTTGGTTGCTTCCAAGTCAGGGCAGTTATGAGTTAAGCTGCTGTGAACATCCAGGCTTTTGTATGGATAAGTTTTCCACTCCTTTGGGTGAATACCAAAGAGCATTCTAGTTCTGTGAGGAACCACCAGACTGTCTTCCAGAGTGGCTGCACTGTCCCCCAGTATAAGTGAAAGTTCCTGTTGTTTTACCTCCTCATCAGCCTTTTGTATTGTCAGTCATATATCCCAAAAATGAATAATGGGAGACTTGTTTTTGTTTGTTATTTTTCTCTAAAGTTCTGGGGATCAAACCCAGGCCTCAAATATGCTAGGCAAATGCTATACCACGGACCTACATCCCCAGCCCTTTTTAGTTTTTGTTTTGCTTTGTTTTTTGAAGGAGAGTCCTGCTAAGTTGCCCAGGCTGGCCTTGAACTTGTGATCCTCCTGCCTCAGCCTCCTAAGTAGCTAGGTTTACAGGTGTGGACCACCATACCCAGCCTGGAGAGAACTGTTTTTTTTTTTTTTTAAATGACAAAAATGCCACAGACCCCCCTCTCAAATGCTAGTTTTGACTTTTTGAGTAGCCAAATATAATCACCAAATATTTGTTGAATTTTACCCTTTGCCAGTTGTGGCCCTTGTTGTCTTGGAACACATGATCTAATCCAGGAGATGAACATTAATTGAATAATTTCATGAATAATTGATTGGTTAAAACTATGGTTAGTGCTAGGAAGAAAAGCATGGCTGCAGTTGTGAAGTGACAGAGAAAACAGTTTTTGAAGAAGACCTTCAGAACCCAGCAGGGCTCTTAATTGAATGTGGATCTGATTAGCTCACAATAGCACCTGCATCACATGGGCCTTTAAGGAGAAGAACAATAGCAATAGCTGTCATTGATCCGGCCCCATGTTGCCAACCCTTGTATCTAATCCTCATGACACCTCTCTGAGATGATGACTCCTACTGTCCCTATTTTGCAGATATGGAAAGTCAGTCTCAGAGAAGTGAAGCTCAAGGTTATCAGTCCGCAGACAATACCAGGGGTGCATGCAATGCCCAGATATTACAACTGTATGGCCCTCAAGGCTCTGCAGCCCTCAGGTGGGGCCTCTGGTCTAGGATGGGGAGAATAAGGTAGGACAGCAGTGTGACTGGCAGCACTGGACATTCCCTGGGGAAGGGTCAGGCTGCTGGAGCAGCCTGTGGATATTGGAGAGTGTTTCTGTCCCTTCTTAGAAATCCAGAATGGGCCAACTTGGAGACCAAGCTGAAGGCCCTGAGCCTGGCAATTTCTGGTGTTTTCATAGGTGGTCAGAGCCCTCACCCTCTGCCTGTCTCTCCCAGAAGTGGCCACAGCCACCACACCAGGAGGCTGGTGCTGTCTGTGCTCAGTTTTGCAGTTAGCCAGCCTGTCCACAACTAGGCGGGTGGAGACTGGGGCAGGAGCCTGGTGTCATTCATTCTGCTGGAGGCTCTTGGGCAGAGGCCCAGAGGATGTGCCAGAGACTGTGAGAAGTCGGTGGGCTTGGACCCTTTCTGCACTCTGCCTCCACGGTGACTTCATTCTCAGTGGCCAGGGGACGCTGTGTCTGTAACTGACTTTGATGAAGCCCCTCGCCACAGGACTCCAACATTCACTTCTTTGTCATTCAAGCCTACGGGGATTTGGAAGGAATGATAGTTCCTGAGATACTCATAGGAACCAGGGTGATAAGAAGTCCCCAGATGAGGCTCATTCCAGGTATGGGACTAGCTTTTCCCATACCTCAGCTGTCAAGGAAATCATGTGAACCTTACATCATTTTTGATATGATTATGTCTAAAATTTATTATATAATTACCTAAGTTCTAAAACAGAGAGTCCTGAACAGAATTTCACCTTTTCTTGGTGACTGGGTGTCAACATTGTGATTGTTCATTATCATGCTTTTTAGGGCTTCGCCTCCTCCAAGTTCATCTATCAGGTGTCACCAATGACATTTAAGAGCTCCTAGAAACCCCCCCACCCACCTGCCCATCACTGTGCTGATTCTAATATGCTGAGCCAGTGTAGCAGAGTGTGTTAGCTTATGGGCTCAGCTGTCAGCCAGCCTGAGAAGGCTCCTGTGCCTCAATTACATCACCTGGAAAATGGGCATAGTGAGAGAATGTTCTAAAAAATAGACTTCAGGGCCAGGTGTAGTGACACATGCCTGCAGTCCCAGCTACTCAGGAGACTCAGTCTGGGCAACTTAGTGAGATTCTGTCTTAAAATAAAAAGGTCTGGGGATATAGCTCAGTGGTAGTGTGCTTGCCTGTAATGTGCAAGGCCCTAAATTCAATCCCCATTACTGCAAAGAAGAAAATTTAAGTAAAATTTAAAAATAGACTTTATTTTTAGAGTGGTTTAATGTTCTCAACAGAATTGAGAGGGAAGTACAGAGTTCCCATATGCTCCCTATCTGTCACTATCAACGTCCCATGGAGAGAGGATTTATCTTATAAGGAGTTTTAAGGATTAAATGAGATAATATGTCTAAAACATAAAATATCTAGCACAAGAGCTGGGGTTGAGCTCAGTGGTAGAGCGCTTGCCTGGCATGTGTGAGGTGCTGGGTTTGATCCTCAGCACCACATAAAAATAAATAAGTAAAATAAAGGTATTGTGTCCATCTACAACTAATGTATATATATATATATAAATATATAAAATATCTATATTTTATATATATATAATATCTAGCACAGGCACAGGAGCATAAAAAATGCCCCATATATGTAGTTACCACCACCAACATCATCACCTCTAAAACAATTGTGTTTTACGAAAGAGTTGATGACAATCACTGAAGTCCTCAGGATTAAAGTGAGAAGCTTTTGTGCAAAGATCTGGAGCAGTTACTTGTGGCTTGCCCAGGGGCCTTCTCAGCACCTCCCTGCTTGTATCTGTGGGCAGGCCTGACTTCCAGAGAGGTGGCCCAGCATCAAGCCAAACCACCATCTAGAATCAGCTCAGTGACTTGGGTGCTCCACATATGCCTCTCCTCACAGTGTGCTCCCCTGGAATCCCTGTGGGCTCCAGGAAAAGAGAAGAGCTGGCTGTAGACAAGGGCTGCTGTGTGTGTCAGATGAGCAAGGCTGAAGGTGGCTGGGATCCAAAGGCATCTAACCCTGAGCAGAGAAGAGCTGCCAGAGGAGGTTCAGCACCATGGAGAGCTCCCAGGCAGCGCTCCTCACACCTCCTCAATGCTTCTAGTGATTCCTCAGGCTTTTGTTGCCCTGGCCTCTGGCAGATCACCCTAGCCAACTGGAAACCTTCCTTGCCCCTGAAGCAGACAGGACTCTGTGTTTCTGCTGCCTGGGAGGGAGCTGGGGTCTTGTTCCCTCCAGGCATCCCGCGTGTAGGGGGAGAGGGTGGGAGGGGCAGCAATGTCCCAGCCAGACTGACCTTCAAGCTCCCCTGAGCTTCTGAGATCCCCTGAAGCCAGGACTCTGAAAGGCCATGGATTGCTTTACAGAATGAGGGCATGATGGAGTATGGTCTTTGGTAAAATAAATGGGCCCCATTTTTCTCTTGAAGTGGCCAGGGAAAAGGGGAATGGAAATGCCTCAGTGATGTTCTGTTACTTTCCTTGGCAGGCTGATCCTTCCATGAAATTCAAGACAAGTGTCTGTCCTGCCATTAGCTCTCCTGCCACGCAGGCTAGGGCTCCCAACTTCTCTCTGGGGAAGTTTGGACAAGAAACCACTACTTGCTCTGAGTGAAGCCCCTGCCCCCCGCACAGCCTGGGTTCTCCTTGCCAAACCTTGTTGCTCCTCTCCTTGGTTCTCTTTCTTCCCAAAGCCCATTAAATCCTGCTTCCCCCACCCTAAGTCTCCTCCCTTATCAGGGAGAACCCAAAGAATCTGTCCCTCAGAGTCAAGATGGGCTTAGCAAAGAAAAATGTCAGGGACAAATCCTGGCCTGCCTGCTGGGCCAGGTGTGCACTTCTCAAAATATTCTAAACTCCGCCCTGGCTGGAGCCAGCCCTGCAGAGAGCTGTGCATGAGGTGGAGAGGGATTGACCATCTGCAGAGTGACTTCTGCGCTCCTGTGCCAGCCGTGAGCCCAGACTGGGAGTGTGGAAGTAATTGCCCTGTGAAAGCATCGCTGTGTCAGAAGCAGACCAATCCACCAAATGTCATTTTGCTAAAAGCCAATTTGCCAAAAGACAATTCACTGAATGGCCAATTTGTCAAATGACCAATTCATCAAATTGACTCGCTTCTTTTAACTATTTAGTGTGAGTCGACTGGTTTGCATTTTGTCTTTATTACAGCATTTTAAGGACTGTTCCATTTGTCTGTTCCGCTGGCTCCTGGTGTTTGGACTACAGTGAACCTGCCCCCAGCCTCTCTCTGCAGCCGCAGGAAGCCAGGGCAGGGCAAGGCAGAAGACAAATGGAAAACCGCCCAGCTCAAACCAAATTGCTAAAGAAAACAAAGAAATCCAGCAAACTGCTCCTTTGAATTGGCTAATCTGCACCTTGCCTTTAGGGAGGTGACCCAGAAGGAGTGACCCACATCCTGGGGCCCCATCAGCAAATACTGGTGAAGGTTGCACTTTCCCTTCTCTGGCCACCTCTTTATGGAGCTGTGGGGAGTGGAGAGAGGCAAGACCATGTGTTCTAGTCAGATTTTTTGCTGCTGTGACCAAAAGACCTGACAAGAACAATTTTAGAGGAGGAAAAGTTTATTTGGTTCACAGTTGCAGAGGTCTCAGTCCATAGATGGCTGACTTCATTACTCTATGTCTGAGGTGAGGCAGAACATCATGAAAGGGTATGGAGAAGGAAAGCAGCTCAGGATATGATCACCAGGAAGCAGAGAGAGACACTGCAGACCAGGGACAAATTATATACCCCAAAGACATGTCCCCAATGACTCACCTCCTCCAGCCTCACCCTACTTGCCTACAGAACTGCCCAGTTAATCCCTATCAGTGGATTAATGTACTGATCAGGTTAAGACTCTCATAACCCACTCATTTCACCTCTAAACCCTCTTACATTATCTCACACATGAGCTTTGGGGGCCACCTCATATCTAAACAATAACACCGTGCATCTCCCAAGCTTTGTTTTTATCTATAGACTCCGTAAGCTGTTTATTTTCCCTCAAGGCTGTGAGAAGCCCATTCGTAGCAGATGCAAAGGGTTTTGGAAGATGTGTTCCTCTCTCTCATCTGATATTTCTCCCAGTGCTGGCTTCAGTTGTTTACTCTTCTTCTGAGTCCTGTTATCTTACTCTTTTTTATAATGGATATTTGGAGTTGCTTTTATTGCTTCCTGAAACAAAGCAGAAAAGACTTTGAGACCTACTCTGCAGCCTATTCCATCTACCCCATCGAGATCTTCACCCTCCAATGCCAGTGTCTCTGCCCACCCAGCTTGACTTGGAGGTCTCATCCCTCCTGGAGCTGGGTATGGGGCATGAGACCCACTATTCAGGGAGATAGAATGCAAACATGCACTCAGGGTATCAGAGATCCTGGGAAGAGTGGATCTTTACCTGGCAGAGCCAAACGCTGCATGGCACCATATCCACCCCTGCCTCTGTGTCTGGGGGAAGTTGGTTCCTGTCCCTCATAGATTTGGGGTAGGGATAATTTCTTCTACACTGTCCTGGGCAACTGCCCCTCAGCCTGGAAATTTTCTCATGCCTTACGATTCTGAACCTGTCATCTTTGGAAAATTTTTTTTTTGGTACTAGGGATTGAACTTAGGGGTACTCAACCACTGAGCCACATCCCCAACCCTATTTTGTGTTTTATGTAGAGACAGGGTCTCACTGAGTTGCTTAGCACCTCGCCATTGCTGAGGCTGGCTTTGAACTTGCGATTCTCCTGTCTCAGCCTCCCTAAGTGCTGGGATTACAAGGCCATGTCCCATTTTCTCCTCCAGCCAGGATCCAAAGGGGAGTCACTGGCATCAATAAATGAAACATCATAAGCACCCAGAAACCCCCTCAAGCCTCCTTCAAGACTAAGCCTCCCAGAGTAACCCTGCTCCTGACTTCCATCAGCGTGGACTAGCTTTGTCTATTTCTGTCATTATATAAGTGGCACATGTGGCACTTAATCCTCACAACCCAGCAAGGAAGAGTGATTGAACTTCCCTTTTACAGGAGCTACCAGATTCAGGGAGGTCAAGTAAGTTGCCCGAGGTCACATAGGCAGCAATGGAGCTTGGAATCCAATCCAGGGTTGTCCCCCTAGAGCTCATGTTCTTTCCTCTGTGTCTTGATTCTTTATTCTGTGCCACCTCCTCCCACCCCTACCATGTGTGTCAGGGCTGGGAGCCTCTGAAGTCGCTGGTCCTAAGCAGTGCAGGTGTCTGGGACAGCAGCTCTGTCTCCTCCATGGCATCTCCGCCCAGGACTCAGTGAAACACCTGGGCTCTTGGGGCTCGGCACACAGGGCCTGGTGGGTGACAGCAGGCAGGCCTTTCTATAGTCTTCATGTGACAGGGGCCTGCGCTTCCCTTGCTGTCCTCACGCACCCCTACTGCCCAGTACCCTGCTCCTGCCATGGTGGCTGGGACCCCGTGTCTGCCACTTACTGATTGTCAGCAGAATTAAAAGACAGAGCAGTTCCGTTTCCTGTGTGTCCCCAAGCCACACATGGCTGAGTGGGATCCCAGCATCTGAGCTGTTTTTCCTTGGCAGGTCCAAACACTGGCATCCAAAGGAGGGCTGCCTGTGGAGGGGGCTCACCTCTGATATCTCCACTGTGGGAATTGACGCTCATAGCTGTGTGGCAGACAGCTCAGTTCAAGGAAATGTTACCCAGGGTGGTTTTATGGTGCGGCCATCCAGGACTGCTTAATGTCTCTTCCTAATGAGGTTTCTGCAACATTAACTTCGACAGGCTGGGGGAGGAGAGCGTGTGGCGGCCAGGAAGGGAGGCATCTCTGCAGCTCACTGTGCTGGACACGCACTAGGTATTCAGGAAACAGGAGGAACAAACAAGGGGCAGAGCTCAAACCTGCCACCACCCATGGTTCCGCCCCCAAAGCCACCTGCAGGAGTTCAGGTATCAGGAGTCCCTGGGACGATGTGCATTCTTCAACTTGTGTTTTACATTCCAAGACTTACAGATCATGTTTGAACTTTAATTCTGTGAATCGTACGGCCTAGCAGAGGTGGCAAGGAGCAGGGACAGTCATTTTTTCAGGGTCAAATAGCTAGACTGGCCGGGCGTGGTGGCGCGTGCCTGTAATCCCAGCACTTTGGGAGGCTGAGACAGGAGAATTGCAAGTTCAAAGCCAGCCTCAGCAACGGCGAGGCACTAAGCAACTCAGTGAGACCCTGTCTCTACATAAAACACAAAATAAGGCTGGGGATGTGGCTCAGTGGTCGAGTGCCCCTAAGTTCAATCCCCAGTACCAAAAACAAACAAAAAAAGAGCTAGACTGTTCAGCAATTGGCAGTGGTGGGTTGAAGCCTTCTCAACAATACAGTTGCCCATACCATGTGCCCATGTCTTCATCAGCTTATGTTACAGATGAGGAAACTGAAGCCCAGGGAGGCAGCCAACTGGGGAAGATC
Source organism: Xerus rutilus (assembly GCA_028644305.1). Classification (NCBI taxonomy): domain Eukaryota; kingdom Metazoa; phylum Chordata; class Mammalia; order Rodentia; family Sciuridae; genus Xerus; species Xerus rutilus. The sequence continues at coordinate 27,573,964 of CM053404.1, forward strand.
TTGATTTTGGACATAGGTTGCCTGTTTCCTCTCAGAGACCAGATTCTCCCTCCCAGAGGAAGGGACACCTCAGACATTTATTCCAGATAGGCTGACTGCTGGTCATCAGGGAGCAAAGGAGGGGTCAGGAAGGAATGAATGCAGGCTGGCAAGGGGAGCGGCGAGGATGGCAGTCAGACCATGAACAGGAGCAAGCCATGAACTCGGCATCTGTGTTCTGCCAAGCTGGGGGCAATGTCAAAGGAAACTGGGCTTGTGGTGGGTGGGGCCGGTTCCCCCTGCACTCCATCAGCCTGTCCCTGTGACACTACTCCCTGGTCTCATTTGCATCCTTGCCCCTGCCCAAACTTGACTTCTGGAGAAGATGCAATAAACCCATTCACACCGGGAGTCAGCAGCCGATCAGCTCGTGGCCTGCCTCTCATGGGAGCACCTGAGACCTGTGAGTGGCAAAGCCCTGGTCTCTGCATTGAGGTCAGAGCCCAAGGCAGCATGGTTCAGGTCTTTATCATCCAATGCTCTCAAGATCCCACCTTGAAGGTGAGTTAGACTCAATCCCTGACCAGAAGGTAGATGCCCACACACAGTATGCCGCCAGAGGTAGATCTTGGCCACTTGAATACCATCCCATGCTCCAGCAGTGGCAGGAGGGCCCTCATAGGTGGGAGGTGTAGGATCCGGGGGTGGGGAGCTGACGGAAGGCAGAGACAAGGGAGGGACGGCCTAGCAGATCCTGGAGCATTTTCCAGGAGGGGTTGCGTCTCAGCATCCCACCCATAGGCACTGCTCCCCTCACTCCAGTGAGGGTGTCCTGCAGTGGGACCTGGGGTTGGAACACCCACTGGGGCTCTGTCTGCCATCACTGGGACTGTGGGGCTGTACCTCCTGACCTTGCCCAGGTTGGGGAAGCTGAGTCTCCCTCATGCTGTGAGTGCAGGAGCTGATTCCTCAGTGAGCACTAGAGCCTGCATCTTGCAAATGCCCTCAGGGGACCTCTGCACTGAGCAGAGCCCCGTGGAGCTGAGCAGTGTCCCCTCCACTCCCAACCCCAGCAGGAACACAGGGAGGACCTGAGGGGCAAACCTAGCTGCTGATCACTGCCCTGCCCCCCATGAGCACCTCCTCGGTTCCCTGTGAAGGTGCAGTGACATGCCCCAGGTGAGACGCCAGTAGCTACTCACCCTAGGGGTGACTGTGTCCAAGTCTCCCCAAACAGTAGGTGTGGGCACCTCAGCCAAGTGCTGGCCAGGTACAAGAGCTACAAGCGGGTTTGCTCCAGCCCTTGCTGAGAACATTAAAAATTTTTAATATTTCCATCTGCCAGATGCAGCATTTAAATTTTAATATGCATATGGGTCATCTGGGGACCTTGCTAAATGCAAGTTCAGATTGAGTAGACAGGCCTAGAAAATCTTCGTGTCTAACAAACTCCCAGGTGATTCTGATGCTGCCAGCCCAGGTGCCAGGGACGTGCTTGCTGAATCATCTGCTCTGAAATCCCAGGCAGTCATGACTAACAAGGGCGAGGGCTGTCCCATGCAGGGCACAGCCACCCTGGGGCAAGCCAGGTGTGTGTGGTACCCCCTGGGAGGGCAGGGTTGCTGCAGGCACTGGGAGCTCACTGAGCATCTTGCAGCAGGTTAGTGCAGAGCCCACCTGGAGCCGCCTCCTGATTCCCCGGTCCTGGCCCTCCTGCTCCTCCCACAGCCTGTAGGACAGTGATAAATGGCTGAGCAAGCACAGCTGACTCTCCCAGTCCTGGCTGAGAGCACTGTGCTGCCTCCACTAAGCCACATGACAGTTCCCTCCACTTTACAAAGAGAAGACAGAAAGAAAGGTCAGAAAACTTGTAGGAGGCACTCACTGAGTAGGTGGCTGGCTTTGTCTGCTCCAGGACCTCAGCCTCCATCCACTAGTCTCCTGACAAGGAAGCCTTGGATAAGGTGTCCGGGAGCCCTGGAGCTGCCCTGGATTCTGGCTGAGCCCTGGATTGGGCAGGATCAGGGTAACCAGTCAGGCTGCAGGGGGTAAGGGGACGTTAGGCTGCCCAGAGCCTCTGCACGGGCTTGAAGGGCTGATGGAGCAGCCCCGGGCTCTGCAGTGGGGTAGCCAAGCAGGTGGCAGGAACCCAGAGTTTGGCCTTGGCTGGTGCCCAGCCGCCTCTGACTGGGCCCCCTGATAATCCTCTTAGAGCTGGGTCTGCCAGCAGTGACCAATCAGGTTAGAGCGTGAAGGGGGATTAGCAGTGAGAACATGGGGTCCTGACCTCAGCTTCCCCAGCCCTGGCAGAGTGTGCGGGAGGCGGGGCAGCTAGAGCAGGGCTCCTGGAGATGATGCCCAAGTCAGGGAGTGGGCCTGGCTGTCCCTTCCCTTCTTGGAAGGAGGCTGACTGTGGGGTCACTGGGATGCTCCCAGTGCCAGTGGGGCTGCTGCTTGCCTCCTCAGAGCCCTTGGCCTTGGGGGATGGCACACAGGCCAGATGAGGGGGGATCCTTGTTTGCAGGACCTCTACCTCAAGCCCTCCAGAGTGAACTTCCAGGAACTTCTCTTCCTTGAAGAGTCTCAGGACAGTGGCTTACCTGCCTCAGTGGTCTCCAACCCCTCTACCCCAGGCTGCTGGTGTCACCTTGGAACCATCCATGGAGGGTGTTATATTCTGTCAGGATGTGGGAAGGGAAAAAGCGCCAGTGAAGCATGGCAATGACACCAAATGCTGTCCAGTGCTTCTCTCCCTGACCCTCACTCTGCTGGCTCTGCAGCTGGCTCAGGCAGGGCAGGTACAAGGAGTCCTGGTGCTCAAGGGGGAAGTTGTAGTTGTCCATGATGCAGAGCCAGCCTCTGTGCTCCGAGCCCCTGCCTTCTCTCAGCTGCATGATTGGTTCTAGCTCCTTGCTGTGGCCAGGAAAATGCAGACGGATCATGTAAGGGTCCCCTTTAGTTCAGTTCAATGAAAAATGACTGAGCCCCTGCAATATATCAAGCCTGGGATACAAGGGGAACAAAAGAGATTATGGTCTGCAAGGGGGTGGATGCCTGCCAACTATCAGCATTCCATTGCATTCAATGTACCTGTCCTGAGTTAGTGCTGAAAAGGAAAAGCAGGTGGGTTCTGGGACCTGTAGGAAGGAAGCAGTTAAGAGAAGTTCTCTAAGCCGGGCGCGGTGGCGCACGCCTGTAATCCCAGCACCTAGGGAGGCTGAGACAGGAGAATCGCGAGTCCAAAGCCAGCCTCAGCAATGGCGAGGCGCTAAGCAACTCAGTGAGACCCTGTCTCTACATAAAACACAAAATAGGGCTGGGGATGTGGCTCAGTGGTCGAATGCCCCTGAGTTCAATCTCCAGTACCAAAAAAAATAGAGGTGTCTCTATAGTGAGATGTGAAGGATGGAGGGGAATTTGCTGGGTAAAGTCAGGAAATGATAGTCCAGGCAGAGGCAACAGCAAGTGCCAAGGAGCTGTGACAGAAGGGGCCTGAGGAACTGAAGGCATACCTACATCGGTGGAGCAGTGGCCAGATAGGCACCACTTTCCATCCCCATTTTTCAAATGTGAAAACTGAGGCCAGAGAGTGAACTTGTCTGAGATCACATGACGTAAGTGAGTGAGCCGGGCTCGTTGGACCCAACTCTTCACTGTGACACTCGGCTGTGGACTTTTTCCTGTATGCCCTGGCTCCACAGTGTGCTGCCTCTTTCCGCTGTCCTACCTGTGATCTCTTCCTGAGCTCCTGTGTGCCCCTGTGACGGGACTCAGGGGCTCCAGGTTTTCCTGTCTGGAACCTTCCCTCTCCTGGGAGGTCCCCACTCTGCCCCGACACACTGTGGGCCATTCTCCCATGACAAGCCACCATGGGAGGAAGATGTGGCAAAAATAACTCCATTTGAGGAAGACAAAGAAGAGTTAGTGCTAGGAAAGTTGCAGGTGGGGTTTTGGGTTTCTGTGCTGACCAAGGTGCAAATGGAGACAAGCAACTATTTCAGAGGCTTGGGAAGGAGGAGGTAAGGGTTGACCAAGTAGGAAGTCAAGTGGGGCAAAATGTGAGACTAGCCTTGAGGTGTGCAAGGGGTTGCAGAGACTGAGTCCAGGCTTGGCCTCTGGCGCCCCCTAGTGGTAATTCTGGAAATGGCAATGACACTTGGATAGGGACAAAAACTACTGGTTTTGTATATTACTAAAGTGAGGTGCTAGGATAGATTAAACACATGAACACACATCATCTTCCAAAAACACGTGCCTGTGTGATTGGAATTTTTGCTCCCACTTTATGTGTAGGGTTCCCGGAGTTCTCAGGGTTCCCTGCACCCTTGGCTGGTGGATGGCAGAAGGAGGAGCTTCTGTTTCTGCTGCACCCTCAGGCTCTTTTCACCACCCCCTTTGCTGCCAGCACACTGCCTTTTCCTGTATCTTGCAAGAGTTGGCTGTCGCCCTCTGGTCTGGGGGCTGGTTCTCCTGGGGTCGTGCCTGGAGTCACTCACACAATGAGAGCTGCCTCCTGCTCTGGGCTGGCAGGGCTGGCCTGCACTCCTGGGTGGGTTCAGCCAGGACCTCCGCTCACAGAATGGCTCTTGATGTCACATCACACCTGCTGCCTGCTGAGTGCGTCTTCCCTCTGTAAGTTTCCTGGCCCCAGAGTAATATCTCCAAGGCCATCGGGCTATGTCCCTCTCTGGTCTAGCCCCGTGCAGTCTGCCATTCCCTAGTTACCCTGGGGTCTATCAGGCCTCCATCTGCCTCCACCTTCCTTCTCTTCCCTACCTGTCTCTTGGTGTGTCCTTACAATGGCTTCTCCTGGATTGTACTCTGATGCAATGCTATTATAAGAAATGGCCATTAGAGGGGCTGGGCTGTGGCTCAGTGGTGGAGCGCTCTCCTTGCAGGCGTGAGGCACTGGGTTCGATCCTCAGCACCACATAAAATTAAATAAATCAAATAAAGATATTGCATACACCTATGACTGAAAAAAATTAAAAAAAAAAAAAAAAAAAAAGAAATGGCCATTAGAAACCCATTTATAAGAAGGATCTAGTATTATCGATCAGGACACACTCATTATTCACAGGGACCCCTGGGAAAATTCTTGTCTCATCTGAGTGCCCAGCAGCTGGACTCTGGATAAGCTGATCCTCTTCACTGCACATGCGTCATGGACACTTGACTGACCGGTTCCCCTTTCATATTGGCTCTCAGAAAGTTCAGAGCCCCTGCTCTGCCCCAGCTGGCAGGCGCGTGGTCACGTGGTGCCTGCGCTGTGAGTGCCCACCATTGATTTTTTTCCTTTCTCCCATTTTTCATTGCCCCTCTTGCTGTTTTGTAAATCCCTACAAGCCATCCTCAAAGCCTTTCTGGAACAAGGTTTGGTCTCGATCTATAAACGAATCAATACAAAATAAAAAACCTTCCTCGCAGGGTTGTGGGGTAGATTAAATGGAATAATGGACATGAGCACCAGCCCAGTTTCCTTCAGGCTCGGCCCAAGGGGACTGAGATGAGGGTCCCACTGGAGGGCCCTGCCTGTCCGCATACCCCACCTTCCTGATGCTGGAGAGGCCTCCTTGGCACTGTCCCTGCTTGCCCTGCCCAGGCCCTCCCATGTCTCTGCCACCCTGTGGGTAGAAGATGCTGGTGGCTCTGTCCCTCTCCTTCCTTCCAGACGCCCCCAGACCCAGGCTGGTAGCAGCTTTCCTCACCTCCTCCCTGGACTCACATACACCTTGCTTGATGTGTGTTAGTCGGTTCGAGCTGCTATAACAATACCACAGACTGAGCCAGGCATGGTGGCACACGCCTGTAACCCAGCAGCTTGGGAGGCTGAGGCAAGAGGATTGCGAGTTCAAAGCCAGCCTCAGCAAAAGCGAGGCACTAAGCAACTCAGTGAGACCCTGTCTCTAAATAAAACACAAAATAGGGCTGGGGATGTGGCTCAGTGGTAGAGTACCCCTGAGTTCAATCCCCGGTAGCCTCCCCCCCCCAAAAAAGAAATAACCCTAGACTGGTTGGCTTAGAAACAACAGAAATTTATTTCTCACAGTTGTGTGTGTGTAAGTCCATAGTGAAAGTCCAAGAAGATTCGGGGTATAGTGAGGGCCTGCTATGTGATTCTCACATGCCATCTTCCCACTGTGTCCTCCCAGAGTGAAGGGGGCAGGGAAGCTCTCCAAGGCAGTCCTGAGTCTCTGCTGTCCTGGCCTCACCCCTCCCCAAGGCCTGGTCTCCTGACTCCATCATGGCAGGGAGCAGATTCCAACATAGGAACCTGGGGAGGACACAGACATCAGGACCCTAGCGTATGTCTCAGAGTAATGGGCATGGGTGGGACTGCTGGGCAGGGAGTCAGTGGGTGTGTGTTCCGGCCCATGCATGTGCAGACTGAGACTCCCAAGGAGTGACAGCAGACCCCAGGGCTGCTTCAGCTCACTGACACCCAGGCTCAGCACACCCCTTCCTCCTCCAGGCTCTCACATCACTGCCTGCAGTCATCCCCTGAGGACCCCTGAATGGGTCCTCAATTGCTATGTATCAGTCACCTCAAAATGCAATGGCTTACAAGAACATAGGCATTCATTCTCTCCTCCCTGTTGGTGGCTGGGGTTCTGGCTTGGGGTGTTCCTCAACTCGCAGGCGAGAAGCCATGGGGGATGACCATCCGGGGCCTTGAGTGAGGCGGGGGGTGGGGTGCTCCCAGGCTCACTCACGCAACGGCCATGCTGCTGCCAGCCATAGTGAGGGGGCCTCGACTCTTCTCCATGTGGCCTCAGCACAGACCTGCTAGAGGGCCCTTGGAGTGTCCTGGCAGCTGGCTTCTCCCAGGAAAGGCGGCCCAAGACAGAGTGAGGAGGCAGCTACTCTGGCTGGTGTGATCTGGTCTTGGAGTTTCCCAGTACTATTTCCATCCCATTCTATTCTTTAGAAGTGAGTTACTAACTCCTCTCCTCACTCAAGAGGAGAGGAATCAACCTCTGTCTTTTTTTTTGAACTCGCGATTCTCCTGTCTCAGCCTCCCTAAGTGCTGGGATTACAGGCTTGTGCCACCGCGCCCGGCTAACCTCTGTCTTTTGAAGGGAAGAATGTCAAAGGATTTGTGAACACGTTTGGAAAGCACCACGACCTCCAGTGTGCACAGCTCAGCCACACCACACTGCAGGAGAGCCCCAGGTCTGCTCATCCCTTCCTGCCTCTGGGCTTTCGCACATGCTGTTCCTGCTGCTCACAGGGCTGTTCCTTCATTCCCAACTTCTGTCTGGCAAACGTCGACTTCCCAGGATCTGTTTCAGAGATCACTTGCTCTCCCTCAGTGGAGTTGCTGGCTCACGTCTCTGCTCTCACATCTCTGGAAAAACTGCTCTTCCATAGATTGTGCAAGCAGCCGGGAAGCCTCCAGGAAGGCAAGTTTCAGGGGTGTCCTCAGAGGTCACCAGCTCTTGGTACACATTTGCCTAGTGCAGGTCCAGTCCTGTCTCTGCCCTCTCCTGGGTGTGAGTGCTCAGGGCCCACTGCACATGTGGCTACCTCTGTGCCTGCAGGCCCAGCACTGGTGCCATAGGTAGGCACCACGTCGAGGCAGGTCTGGTCCTGCATCTGCCTTGGCCCCTGGTTACTGAGGAACCCTTGTAGCCATGGACCCCCCCCCCCGCCCCCCCAGTGTAGGCAGTCTCTTCTTTACCTTGGTGGCCTGCACAACCCTTGCTCCAAATCTAGCAATTTAGCTGTCATGCCACCAGGCCCAGGGCCCGCATCCACTGAAGAAGATGGAAAGAACAGGCCACAGGCCTCAAGAGCAGTGACCCACCTGGCGCCGTCCGTGTGTGCACAGAAGGGCTGGGAGTGGTCGAGGCACTCCTTCTAGGCAAGGAAGGGATAGGTAACAAGAAGGAACAGGCAGGTGATTAAAGGCTGCCATGCTCCTCCAGGGACAGAGGGCTGGTGGATTCCTGAGGACAGGAAACGAGGCCAGCCGTGGGGAGTGGGCGCTGGGCTGCGCTGGGAGCAGCCTAACTTAGTGGAGTTCAGAGATTCTTGACAGACTGAACAGGGGACCCGAGACCTGGCACAGATAGCCAAGATGGAAGACAAGGTGTGGGCTGTGGTGTCAGGAGGACAGGACAGTAGAGACAGGTCCCAGGGAGATAGGTGGGAGATAGGTGTCCACCGAACAGGGACAGCGAGAGCCCAGGAGAAGTGGTGACACAGTTTGGAGGACAGACAGATGTGCCTTCTTCAGGGAGAGAGAGCAGGAACCGGGCGCTGATGGTGGCAGCCTCATGTGACCGAGCCCTTTTCTGAAGGCTTGGCTTCAGGAGGAGATGGGCCGGGGACCGAGGGAGGGAGGCCACAGGTGATGGTGCCACTGTGTCTGAGGTCGAGGTGGGCCGCCACTTTGCCAGGTTCTTACTTGCTCCGTGTGTGCACAGGAGGCTGAGCTTGGGCAGGGGCATGGCTGGCGAGCGGATTCATAGGCAGGCAGCGAGAGGGCCAGCCGGAAGCCCGCTCTGCTGCTTCGGGGCCCCTGAGCGCACTGCCAGGTGCTCCACAGGAGATCCCAGACAGCGATGGTGGCCCCCCAGCTCAGGGGGCAGCCTGCTGGGGGTGGGGAATGGGGATGGTGTTCTCACCTGCAGGAGCGGTGACTGAACGGAAGGACCTGATCAAAGCCCAGGGACCTGGCCCAGGAGAAGGGAGTTAGACATGCAGAACTGAGCATCACTGGGTCCCACATCAGGACACCCAGCCTCTGGTCATCCACCTCGTCATCCACCAGAACAGTGTATCTGGGGCAGTGGCCCAACCTTGGGCAGGTTACTTATTGTCCTGGAACTCAGTTCCCTCCTCTGTAAAATGGGGGAGACAACAGTCCCTTTCCTAGAACGGCTGTGCAAGCCAAGCTCTGGGGCCTAAATGCCTCAATTCAAATGTTGGAACCACCACCTGCCACCAGAGTTGCCTTGAAAAAGTCACTTAACTTCTCTGAGCTTCCCTTTCCTCCTTTATAAAATGGGAATGGCGATCGTATTTGTCCACACAGTTGGAGGGTCTGGTGAGGTGGCTCTTGTTGAGTGCTGGGGGGACACACTTGCCACTGCAAGAAGGAAGGGCTGGCTTGGACTAGCCCTTTGTCCACTCTGTGGACACCAGTGGACTGTGGAGAGAGGAAGGGAGAGGTGGGAATTGGTGCTAGAGGCCCGGTGCGGCCAGGAAAGCTGGAGGAAGCTTCTGGAAGTTTTCCTGGGCTCCAGGAGCCCTGCTTTCCCTCCTCCCTCCCCCTCACACCAGGATGCTGACGAGTGGGGAGTGAAGGAGTCCTCAATGAGCCCTGCCCTCTGACCTGGGATAGCCCCTGGGCCAGTGGGCAGTGGGCAGTGGGGCCCTGAGGCTGTGCCCTGTGTCCCTGTCCCCACTGGGCCCAGGCTTTCTTGATGCTCTGCTGCCTGCAGTCCCCAAGAGCAGGGTCTTTGGAGTCAGACTCAGCCTGGAGTTTGAGACCTGGGTGGGGCACCTGCTGACTGGCTTACCCATCTCCCTTGCTTAGGTTTCCTCCCCAGTAAAGCAGAGCATAAGCGAGAGGTGGGCGGGTTCCCTCAGATGCCCTAGGGCAGCTGGGTGCCATGGTGAGGCCCCTCTTTGCTGGATCCTTTCCAGCCCTGCACCATATGCAGAGGCCAAGCTGACCTATGGGTCTGACAGGGCTGGTCACAGCTGCCCCTGGCTCCTCCCTCCAGCTACAGCCCTCTGCCCAGAGAGGGGAGGCAGCTGGGGACAGGGCTCCTGTCAGGACAGGGTACCTCTCTCTGGTTCCATCATCCATCCAACAAATGCTGGCTGAATGGCTACTGTGTGCCAGGCCCTATCCCAGCAGGGTGTCTGGCCCCCTGGCCTCCCTGGCTCATGGTGATGTTCTGGAGGCCTCTCTTCCTGACCAGTGTTTTCTCTCCCCTTGTTTCCTCCCCAGGGACTTGAGTGAGAACGCCCTCCAGGCTATCCCCCGGAAGGCTTTCCGTGGAGCTACAGATCTCAAAAATCTGTGAGTACAGACCCAGAGGGAGAAGGGTGCAGGGGCTCCAGGGCCACCCCTAGCAGTGTCCCATGGTCACCCTGGGCCCTGTGGTCCAGGCTGTCGAGGAGCCAACCTGGGTTCTGAGATGCCTGGTGCCAGTGTGGTCTTCTAGAACAGTCTGGGTTTGGAGGAAACAGGCAGCACTTGCCCCTCCCTCGGGTATGATTCTCTATGACAACCAAGGGCATGTGCAGAGGGGCCCTGGGGACGTTGCATATTGCAGAGTTACAAACGTTGGGTTATGAGGCCATGTTCTTAGTCTGGGCCTTCCAGTGTCCTCCTCATCCTCAGAGTGGGAGAACTGGGTTTTTTGTTTGTTTGTTTTTTGTGTTTCTTTGGTACCAGGGATTGAACTCAGGGGTACTCGACCACTGAGCCACATCCCCAGGCCTATTTTGTGTTTTATGTAGAGACAGGGTCTCACTGAGTTGCTTAGCGCCTCACCGTTGCTGAGGCTGGCTTTGAACTCGCGATTCTCCTGTCTCAGCCTCCCAAAGTGCTGGGATTCCAGGCCTGCGCCACCGCGCCCGGCTGAGAACTGGGTTTGAATCTCTTCCAGTCACGCGGTGTTCAAGCTGTTGCAATTCTGTTAACTTCACTAGCCTCTATATATTGTTATGGAAAACATATGGGGATAATGAGCCTGCCTCACAGGCTTGTCCTGAGATTCAGATGAGATACAGAAATGCACACACTCTGTTAAGAGCTATGGAAATGGAATTGTGTATCATCCTCAGTATTATGTTTGCAGTGCTGGAGGTTGAACCCAGAGGCACTCTACCACTGAGCCACATCCTCAGCCTTTTTTATTTTGAGACAGTGTCTTGCTAAGTCCCTGAGGGTCTCGCTAAGGATCTAGGCTAGCCTGGAATTTATGATCCTCCTGCTTCAGCCTCTTGAGTAACTGGGATTCCAGGCTTATTATTATTATTCAGATTATTCTGGTGCAGGCTTACCTCCTCCACAAGGTCTGATACAAAGGGTGGCGAGGGCTTGTCATGCTTGCCAAAAGCCCTGCTCCTGTGCCTGTGGCAGACATTTATAATCGATGGCTGCATTCTTCCCTGCAGAGTTCAAAGTACTGCTCTGAAAGCAGCACCCCAGGTAGCTGCCACTCCATCTCCTTGGCACTCAGGTGGAGATCTGCTGCCAGCTCTGGCTGCCACTGCTTCTGTCTTACTGTCTCTCATTTTTCAGCTGTCAGCACCCTCTAGGTGGTTTCCAAAATTTGAGGAAAGGGGTGCAAGGTTAAGTAGAGGAATATAACTTTCATTTCTATTTGTTGTTTTAACTGAAAATAAGAACAAATTCAGCTTTTATTAGTATTTACAATTTAGATCGACATGTATGTCAAATGATTGGGGTTCTGCCTCTTGGAGTGCTGGGTCAAAACACTTGGACACGCCTGTTCTAGGCAATGCGTCCCCCCCACAACCCTCCTTTGCTTCACAGACAGCTGGACAAGAACCAGATCAGCTGCATCGAGGAAGGGGCCTTCAGGGCCCTACGGGGGCTGGAGGTGCTGTAAGTAAACCTGGGGAAGGCAGGAGAGGTGCGGAGCCTGGGGGTGCAGGAGGCAGGAGACCTGCTTTCCCGGAATCACCCCGAGGATGAGAGGACACGACCCCTGGGGGATAGGCCTATAGCTGCCATGTCTTCTGGAGTTTCCACATGGGTCTGGAATGCCAGCCCCTTTTCCCTCTGTGTCTAAACCCTGCCCTTTCTTCCAAGTAACCCTGTCTGGGACACACGAGTTCCAGAGCCTCTCCCCCAGCTCCATCTGTCTCCCTGTCCTTCCTGCATGGTGCATGTGGCTCCCAGTCAGTCCCAGTTCAGAGGTTTCCCCTGGAGGGCCAATGGTGTAACCTCGCTTGGCCAGCCCAGTGCTGGTTCTCCTCGAAGGTGGACCATGGAACCTGGTGTGAGAGCCTCCCATTCACTAGCAGAAAGACCCTGACCCAGGTAATGGACAGATGCTAAGTGACTGGTTTGTCCCTTTAGGACCCTGAACAACAACAACATCACCACCATTCCCGTGTCCAGCTTCAACCACATGCCCAAGCTACGGACCTTGTGAGTTAGCCGGGAGGAGCAGGGTGTGGAGTGTCCACGTGTGGGCTGATGCCCAGGGCAGGCTGCGGGGAGGAGGCCAGGGCTGTTCTCTGCACCTGAGGCCAGCCCAGGAGCTGCTCACAGGAGTCCCAGCAGGAGGAAGGGATCTGAAGTGGCAGCCAGCCAGCGTCACTTACAGCTGATTTTTCTGTGGAAAACCAATGACTAGCTTATGTGTTTGAAAACAAGGTGGGCGATTGGGAGGTGGATCTGTGTGAGCTCAGTGAGGCGAATCCGATCCGCTGGGCACGCTCCAGCCTCAGGTGTGTTGAGAGCGGCTGGAGGGGAGGCAAGGGAGCCACCGTGGACTTCCTGCAGGTTGGAGCTGAGCTGCGCCCGGGGTGCAGACCATGCATAGGTTGAGAGGCCAGACTCAGCCTCCACCTTGGGTCAGAGCTCCCCCTGCTCCATGGGGCTGGGGTCCAGGACGACTGTAAGCCACCTGTCCTCCTGCAGCCGCCTGCACTCCAACCACCTGTTGTGTGACTGCCACCTGGCCTGGCTCTCGCAGTGGCTGAGGCAGCGTCCAACCATCGGGCTCTTCACCCAGTGCTCAGGCCCCGCCGGCCTGCGTGGCCTCAATGTGGCCGAGGTCCAGAAGAGCGAGTTCAGCTGCTCAGGTGAGTGCAGGCCACCCAGGGCCCTCAGCTGCCTGTCACCTCCTGTCCCACCCACTGCCTCCTCCTGCCCCCTCTTCTGTTCCCTCCCTGCTGGCCTCAGTCATCACCGCTTGTCCCTGACGCTGCTCCCCGCTGACCCATCCCCATTTTCTCCTGTGACCACCTGTAACCGGGCATTGACGCCGCCTGCCTGTCTCCTCCTGTCCCTGCCCGTCACTGCTTCCTCTGCCCATCACCCTCTGGACCATGCACCCCTCGGCCCCTGCTCCTCCCTCCATTCTCACTCTTGTCTCTAGGTGCAGCTTCCCGCCTCCTTCCCTTCCCTGGCCTCCCTCCTCCACTCTTCTGTCTCAGCCTTTGCTTCCTGACTCCACTCACTGCCTCCCATCATTCCCTCCTGCCCCTCCCCACTCCCTGCCTCCACCCTGTGTCCCTCCCCTTCTCCCATGACCGCACCCCTGCCCCCCTGGCAGGTCTTAAGATTCGCCCTCTAGCCCTGGTTCCAGGCGAGGCAGACCCCAGCGCCTGTGCCCCTTCCTCTTCCTCTTGGGGTTCCGACACCAGTTGCCCCTCCCTCCCTGGCCCCTTTGGTCTCCATACTGCAGCCAAAAGGCCTGAAAGAGCCCACAGCCTGGACGGTCACTCCCCGGCCCTCCAGTGCTCCTGGGGGAGTCCAAGCTGCCCTCAAGCCCTGTGAGGCCATGACGGGGTCAGCCTCACCTCCCTGGCCTCAGACCCCTCACTCACTGCCTCTCCCTGCCACGGGGGCCTCCCACCCCAGCCTCCCACCCCAGCCTTCATGAGCTTGAGCTTCTTCCCTGTTGGCTACACCCTTCCCTCCTATGGCCTGCGGGCTCCTCTGCACCCCGCAGGGCCCAGGGAGACTTCTCTGAGTCCACATGAGGTCCTCTGAGAGACCGCAAACCCCATGAGCACGTGGAACATGGGTGACATGTTTCTGGCCACCTCCTCAGCACTTGGCCCGTGCTTAATGGTCAAGAGCGTTTGCTGAGTGAATGAGTGAGAGGACGTGGGGCTGGCCATTTCTCCCACACCTGTGGGCTCTGGGCCCACCCGCCACTAGAGCTGAGGGAAAGCATCTGCTGGGCTTGTGTGAGCCTCAGTGTGAGGCTCCAGCGCGGCTGTCACCGTCTTCGGAGCACTGGAGACACCTAGGACCAGGCTTTAACACTGCCGTGCACAGGGCTGCCGTGTGTGTGAGCGTGTGCAAGGCGTGTGTGCACAGGAGCGTGTGGGTGGGAGCGCGTGCGTGGGAGAGTGTGTGTGCTCGTGAGTGCTCACGTGGGTCTGTGCCGTGCGAGAGGGGAGCCAGGGCCAGCGCCGCTCCTCTGGGCCACTACAGCTCCAGATAACATGAACAACTTTGGTTTTGTAATGAAGCCTCTCTTTGCATTTGGAGCATGGTTTCTGCATTTCTCTGCACACTGTTTCCTCCTCGGGAATCTGTGTACCCTGGCAGCCACATTCCTGAGTAGGATACTATCATAATTTGCCCTGGATCCTTATAGCTTTGTCTCATTTGGTCCGGTGCCTGCCCTTTGAGTTAGCAAGGGAAATTGTGAGATGCTAGAAGCTTGGCAGGAATGTGAATTGCTCAGCCAATTTGCAGAACCGTGCAGCAGGAGCCACAAAGGCTCCACACATGTGGAGCTACCCCACGGCCCTGCCACTCCACTGCTAGGTGTGTGCACTTGCTCTGCACAAAGCACCAGAGAATATTCATGACAGCTTTTTCTTTTGCAATAGCCCAAAGTTGGAGACAATGCAAATTTCCACCAACAGGAGAGTGGGTTTACTAATTATGATATGCCCATATAATGGAATACTACTCAGCAACAAAAAAGAACAAACTATTGATACACACTACAACATTAAATCTCAAAGATTTTATGTTGGCTGAAAAAGGCCACACACAAGAGGACCTACTGTATAATTTCATTTATGTGAAATTCACAGACAAACAGAACAAATCTTTGGTGATAGATATCAGAATAGGACTTGCCTTGCGGGCAGGAGGAGCCCTCTTGAGCGATGGGCATGTTCCACGTCTGGGCAGTGGTTCAACCAGCTGCGCACTCAAGATGGTACACTTTATTATCATTTATGATTCCCATTTTAAAAGTGTGGGCTCTTAGCTGGGCACGGTGGCAGGATTACATGCCTGTAATCCCAGCACTTTGGGAGGCTGAGACAGGAGAATCGCGAGTTCAAAGCCAGCCTCAGCAATGGCGAGGCACTAAGCAACTCAGTGAGACCCTGTCTCTACATAAAACACAAAATAGGGCTGAGGATGTGGCTCAGTGGTTGAGTGCCCCTGAGTTCAATCCCCAGTACCAGAAAAAAAAAAAAAGTGTGGGCTCTCTATGTCAGACACTGGCCTTGATCCTGGCTCCACCATCTATTAATTCAGTTGAGTAAATTTCAACCAATTAATATTGAGGATTCCATTTCCTCACCTATAAAATGGTAACAATACGCTCCTCATAGGCTGCGCAGGAGGACTTAAATGAGATCGTGCAGCACCGCACCATAGCGCACTGCGACGTGAAAGCTCGGCTCACGTACTTGTCACACTCCGGTGATGGTCGTGGGAACTCAGAAGTGTTAAGGGACATAGATTAGAAACTGAAGCTCCCGCTTTCTGGGCCCAGATCTCCCAGGGTACAAATCACACTCTGGTGCAGCTCATTTTGATGGAAACATCTGACAAGTACCTTCTGTGTGGCCAGCACCCAGAGTTCACATCCAAGTTCGGAATCTCTCACTTCCTGCACCCTTGGCTACCTCTCCTGGGTCATCCTCATGCACAGAAACCACCACTGCACACCCTTGTCCTACCCCCTGGTCTGGATCTGGGGAGGAGATGCTGATGCAGGACACCTGAGGTCACAGTCCCCTGTTTCTGCAGGCCAGGGAGAGGCAGGGCGTGTGCCCTCCTGCACCCTCTCCTCAGGTTCCTGCCCTGCCATGTGCGCCTGCAGCAATGGCATCGTGGACTGTCGTGGCAAAGGCCTCACGGCCATCCCCGCCAACCTGCCTGAGACCATGACGGAGATGTGAGTATTGGGCCAAGCAGGTGCCTGCCCAGGGCTTGCCCTGAGGCTCATGAGTGGCAGACGGCGCAGTGTGCCTTGGCAGGGCTGAGCCCTCCGCCCAAAGCTGGGAAGCTCCAGAGGGTTGGGGAGGGGTGTCCCTCCATGGTCCATCTGTCCAGCATCACTGGCTGGGTCTGGCAAACTAGGTTTTAGTATTGGCATTATTGTGGGCCCCTCTCCACCAGGGAAGCCTGGGGTGATGGACCTCAGATCATAGCAACCTGCTCCCACCTGCCTAGCTTCAGCCTCCAGGAGATGGAAGGGCACAGGGAGCTGAGGCAGGGGGCTAGTTTGGCTGATAAGTCCAGCAGACTGCAGCTGAGGCCAGGGTGACCTGGACCTTCACCTTCCTGTGTGCTCTTGTGTTCTTGGCAGCCGCCTGGAGCTCAATGGAATCAAGTCCATCCCCCCAGGAGCCTTCTCTCCCTACAGAAAGCTACGCAGGATGTAAGTCCCCACCCCACCAGGCCAGGGGAAGAGTCTGTGGTCTGAGTCATGGAGATGGCGTGGCCCTCCTGCCTGGCAGGGTTGCCCTGAGGCCTGAGTGGGGTCATCCTCCTATTTCAGCTTAGGCATCAACAGGAGCAATTAGGGATGTGATGTGATCAGGATGTTGATGGCTTCCTGGGCTGGAGTCCCCCCCCCCCCATGTGCACCACACTCAGCCCGTGTGTACCACACTCAGATTGCACAGAATGAGTGTCCCTGAGGGTGTTCTACAGGATGGGGGAATTGCGTTCCCAGGGTGGCTGGGAGGTCCAGGGACCAGGCAGGGCCGATGGCGCAGGGATTAGCTTCCCTCTCTCCTGCTCACCCTGCAGAGACCTGAGCAACAACCAGATCGCAGAGATTGCCCCCGATGCCTTCCAGGGACTCCGCTCCTTGAACTCACTGTGAGTAGCAGTACGAAGGCTCCCTGGGTGGTCCAGCGTGCATTGGGAGGAGCAGGGCCAAGTGTCTCTCTGCACAGCCCCGCCCACCCTGGCCCCAGCTGGGCTCCCTCTGGCTGCAAAAGTCCAGGTTTGCGAAGCAGGCGAAGCAGGTGTTTCCCCGCAGCACGCAGGAGGAAGATCCAGAGCTGAGTGCATGGAAAGCTAGGGAAGCCATTGCCCCTGACGACTGGGATGTGCTGCCTGTCAGATTTCCAGAGTTCTTTGTGGCAGTAAACTTGGTCCCTCCTCCCCTCAGAAGGCTGCTGAGCCTTCCTGGGTCACTCACAGGAGCAGTGGCCACCAAGCCCAGTGAGGACACCCGCTACACCTTGCTATCTTTTATCCGACCCGTGCTTGATCCCAATATGTGGGTGACGCGCGGCCGGTGTCTCCATCCCTCTGTGGTCTGTCAATCTACAAAGCCACCTACATCACTGACTTTTCCCAAGAAGGCTTGTTCCCACCCACTTTGTCCATAGAGAGATCACACTCAGGGTGTCCTGTAGCCAGGCGAGCTCCCCATGAGTAGGAGCCATTTGTCACTCTTAGGATTGGGTTTTTCCACCCGCCCTCTGACACAGCACTGGACACATGATGGCACAGAGTAGAGCCCTGGTGAATGGAGCAGAACGGAGGTCCCTTGCCCCTTGGAGAGTACACAGACTGCCAGCTCTCGGCCCGCTGTGCAGGCCCTCTTCTCTTGTAGCACAGTCCAAAGTGTGGGTAGGCTAAGGGGAATGGTGCCCCTGAGGTTGTGCAGTGTGTAACCTACACAGCTGGACATGACAATCTGATGACAGATCACTGTCAAGAAGATCAGATCCTAGAGGCAGCCTGCCACAATGCAGAGCTTCTCCTCTGAGAAATGAATACAGTTCTCTCACATCAGACCATGCCAGTCTGAAAGGATAAAAGGTGACAGTAACCCATTTCAATAGGTTTTGGTTGCTCATGCGTACCTGGCCACAGCTGTTTAAGACCTTGCATGCTGAGATCATTCCGACAATCCTGTACTCGTCTGTGCCCACCTCGGCCAGCCTGACCTTGTCACCTGCTTTCCCTCCACTCCATTCTCCACGCAGCAGCTCGAGGGTTGTTTCTGAAATGTCAATCTGATCACATCTCAAAGATTTTTCTGATGCTGGCTGGGTGAAGTCCATGCTGCCATCCCGTTTGTTCCCCCTACCTCAAGCCACAATGGCCTTTTCAGCTGTCTACACAGGCCACCCTGGATCCCACCACAGGGCCTTTGCTCCTGCCGTGCCCTCCCCGAGGAAGGGTCTTGAAGTCATGTTCGAAGAGATAGCAAACAATTTTTACTCTGAATGTTTACAAGGGTGGCTTGTGGGGGTGACTAGGACTTTGGGAATAAAACATAGCCTCCCCTCCCAGGCCCTCTTGGTGTTTTCTCCCTTGACTTTCTCACTGTCTGCCAAAACATATCTTTGCCTATATTTTTTCAAAAAACTTTTGCTTTTCCCCTCCCTGGCTATGCATGGAATTCATTCATGCTCAGTACAGAAAACTTTGCAAATATTGAACTATTAAAAAAACCCCACTTGCAGCTCCCACCAGCTGGTTTCATACTGCATGTGCTGTCTGCATCCTATTTTTTTCTCCTGTAATTCTCTGAAAATATACGATTTAGTCCTGCCTGTGGGACTTTCTCTTGTCTGACAGTCTCCTTTTGAATCCTGGACCAGTTTAATTTCCCACAAGATTCCCTGGAAGGGCCCCTTTTGAAGACTTCTGTGGGACCCTGAACACGAGGGCAGGGGGACAGGGCTGCTCCTGTGGATCACAGCCCCCTCCAGCCCAGAGGGTACCTTTGCGCAAACCGGTAACAGGTTATGCTTTTGGAAGATACTTTACCGCCATCTGCTGGCAAGTTCCCATAGCAAATGTGCACGCAGGGACACGGGCACCGTGAAGGGCCTGGTGTCCGTGCCCTGTGCAGCAGGGCACTGGGAGGCCTGCAGAGCTACGCCAACTGCAGGGCGGGGAGGGGCGAGCTGCCCTCTAACCCTCCCTCTGTGCCGCCTCTCTCCAGGGTCCTCTATGGAAACAAGATCACAGACCTGCCCCGCGGTGTGTTTGGAGGCCTGTACACCCTACAGCTCCTGTAAGGACTGATCCTAGGGTGTCCTTGGGTGGGGCCCAGGGAGAGGCCATATCCCTTGGCCTCCCAGACTTCTCCTTTTAGTCCCTTTGGGGTGTGGGACTCACTTGAGACAGGAGCTTGGAGGACTGGTGACCCCGTAGGGGCTGAAAGGCTACAGGGCTCTGCAGGGGCCAGACGGGGGTGGGACATGGAGGCCTGTTCAGAGCTGCTTGCAGGACTCAGCCTGCAATCCTGAGGCACTCAGTGGCTGGGGACAGGGCTGTCTCCTTCAGGGGACACCCAGGCCAGCTCAGCCTCCTGGAACCATGTATATTCAGAACCAGGATTCTCTCTCAGGATCAGAGACCCTGAATGCAAATGCCCCTGCCCAGCTTCCTGGGGAACCCAACGGTTCTCTGGGACGAAAGAGGAGTCCCCCCAACCTCCATCAGGCTGGAGCTTTGTCCTAGGGTCTCCTGGAATGTCTCGAGGCATCTCTAGCAGGTCCTTGAAAGGGAAAAGAGCCCAGGATAGCAGGGTCCCCACACACAAGAAGGCAGTCAGACTTGCTGGCTCCCAGGCGGCTGAGGGCAGCTTCCCCAGGGCTGTTCCCTGGGGCCGCTCCTGGAGATCATGCATGCCCAGGGCCATGGAAGGTGCCAGGACAAGTGAGCAGTCCATCTCAGGGCCTGTCCCTCACTCGGGCTCTGACTCTGCCCTCAGGCTCCTGAACGCCAACAAGATCAACTGCATCCGACCTGATGCCTTCCAGGACCTGCAGAACCTCTCGCTGCTCTCCCTATATGATAACAAGATCCAGAGCCTGGCCAAGGGCACCTTCACCTCTCTGCGGGCCATCCAGACACTGTGAGCACACTCCTACCCTCCTTCTTTGCCTCCCTCCCTGCAGGCCTCACAGCAAGAAGGCTCCAACAGGTGGGCCTGGGGGTGGTAACAGCTTCCTCCTCTTGGGGTGGCCTCCTACAGAGGAAGGACAGAGATTCTGGGTTAGACAATTGTGGGTTCTAATCCCAGCTATTCCTCTTATTGACTGTGTGACCTTGGGCAAGTTAATTAGCTTCTCTGGGCCTCAATTTTATTTCCCCATAAAATGAGGACATCAACTTCATAGAGTTGTTGTGAGATTAAAGATGTTTGTACAGAGCTTAGCTCATTGTGAATGTTTGCTAAATGCTAGCTATGGCTAAACAATAACGATAATGATATAATGTACCCCATTGATTCTAAGACATATTTCCACATTAATAGCTCTGGAGTTGGGTGCATGTTATAATAGACGGCATGGCATTTAATTGGCAGCATTTTGTTATTTTTTGATAGTCCACAAAATAATAGTGCAGCTTACAATTGGTAATGTCAAATCAGATGAAATGTAGTAAAAATAGTGATGATTATAAATTAAAAATTAGAGAGCAACAAATCTAGCAATTTGTTGTGATTCTTTGTTGTGGAAAATTACAAGCATATTAAAAGTAATAGAGTGTTTTAGTCAGCTATTTTACTGCTCTGACTAAAAGATCCTGCAGCACATTTGTAGAGGAGGAAAAGTTCATTTGAGAGCTCACGGTTTCAGAGGTTTTAGTCCGTGGAAGGCCGACTCCATTCCTTGAGACTCAAGGTGAGGCAGGACATCATGGCAGAAGAGTGTGACAGAGGGAAGCAGCTCACATAATGATCAGAACGCAGAGGGAGAGACTCTACTTGCCAGATACAAATACATACCCCAAAGCCACGCCCTAATTCCCACCTCCTCTGGACACAGCCTCCCACTCCAGGTACCTGCTCACTTAATCACTGTCACGGGATGAATTCACTGATTGGGTTAAGACTCTCACAACCCAATCATTTCTCCTCTGAACCTTCCTGCATTGTCTCACCTGTGAGCTTTTGGGAGACCCCTTACATCCAAACCATAACAAAGAGTGAACCCCCAAGTGTTCATCATCCAGCTGTAATTCCTGGCCAGTCTTGTTTTAGTGGTGCCTCCCCACTTCCACGACACCCAAACTATCTTGAAGCAAATCCTACCAATAGTCATCTATGCAGATTTCATCCCTATCACTGAGAGACAAGATTCTTCAAAAATAACCCCAGGGCTGAGGCTATAACTCAGTGGTAGAGTTCTTGCCCAGCATGCACTGGGCCCTGATTCCATCCCCAGCACCACACACACACAAACAAAACACAGCAAAGCAAAAACCCAACACTATTATTACATTGAAAAGCAATTTTTTAAATTTCATCAAATATCTAATTAATGTTTGGACTTCCAGGGTCTCATGCATATTATATAACTTTTTAATAGTTCAATGGAATCCAGATTTAAATAAGACCTGTGCCACACAATCAGCTTGTAAGGTTAGATTGACAGTAAAGACCATAACCATTAGCTGGAAGGGTAAAGGCATGGCTTCACTGGGATCTGCTCTCCGGCGAGGTTCCCCAGTCCACCAGTGTGGGCCAGGGAAGTTGCGCCCAAGACTGGGAGAGGCTGCTTTTATGGGTAGGTTGAGGGAGGGGGATTCTCATGAAGAGGCGTCTCTTCTTGGTTGGCTGAGGCCCAGTGACAGGTATGGGCCGATTTCAGAGATCAGCGTGTTCATTGGTGATTGGTTGACGTCAGAGTGGTGAGCAGTTGACTGTTTGGTGCGCACAGGAAATCTTGGCATGCGCCAGTAACTTCAGATGCCCAGCCCCCCTTTCTCTAGCTGCCATCTTTTGACCCAACATTCTGACCTCTTTGATAATATAGGGTGCTGGCATCTGTCTGGCTACTACTTGCTTATTGAGGGGCGTCATAGGGTAGAGGTTCAAATGTGGGGTTGGATGGGAGGTGGCTATAGGGAAGTAGGAGCATCTGATTGACTGTTACTTGGGCAATTTCTCCAACAAGCTCACAAGCAAACCCGATGATTGAGGGTGATGTGGGATGTGAAGTTTCCAGGTGATGTGAAACCCTTTGGAGACCAGTTGAACAATCTGGTCTGTTGTCAGACTGAATAGAGGCAGACAGTCCAAACCTGGGAATAATCTGCTCAATGAGGATGGAGGCCACTATATCTGCAGTTTCCCTGGAGGTGAGATAGGCTTCTACGCAGCCTGAAAAAGTATCAACCAAAGTGAGAAGATAACAGAGTTTTTTGTGTCTGGGCATATGAGCAAACTCAATTTGCCAATCTTCACCTGGTTGGTGGCCTCTCATCTGGTGAGTTGGGAGTTAAGTCTCCCTGTGGTGAGACCGTACAGCCTATCTCACAAGTGGAATGAATCTGTTGGAGAATAGTAGAAAGACCAGGATGAAAGAAAAGAGGTTGGAGAAACTGCTGGAGGGGCCTGGCTAGAAGAGCTCAATTAGGAATCCAGTGGCGGAAGAAGCTGGCCAGTGCTAGGAACAAGAGAATATAATTTGCTGTGGTATGTGGTTGTAAGTCCTGGAGGGTTTGGATCTTGTCCACTGTGAGAGACTTAGAATTAGAGGTCAACAGGATGCCTAGGTAAGTGACTTGAGGAACAGAGAGCAGTTGGGCTGTATGAGCCTGCGAGACTTGTGAAGATGGGCTGCATAGGAGGAGATCATCCACACCGTAGATGGACACTGTTTCCCACATCACAGGAGAGTAGGTCTTGGGCCAGGGCTTGCCTGAAAAGGTGGGGACTGTCCCGGAAACCTTGAGGTAAGATCGTCCATGTTTGTTGTTGAGATGTGTGTGTTGTGGGATTGTCCCATGTAAATGCGAAGAGGTAATAGGAATCAGGGTGTAAGGGGACTGAGAAAAAGGCATTTTTGAGGTCAAGGACAGTGAAATGGGAGGTGGAGGGAGGAATGTGAGAAAAGAGAGTATAAGGGTTGAAGACCACGGGGTGGATGGGAATTACTGCTTCATTTACTAAACGCAGATCTTGGACCAACCAGTAGTCTCCTGATGATTTACGTACTGACAAGATGGGGGTGTTGCAAGGAGAGTTGGTGGGGATAAGGAGCCCCTGATCAAGTAGGCAGTCTATGATGGGTTTGAACCCTTTCCTATGAGTAAGGGAAATAGGGAATTGGGGGCAGGAAGGAAACTTAGCTTGAAGTTTTAATTGAATATGGATGGGCATGTGGTGAGCAGTCACAACTGGTTTGGATTGACAAGGTCAGGAAGTAATGGCAGATTAGGTGAAGCTGAGGCAGATGAGAGAGTAAGGAACAATACCCTGGGCTCAGCGAGGGTGATGGGGTCCTCGAGTCCAGGCTTTTTCAGTCATCCGGGAATCCCAGTAGTTCTAGGGAAGGGACTGCCTGGTCGGCCATACCCCGTGTGGAGGCACCGGGGAAGGGCCAGCCATAGGGCAATCACTCTTCCAGTGTCCTGCCTGTTTGCAAGTGGGACACAGTCAGGAAGGAGGCCATGGATTTGGGCACTGCTGAGCCCAGTGACCTTTGTGTCCACACTTAAAGCAAGCCCCAGGTGGGGCGGAAGGCTGGTGCCCCTTTTGAAGTCGAGTCAGCTGCATAGGCCACAGGGCAGCTACCAAGGCCTGGGTTGGGAGAGCTACTTTTTTTCTGTAAGTGTGGCTGCCTGGCCAATTTGACTGAGTCTTCCCTGATATTATAAACTTTGAAAGCCATCTTGACTAGATCTCAGATAAGAGTCTGAGGACCATCCTCAGCTCATTTGAGCTTTTTTCTTTCTTATATCAGGGGCTGATTGAGAGATAAAATGAGTTGCCAAGACTGTGGCCCCAGAAGGAGAATTGGGATCTAGTTTTGTGTATTTGATAAAAGCCTCAGTGAGGCAGTTGAGGAACAAAGTGGGATTTTCATCGGGGCCCTGGGTAACTTCTGCCAGTTTATCAAAGTTAACCCCTTTGTTAGAGACTGCCTGCCTGCCAGGAGGTATTGGATCATCCAAGCGCAGTGGTTATGGCCTTGTTGACACTCATGGTAGTCCCAGTGTGGGTTAACCTCAGGAACTGTGGCCATCCCTGTGGAGAGGGGAAGGTCTGTCTGGCAGACTTGGTCTGCATGGTCTCTGGCTGCCTGTCAGATGTGAGCCCTTTCATCAGGAATAAGAGAAGATGAGAGAACAACATAGATGTCATGCCAGGTAGGATCATAAGCCTGAGAGAGATATCTGAATTCTTTCATGTAATTAGTAGAGTTGGCAGAAAAGCACTCTAAACGCTTCTCAATTTGGGCTAGGTCTTGATGTGAGAACGGGTCATGGATGTGCACTATGCCTTCAGCTCCTGCGACCTCACGGAGAGGGCAAAGTAACTGTGCATCAGAAGAGGGTTGCAAGTTGTTTACAGGAAGATGGGAGATGGGAGCAGGTGTGAGCACTGACTGGGAAGCGGGGTCAGGGGAGGAAGTGTGATGGGAAGATGGCGGCAAAGAAGGGGGAGGAGGTGAAGGGAGAGAGGGGCCAGGAGATAGCAGGGAAAAGGTGGGGGAGGGCAGAAGGAGGGACCTGATTAGGTGGAGAGCAGCAAGATGATGAGGGAAGGGGAGGAGTGGTGAGGAGCTCTGTTGAGCTGGAGAAGGAAGTTGGAGAAGTTGAGAGAGAGTTGGGAGACTCCCTGGGTGAAAGAGGAGAAGGAGAAGGGCTTTGATGGGCCAGAAGGACCTGAGCAGCAGAGGAGGTGGAACAAAGGTCAGGATGAGAGCGGAGGTCCCAGAAAGCCTG
This sequence comes from Xerus rutilus, assembly GCA_028644305.1. Classification (NCBI taxonomy): domain Eukaryota; kingdom Metazoa; phylum Chordata; class Mammalia; order Rodentia; family Sciuridae; genus Xerus; species Xerus rutilus. The sequence continues at coordinate 27,598,583 of CM053404.1, forward strand.
CACATAAGGGACTTCTGACCACTTATCTATCCGGCGACAAAAGTTACCCAAATCCGTGAGGATGTTAAAATCAAATGTTCCCTCAGGAGGCCGTTTTGAGCTGTTGTCCAGAAGATATTGGGGCAAGACTTTGGTTGAATAAAAGAGCAATCTTTTATGGCGAAAGTCATGGCTGAATCCCAGTTTGGAAAAATTAATGTACGGACAACCCAGAAGGATTTAGGGGTCTAAAGAGGACCCAGTATTCCCCATGACTCAATAGACACACCAGGAGTGAACCAAGTCAGAACAAAGAGGCGTCCCAAGTTCTGATCGTGATCACTCAATTCAGGAGGGTGGGTGGGCCAAAGCCTGGGAAGTCTCTACAGGCCACAGGGACCCGAAGGGAATGAGTGGATGGACTGGAGCCTGGGATGTCTCCACAGGCCACCAGGATCCAAACAGAATGGTTGGTGATCTGGTGTGTGCACACGACTTAGGGACAGATCTCACAGAGGAGGGTGTATCTGGAAAGCCAAGGGGAAATAGAGGGAACTTATCCCACGTTTGTCAGTCTGGATGAGGAGAGGAGGTGGTTCCTGGTTCGAAAAGGGAGGAAGGGGACCTCTCCCCAAGGGGAAATCAACACACCCTTCCCGGGTTTCGGCACCAAATGTAAGGTCAGATCAATGGTAAAGACCACAACCATTAGCTGAAAGGGTAAAGGCATGGCTTTATTGGGGTCCACTCTCGAGCAAGGTTTACCAGTCCACCAGTGTGGTCCAGGGAAGTCATCCCCAAGACTTGGAGAGGCCACTTTTATGGGTAGGTTGAGGGAGGGGGATTCTAATGAAGAGGCATTTCTTCTTGGTTGGCTGAGGCCCAATGACAGGTATGGATCTATTTCAGAGGTCAGCATGTTCATTGATGATTGGTTGACGTCAGAGTGGTGAGCAGTCGACCATTTGGTGCGCTCAGGATGTCTTGGTAACTTCAGATGCCCAGCCCCCCTCTGTCTAGCCGCCCTCTCTCAACCCAATTGACCATTTAGTGTATGCGGGAAGTCTTGACACATGTGGGTAACTTTAGGTGCCCAGCCCCGCTTTGTCTAGCTCCCATCTTTTGACCCAATACAGCTGATACTGGTTGACGTCTCCTTTAGGTCATTTTTTGTCAATAGGTGTCCTCTTTATCTCTCTCTTTCTCTCTTTTGGTTCTGGGGATTCTTCAACCAGGGTGTTTAACCACTGAGCCACATCCATCCCTTTTTATTTTTTATTTAGAGACAGGGTCTCCCTAAGTTACTGACAGCCTCACTAAGTTGCTGAGGCTGGCTTTGAGCCAGAGCTGGTGCCTGAGGGAGTGGGGGTGTCCTGCCCCTTTTATAGATTTTAGGTTTTCTTTATTCTCATGCCCCCCTCCCATCCCAGCTATTTGGTGACCAAAGGGCAGGAAGAGAGCTATCCAAGAAGTGCTTCTCCCTATTTTCTATATCTTCCTTAAAAGGCCAGAAAAGAGCCACCCAGGGGGTGCTCATTATCAACTTTTTCTGGGAGCAACAATTCTCTAGAGGCAGGTGACCTTGGCAACAGGTGAGGAGGAGGAGGAAGTGTCCTGGAGGTATTAGAATTCCATTTCCTTTTTTTTCTTTTAATTTTTTTAGATGTAGATTGACACAATATCTTTATTTTATTCATTTATTTATATGTGGTGCTGAGAATCAAACCCAGTGCCTCATCCATGCTAGGCAAGCACTCTACCACTGAGCTACCACCCCAACTCCTCCATTTCCTCTTGAACTAGCCCACATCTTCCCTACTCGACCAGATCATCTGTCTACACTGACTGCCAATCCTTTGTTCTTATCTCATGCCTCTCTTTTTTTAGTAAAAGCAATTGTTGATCTCAATACCCACTAGAATTAGGGACCCTGAAATGGTGTATTGGAATCCTAATGCTCCTTCTTCATTTGGTAATGCTGTTGTGGGTATGCTTTAAGAAAGAGCCCTACTATTTAGCTAGAATGCTTCTGCATGGGGCAGCTTCTCATCTGCTACGTGGTTAACCTAGTACTTAAGGGTTCTCCTTCTTTCTGCCCCTTTGGTCCTGAGCCTTTGGTCTGGCTGGGTGTGCTGACCATGAGTCATGTGGTGTGTGCATAGTGGACATTGATTCTTAATATTACCACAGGCTTCACTGTTGTTGTCCCTGCTGGGCGGTGATAACATCTGCAGCCATTGTGGTGGTGCAAGCCTGTAATCCCAGCACTTAGGGAGGCTGAGACAGGAGAATCGCGAGTTCAAAGCCAGCCTCAGCAATGGTGAGGCACTAAGCAACTCAGTGAGACCCTGTCTCTACATAAAACACAAAATAGGGCTGGGGATGTAGCTCAGTGGTCGAGTATCCCTGAGTTCAATCCCCGGTACCAAAAAAAAAAAAGATAACATCTGCATGGGCACTGGGAGGGGTTCTAAAGTGGTTGAATAGAAGGTACTGTAATGCCCAAGCTCATGAGACCACCAGAGACCAAAAGGAGTCCAATTCCGATGCAATCACAAAAGGGTCTTTATTGCAAGCTCAAGCAGGGACCACACACCTTCACCAAGGCAGTGGGTAGGGAGGTGCGGCCCAAGTCTAAGGGAGTGGGGATTTTTATGGGTTTCAACAGCAAGCAGGGGAGTACATGCCTTGGCATTACAGGATTGGGTATAGGATAGCGCGCTCAGGGGAATTCCAGTCTTGTCACTATAGGATTGGGTAAAGGGTAAATGAAGTCAGTGTGAGGTCAGTTGACCTTTAGGTTGATAGGTATGATTAACAAGGGGCTAGTGTTGGACATTATGACTGGCTGGCCCTAAGTTGCAAAATGACTTGCTGGCGCCAGAGCAGAGCACTGTAAACAATTTTGCAATTTTCCAGGAGCTGGGTAGAGGTGTTTGGTACTCAGCTGGAGGGTTTGGGGAACAACAGGCCCCAGCTCTAAGATGGCATTAGTCTTGTCCTCTCAGTACAGGGCCTCTTCCCAGGGACTCTGGATGTCAATGGGACCTCAACCATAGAGACAAACTCATTACAGCCTCACATTTACCTGCAGTCGGACTCCTGCTAATTAATTTACTTATAGCCAAGGAGAGGAAGCTGGGGCCTGATGGGAAACCTTACCAGGTGTGTGAAATTAAAGGTTACAGGGTGACACTAGCAAAGAGGATTGTTTGGAGCAGCTGGTGGAACATCTGAGGGAAATGCACTAAGGAGAGTTAATGATCAGGAACCCAAACACAGGAAAGCCTTGGAGATAGGGGATGGGATGGAGGGACTCACACAGGCTACTGTTGTTTGCATATTATCTAGTTTAACATTTAAAACAACCCTAGAGAGGTAGGGTCTATCATCTTTGGTTTTACTTGTAAGGAAACTGAGGCAAGGGGAGACTCTGAGCCACCAAGACCCCAGAATAGCTCCTAGAGCTTTGATCTCCAGCCCTCTTCACCATCACTGAGAAATCAGCCAGCCTCCACTAGTTTTGCTTCTTCTGCAGGAACAGACCTCATTATTTAAGGCTGTGAAGCAAAACTGTACCTCATGAGGACCCATTATAAACTAACAACCCAAATACAATTTGGAACAAGAATAAAGGAAATGCAAATCCAAGGTGTAAGGTCAGATTGGTGGTAAAGACCACGACCACTAGCCAAAGGGGTAAAAGCACAGCTTTATTGGGGTCCACTCTTGGGCAAGGTTCACTGGTCAGCCAGAGACTGGGAGTCACACCTAAGACTGGGAGAGGCCGCTTTTATGGGTAGGTTGAAGGAGGGGGATTCTCAGGAAGAGACGTCTCTTCTTGGTGGGTTGAGGCCCAGTGACAGGTATGGGCTGATTTCAGAGGTCAGTAGATTCATTGATGATTGGTTGACATCAGAGTGGTGAGCAGTCGACCATTTGGTGCACTCAGGATGTCTTGGTAACTTCAGATGCCCAGTCCCCCTCTGTGTAGCCGCTCTGTCTCAACCCAACAAGGTTGATATTCTTATCAACCCTGGATTGGTGAAACTCCTTGAGTGAGTCTTGTTTTATCACACCTGAGCCTTAAATTCATCAAGTCTTGCTAGATTTGTCCATAGCTTCAAGGTTTGTGACCAAGCACTTTGTGCGGTTGTGTTAATTTTGCTACAGTTTTACTTGTCCCCAGAGATTTGTCATCTTTTTAAAATATCAGCCAGGCGTCGCAGCCTGCACCTGTAGTCCCAGCTACTTGGGAGGCTGAAGCAAGCAGATCTCTGGAGCCCATGGGTTCCAGGCCAGCCTGGGCAGCATAGTGAGAACCCCTTCTCAAAATCAAAACAAGACAAAACTACTCAGTGAGACCCTGTCTCTACATAAAACACAAAATAGGGCTGGGGATGTGGTTTAGGGGTCGAGTGCCCCTGAGTTCAATCCCTAGTACCAAAAAAAAAAAAAAGACAAAACTAACAAGCTAGCCTTATTGAAGTATAACTTATACATATAAAGCCGACCTGTTCTAGATGCACAATTCATTGACTTTTAGTCAATTCACAGAGTTATTCAACTATCACTGCAACCCAATTTTAGAACATTTCCATGGCTCCTCCCCCAAGTCCCTTGTAGTCATTTGCAATTGATCCCCACTTCAGCCCCGGCCCTGGGCAGGCAACCACTCATCTTGGTTCTGCTCTGTAGATGGCCTTCTCTGGCTAGTTCATCAACAGGCTTCATGCACCCCGCTGTTGTTTGTGCTGGCCCCTTTCTTTGGCATAGTGTTTCTGAGGCTCACCATCGTGTAGTCTCACTACTTTGTTCTTTTTAACCCCCAAAACTTTCCTCTGTTAGACCACATTTTGTTTATCCACTCCAACTGATAAACCCTCAGATCTTTTCCACTTTGGAACCATGATGAATAATGATACTGTGAATATTTACTCACAGATCTTTGTGTGGATAAACGTTTTGATTTCTTTGGGAATTGCTGTCTCACAGGGTAAATTTGCGGTTCCCACAGTGACTGCAGCATTCAACATGGGCAGTGTATGACGAGGGACCGAGGTCTCTATCGTTTCACCAACATTGTATTGCTTGCCTTAAAAAAAAAAAGTCTCTTTTATTATAACCATCCCAATCTGTAGGAAGTAGTATCTCATTGTGGGTTTTAATTTGTATTTTCTCAATGACTGATGATGTGGTGCATCTGCTGTCCCCCCCCCAAAAATTTCTAGCTATAGCTCCTTTAAGCCTATTCCTTCCTCCCACCCTCAGAAATGTTCCCACGATGGTGGCTACCTGGGTGGCACCTTTAACGCCCTTATCCTGTGCCAAGATTGTTCTTCCTTCTGGGCCTTTGCTCTTCCCACCCTCTCTGCTTTGTTACTATTCAAATTTCTAATTTATATCAAATGCTTAGGTTTATACAGAAGCCATTGGGGGGTGGGCAGCAAGGTTTCGGGTTTTACAGCTTGTTTTTGACTTAAATAGTCTGCTTTTAAAAGGATGCGTCCTATTCCACACCCCTAGGCCATTTGAATGTATGTGGAAACAACAGGATAGAATTGGTTTTCTGCCATTATTGTGACAAAGGGGAGCAGTTAGCTCAGCAGAGGCTAAGCACAAACAGATGTAATAAGGAAGCTGGGGAGGGTCCTAAGCAGTCCCTAAATCCTAGCATATTTTATGTAAACTACACACTCTACCCTGGGAGTCAGTGAACACATCTTCTCTGCAAATTGGCGATTTCAGATGAGGAATGAATGTCGAGCTGAATGCACAAAAGATGGCCCTGGCTCACCTGGTGACACTGAGAGGAGCCAGATTTGGACAGAAAAATGGGAGAAGCCTGGGCCCAGGGAGGCCAACCTCCAAAGCAGGGGCCAGAAGGCTGAGCCCAGGAGGTGAATGTTGGACGACAGAGTGGCCAGCTTCTGAGCTGGGTTGGGCACAGATGCTGGACCAGAGTTCTTAACTGGGAGAGTTCTGCAGTACCTGTCAGGGGCTGGGCTGAGGCCCGTATGTGAGATGACCTGAAGGATGCTCTAAGGTGAAGGAGAAGTGGCCACGGCACTGCGAGTGTCCCAGAGTTGGCCCCTGCCCTGTCACACATCATCTCTCAGGTGTGGTAGCAGGGACAGGTGCAGGAATACTCTTTCCTATCTCCACTGGGACAGCCATGAGCAGGGTATGCCCATGTGGCAGTGGCCCAGACACAGGTGAGCAGACCTGCTGCTGCTCTGGTTCAAATGTGGCTGGTCTGAACCTGCTTGGGACAATCAGAGCCCATAAATGGGAAAGCCACCACATTTGTCACAGTGGCCCAACATCTGCCTGCTGTTCCCCATATCACCATATGCATCTGCTGGTAACAGACAGCCAGGCAAGGGGGTCCCAGAGATTCCCCCAAAAGTACCTACTCAGTAATGTTTTCTGAGTTTTCCTTGTGTGAAGAAATGGCCTGTAAACTTTCCAAGGAGAGGCCTTGACCCTATGGCCTGGTTGGGAATAGTGCAGGGGGTCCAGCAGGCCCAGCCTCGCCACCTCAGTCACGTCCCCTTCTTGGAAAATGGCTACGGAAGATGGACTGCTGCTGCCCACGTCTGCAGGGGGAGAGGCCAGGGCCCGTGTCTGCTGGGGAGGTCCATAGGCCATGGCCTGAGGGGGCACTGATGTTCCCGAGTTCTGTCACTTCTCCAGGCCTCAGCTTCCTCATCTGTGAATGAACAGGGTGCTCTGTCCAGCCTCTGGGTCTCTCCTCCTCCACTCATGCTTGTGAAGTGTCCCAGGGAAGAGAGAGGGAAGGGTGGGCTGGAAGAGGAGGAACAGGGTGAGGCATGGAGGGACAGCTTGGCTAGCCCCTTCCTTCCCGTAATGCACTGGGAAGCCTTATCCATGGGTGGCAAGGTGCACCCTGGGGTCACCCCAACCCCCATACCCCAGCTGGCCCTGGTCTTCTGGCCATGAGTAGCCACCTTGGCCCCAGCAAGCCACCAGGCCACATGCAGGTAGAGGCAGGCACAGGTTTGTAGTCCTGGTCTCTGATGGCCGACCTGCCCCCTTTTGGACAGACATCTGGCCCAGAACCCTTTCATCTGTGACTGTAACCTCAAGTGGCTGGCGGACTTCCTGCGCACCAATCCCGTAGAGACGAGCGGAGCCCGCTGCGCCAGCCCCCGGCGCCTGGCCAACAAGCGTATCGGGCAGATCAAGAGCAAGAAGTTCCGGTGCTCAGGTAGCTGCCTGCCCGTCTGTGTGCAGTCTGCTCAGGGGCCCAGTGATGTTTCCTGGATGGCTCAGAGAGGGTGTCCTTGAGCACTTTGGAGCCATGCTAGAGGGTGCAGGCCCCATACCCTGGTCTCAGGTTCAAACGTTGGTTCAACTCCCCCCTCATTGCGCTCAGCCTAGAAGTGGGCCTGGCTGAAAGCCCAGAGGGAGCCCCCAGTTCCTCTGCTCCCAGGCCAGCTCTTCTGCACGACTGCACTCAGGCCTTGAAAGAGTCAGGAGGCGCGGGAAGCTTTGCAGTGAGCTAGGAACTTCCTCCAGACTTTGGGGCAGCAGAAGTGCCCTCGGCAACTGCAGTCCTCTTGGCATCTGGCAAGGTTGGCACAGTCCCCACCTGTCTGTTGCAAATGAGAGGCTTGCTTGGATGTGCTACCCCAGCACTGACCTGGGCAAGGAACACGAGTGCTCTGGAGTAAGGCTTCTGCACACAGGGGCTGGGCGGGTGGGCTTAGGTCCCCATGCCAGCGCCAGCTGCATTCAGCCAGGTGGGGCATGGGGCCAGGGCTGGGTGCTCCTGCATCAGGGTGTGTCTCTGCTCTCTCCCCAGCCAAAGAACAGTACTTCATTCCAGGTAGGAGTGGGGGACCCAGGCCAGCCCGGAGGGGTGGTGGCAGTGAGTGGTCAGACTGGGGACTTGGAAGGCCCTGGGTTGGCATGCTGCTTGGAGCCTGCCCTCTGCCCAGCCTGCCCTCTCACCACAGGCACGGAGGATTACCAGCTGAACAGCGAGTGCAGCAGTGACGTCGCCTGTCCCCACAAGTGCCGCTGTGAGGCCAGCGTGGTGGAGTGCTCCAGCTTGAAGCTCTCCAAGATCCCTGAGCGCATCCCACAGTCCACGGCCGAGCTGTGAGGACCCCAACCCTGCACCCTCCCCCACCTCTAGCTCCCACTACCCCCCAAGCCTGCTCCGGGCTTTCCTCTGTCCCCCTCTGTTTGGGGACCACAGGAGACTGGAACCAGAGCATGCTGGCTGCTGCTTTTGGCAAGATGTAGCCTTTACCCCCATTGCCCACCACTTCTGCCTTACAACCCTTGAAGCAGTCTCTGACACCTGGGAGGGTCACCTTCCTGAACTAGGGATACTTTTGTTTTCCTTTGGAGACATGATTCTGTGAGCTCAAGTCAGGATTTAACATCCTTTATTGTTTTTCTCTAAAAAGATGAATTTGTGTAGCTATGTCTGCACATTCTTGGATGTCTGCACGTCTTTGTTCTTTGTGTATGCAAATTTTCATGACATTTTTAATGTTAACAATATGCCCATTCATGTCTCCCCCAGTACCAGACCCAGCCTTCCTTTGAAATGAGAACCATTGGCCTTGCCAGAAAAATTTATCAGGGACTCCCCTTGGTTTGGGTCCCAGTGCAGAAGGTGACTTAATACCCATCATTTATTTATTGGTATGTACTTGCCTCTTGCAGACGATTGAACAACAATGAGATTTCCATCCTGGAGGCCACTGGGATGTTTAAAAAACTTACACATCTGAAGAAAATGTGAGTTGCTTGTTAGTGGGAAGGTGCCCATCAGGATGCTGGCCTGGGATGGGGAGGGAAAAGGCTGCGATGGGGGAGCTTCTCCAGGGGACATGGGGTGTTGGGTGCAAGAAAGGAGGGGCTCCTAGGTGCTGGCAATTTTAAATTCTCCCCACGTCCTCCTCTCTCAGCAACCTGAGCAACAACAAGGTGTCAGAAATTGAAGACGGGGCATTCGAGGGTGCAGCCTCTGTGAGCGAGCTGCACCTGACCGCCAACCAGCTGGAGTCCATCCGCAGCGGCATGTTCCGGGGTCTGGATGGCTTGAGGACGCTGTGAGTGTGTGTGGTAGGGGCACAAAGCCAAGTCATGGGGTGGGGTGTGCACTAACAGAAAAGCCCGAGAGAGGTGGGAGACAGCCTCCTCCAGTCCGCCCTCAGAAGGACAGCTGAGGACCCTGCATGGTGGAGCAGGTAATCCCATGTTGGTGACCCTGTGGAGAGACCCATTCTCTTATTCCCTGGGGTAAGTGCCAATGCCTGGTGAAGGGATGGAAAGATGGGGCCCTCCTGAGGTCCTGTGCATTGCTCTGGGGTCAGGCTGCAGGAATGTGATGCAATTGCAGGCAAGAGGGACTGGACAGCTATGAGGGGACCTTACCAGGTGACTTGGTGTAGCTAGCGGAGCAGAGGTGTTGCACCGTCCCTGGGATTCTCAGAGCCAGCCAGAGCCCAGGGGCTCAGTGGGCTTCTAGGGTCATGAGCACTGTGTGAACGCTGTAGGGAGCCCCTTTCAAACCAGTGACCATGCTCTTCAGGTGACCCTGTGGATGTTTAGTGTCCAGCAGACAGGTTGCCTGCCCCATCGGCCTTTCCACAGTGACAGGAATGTTCTGTGTCTATACTGTCCAATCTACACGTGGCTGTGGGGCCCTTATTTAATTTAATTTAATTTAAATGGAAATAACTCATGTGCCTCGCGACGATAGTATTGGAAAACGCATCTCTAGAAGCCACCTGCCCGGGTTAAAATCCCAGCTCTGCAGCAGGGTGTAGATTTGTCTTCTGAGCATGTAAAATTGTATTTGTGGAAGGTAAATGAATGTGTGGCAGGACTCCCTGTGGATTTTTATTTGTTTGTTTTACAAAAAGGAGATTTTATCAGGCACTGTGTTTTGCAGCTTGATTTTTTCATTTGAGAATATAGCCTGGCCATCTTTCCAGGCTGTTCCTGTCTGCTGCCTTCTCTTTCTTTATACTTACCTACTGTTCTTTGAATTAGGGTTACAAATGCACAGGAGGGGCAGTGCAGACATAGGAAAGAAGTGCCCATAACCACACCACTGGCTAGAAATGACTGTTGTCATTAATCATTGGTATTAACAATGGTCCTTCTGGTCTTTTATATACATATGTTTATGTGTCTGCACACACATACATATGCACATAGATACATATAAATATTGGTTTATCACTTCCACAGTCTATGTCTTAAACATATCAGTTCTCTCCAAAAGTTTGCTTCCACCCTCTTCGTTATTATTATTACTAGTGTGATAAGAACAGCTGATACAAGATCTGCCCTCTTAGCCAATTTTCAAGTATATCCTGCGGTATCGTTTGCTATGGGCATCATGCTGTTCTGTAATCATTAGGACCTGTTCGTTTTGTGTAATTGAAATACAGATATGTTTTAAACCCTATAATAAATTTTATTTAATAATCTTAACGCAATGTGGGCACCTTTACATATCATTAAATTTTCTTTTACAACATCATTTTGAATGACTATATATTGTATCATTACTGGAGATTTAGGCTGCTCCTGACTTCTTTATTTTGAGCAAGGCTGTGATTAATATCTTCAGCACACCATTCTGTGCCTGCCCATGAGTATTGAGTATTCCCTTTTGGTGGAGTCCTCCAGGTAGACCAGCCGGCGGCAGGGGAAAGAGGCCTGCTGGAGATTGTGCACTTCACCACATACACCAGGGAGGTCCCCTGCCACTGTGTGCAGCTGTGTGTGATAGCAGCCTCTCGCCCACACTCCCAGCAATCCTGGCGTTATTATTTTTATTTATTTATTTTTATTTTTTAAAACAAAAGAATGCATTTCAATGCATTTCACAGTACACATATGGAACACAATTTTCCATTTCTCTGGATGTAACAAGGTAGAGTCACACCATTCGTGTCTTCATACACGTACCTAGGGCAGTGATGTTCATCTCATTCCACCATCTTTGCTACCCCCGTGCTCCCTCCATTCTCCTCCCTCTCCTTTGCTCTATCCAAAGTTCCTCCGTTTCTCCCATGCTCCCCACCCCCTCCCCCATTATGGATCAGCATCCACTAATCAGAGAAAACATTCAGCCTTTGGTTCTTTGGGATTGGCTTACCTCACTTAGCATGATGTTCTCCAACTCCATCCATTTACCTGCAAACCTGGCATTATTATTATTACTATGTTTTTGATAATTTTTAAATTTGACAAGCAAAAATGAATGTTTCTTAAGTATCCTTGCTTACTCATAAGGTGAACCTGCTCCATGAGTTTACCCAGACTCTTCAGTGTTTCTCATGACTGCCCTGCTCTGTGCCAGGCTTGTTTTCTGCTTTCGTTTTTGGTTGGGTTGGGTTTCAGAGAATGAATGCAGGCCATTGCAGAGGCGGATGAGGAGGAAGGGCGCTCCAGAAAGACTTCCTGGTGGGGCGAGGCTGGTGCAATGTGAGGGACTGTTGACCACTGTGGGGGGAGGGCCAGGCTGAGAAGACGGCCTGGGCTGGGTGGACATAATGTCATAGGTCATGGCAGAGTTTAAACTTGATTCTGTGGGCAATTTGAAGATCACTAAGGAGCATTAAACTGGAGGGTGACAAGATGCTGGGCAGTGAGTGGAACATGTCCTGGAGAAGGGGAGGAGCACTGGGCATCCAAGGAGTGAGTGACAGTGGGCTGCAGGGGCCACTATGATAGGAGGGAGAGGAGGGGCACAGGCACCTTGGAAGCGGGATGGTCTTGGAGGTGCGCACAGGTGTGCGGAGCTCTCCCTAACAAGGCCATGTTCCTGCTCTGTGGCTCAGAGCCTCTGGAGGAGCCTTGGGACCTACCTGGTGGTGGCCACTGCTGTGTGACCCAGGCGGATGGTGGCGGGCCACAGCCCATGGCTCTCCTCTCCTCCCCAGGATGCTGAGGAACAACCGCATTAGCTGCATCCACAATGACAGCTTCACGGGCCTGCGCAACGTCCGGCTCCTCTCGCTCTATGACAACCAGATCACCACCATCTCCCCCGGAGCCTTCGACACCCTCCAGGCCCTCTCCACGCTGTAAGTCCTGGCCTCAGGGACAGACAGGCTGGTGGCTCTGGAAGCAGCCATCCCTGGGGTGATCTTGGGTCTTACTTTTGCAGAGCTCCTTGGAGAGGCTGGGTCCTCCTGGCTTGTTGGAACATGGCTTCCACCGCTTTGGAATTCTATCCCTCATCCCCACATTGACCCTCTGAGTAATCGTCAGTTGTGTGGGAAAGAGCACTGGGTGGAAGTGGCCAGTACGTGGCAGGTCCTAAAGGGCCTTGCTAGGTCGACTGCGACTGGCTAGATGTCTTCATGTCCATATGACCTGCCCCTTCCAGAAACCTCCTGGCCAACCCCTTCAACTGTAACTGCCAGCTGGCCTGGCTGGGCGACTGGCTGCGGAAGAGGAAGATCGTGACAGGGAATCCGCGATGCCAGAACCCAGACTTCCTGCGGCAGATCCCCCTGCAGGATGTGGCGTTCCCTGACTTCAGGTGTGAGGAAGGTAACTCGCGGGCCCACTTCAGGTGTAAGGAAGGTAACGCCTGGGCCCAGCAGCAGGCAAGAGGGTGAGCTGAGCCCAGCTAACTGGCGGGACAACTGGTGGCAAGAGAGGAGGCTGGCAGATGCAAGGAGGTGCCCCTGCCTGGAGGTGTCTTTGTGTAGTTATAGGAGGAGTAATGTGCTTATCGCAGAAAAATGGGAAAATGTAGATAGAAGAAGTAGATAAACATCACATCTGATCCCATCACTCAGAATATCAAGTAACATTTTGGTGCATTTTCTTTATGAAAGTATGTTTTATCCAGATACTGGCCTCCTAGCTGCTCCTGAGTGCACCAGACTTATGGGGTCACCCTCTTAAACTTGGCCCTGATTGTGGGAGCCCTACTAAGTCCTGTCCTCCTCACTGACCAGGACTTCCTTCCTTCCTCCCTAGGCCAGGAGGAGGGGGGCTGTCTGCCCCGCCCACAGTGCCCCCAGGAATGCGCCTGCCTGGACACTGTGGTCCGATGTAGCAACAAGCACCTCCGGGCTCTGCCCAAGGGCATCCCCAAGAATGTCACAGAACTGTGAGTAGCCCAGGGCCTCATGTCCTCCATGTTGGTCCACAGGACTGCATTGCCTTTCTTGAGAGGTTGAGGCCTGGTAGCAGGAGGAAGAGATGCCCAAGTGCAGGGACTGGCTGACTGGGAGGAGGGTTAGGGCTTTGCAGAAAGCATTAGTTCTAAGGACACTTTGACCTTTTCTTGAATTCCCTCCCTGCAGTCACCTTTTGACACAAGCTTCATCCCATTAAACTAAGCTCTACCTTTAAAATAAAGAATAACATTACCTTTTCCACTTAACATTGTCTCATGAGTCTTCCCGTCATGAAAACTCTTACAAGTGTGATTTTTGTTAACTAGTGACAAAATACTCTTCACAGGAATTGACTGTGGTCTAAATGGTCAAATCTCCTTTTGTTGGATAGTTATTTAATGTTTCTATTTTATGGTCATAAATAGCTCCAAGATAAACATTGCTTCAGTGAAAGCACTGCTTTGCAACTAGCTAGTGTAACGGTGGCCTGCCCACTCACCTACCCTGCACCAGCACTGAGTGTTGCAATGTGCCAGTCTTTGTTGATTTGGATTTGGTGTCTGAGCGCCTGTGGGGCTGTGGATGTAAATGTAAGCAACAAATAGGAAGAGACAAACTCATGCTTTTGTGTTCTCTCTAGCTATTTAGATGGGAACCAGTTCACACTGGTTCCGGGACAGCTGTCTACCTTCAAGTACCTGCAGCTCGTGTGAGTATTCAGGCTGCTTGACCTGACTCAGGGGACATGCAGGACATTGGCATCTAATCATCTTGGCTCCAACTTTTTAGGAAATTCCTACAAACCCCACTTCTGGACAGATCCTGATTCTAAATTCCCTCTTCCCTGGGGAAACAACTGTGCCTAGGGCCGTTTGCCACCTAGTGGCCATGCTTGGGAATTACATCCTTTGGGGACTCGTTGGGTCAGACCTGCCTGCCTCTCTGCCCACATCACTCCAAACCTCCTTGAGGGGGATCATTTTTGTTGATGTGGGTAATCCATGCAAGGATCAGAGCCAGGGCAGAAGCAAAGGGTGATGGAAAACCTCGCTGTCCAACCTGGGCCTGGGAGCTACAAATAAACATTTGTAACTAAGTTCCTCTTAGACTAACATCTACTTTTGTTATATCCACCTTCTACCCTTTCCACCCCATGGAAATATACAAAATAATAAGCCCCAGATAATAAGGTCAACTCATTTTAGACTTACAGCCTAAATAGTACCTTACTTCTATTATCTGTATCTGCACATTGTCCAGATTCTGCCCCAAAGAAGATCAGGGACCATTCTCTCTTAGTGTGCTTTGGAACAGTGGCTGCATGAAGTGTGGCCCATGGACCTCTGTCACTGTTGTGATGGATCTGTACTAAGATAAGGAGCCTGTCCCAGAGCGTGAATTAACATCTTGTTTCCTTCCTTAAGGAAATCTTCCTATGAAAACAACATTAGCTCAACTAAATTGTGTGTTTAGATCACATTTTGGCACACGTTTCTTGCTGTGGACTGGTAACAATCAGTTCAAGGACTGGCTAATTCCATTCTATAGAATTTTGTATCTCCAACTTATCTGTCTTTGCTTAATGACCTCGAGAGTGTGTTTTGAGCAGTCCCGCAGGGGTAAAGGTGGAAGAGGGTGGCTGGTGGCTGGTGACAAAGAGAAAATACAAGTTCCCCAGTCTTTTTGTGGCCCACTCTGGCAAAGCTCCACCTGTGGCTAGGATGCACTTGAGGAGGGAAGGAGTGGACCGAGTGATACTGTCAGTGTGCCAACTGCTGCAGGTGGCTCAGGGAGCACACCACGGGTTAGACTGGGCTCTGCCTTTGCCCAGCTAGGTGGTTCCGGGTGAGTTAACACTCTGAGACTCCTGGTCTTCATTTGTAAAATGGGGTCACTCTCTCCCCTGTAGTACTGCCAGGAGGGCTTGTGCACTAGCATACACCAGAGAGAAAGAGAGGGCCCCTAGCGCTGGCAGGGGAGGTGCCAGTGCCCTCAGCAGGAGCATTTCCATGGTGAAAAGGGGGATACTCAGCTCTGCCTGGATAGGGGAGGGCGAAGAAGGAGAGGTGGCAGAGAGGGCTACTGAGGAGTTCGGCAGCTGACTGTGAGCCCAGGGTGCCTGCCTCTCCACCCCTTGCCCCACTGGAGCAGTGGAGCTCTGATCCTCCTGGTTGGGGAAGGGCCATGGGCAGAGGGGGAGGGGATGAAACCCTGGAAGTTGAGTTCTTTCTTTGCAAATGACCATGTCCTTGCTTTTTTCCAGGGACCTGAGTAATAACAAGATCAGTTCTTTAAGCAATTCCTCCTTCACCAACATGAGCCAGCTGACCACTCTGTGAGTCCCAGCGGGGCCTGGGTGGGGGCAGAGGGGGTCCTGGCTTCAGGCTCCTCTGGGCATTGCTCTCTGCTTACTCACAGGGACCGTGTGCAGACTCCCTCCCTGCAGAGAGACTTCTAAAAAACATCTTTCATTGTTTCTCCTCAGCCTTTTGACTAAGATCAAGTGTAAAAATATCTTTCTTTGTGAAATACAACATATACAGAAAAGTGTAAAAACATAAATGGCACCATTTAACAAATAATCATAAAGCTAGCACATGTGTAGACACCTAAGTCAAAAGCAGAGCGGTGTTAGCACTTCAAAACCCCTGTCCCTTCCTATCATTACTGCTCCCTGAGATAGCCCCCGTCCTGACCTGATGATCACTTACTGATTTTCTCCGTAGTATTGTTGCCTAAATATGCATTTCTGAACAACATCATTTAATTCTTCCCATTTTAAACATTATCTACATTAAATCATACAGGGCATATTTTTTCTATCTAAGCCAGATAGAAGTATAGAAGCCCTTTTGCTTGACATTATTATGTCCATGAGACCCATCCTTTTGTGTGCAGCTGTGGTCTAGTCATTTTCATTGCTGTATAGTGTTCCTATCTTGGCCTGTTGTCAGCAGAGACCCTCTGAACATGCACCTATCCTAAGAAATTTTCATGTGGTCTCTATATTCCAAGCAATTTATCAGAGGTATTAATAAGCATCCCTTATATTTTCCTAGTGCTTAAGAGTGCATCTCATTTGCCTTCCCAACACTTCATGTTACACATAATACACTACCAATGTTGGATTTTCCCAGGGTGCTATGGAGGTCAAACAGTACAGCCAATTTCCAGAAAGGAAACAGGCCCTGACTCAGCCTGTCTCTGAGAGGAGAGGGTGGGTTGAGCCAGGTCAATATGGTTCCCCATTTGCATTTACCTGCTAGGCAGCTGGTCCCCATTCCCTAGTCTTCATGACAATCTGACAATTTGCTCCTCCTTGGGGAGATTCATCCTTGAAAGGGCTCTTTGTGAGCCTGTGTGTATGGAGTCACCATTGTCTAGGGCTGTATTCCCATGCTGTAGATCCTGCCCTTGGGGACATCTGACAATGTCTGGAAACGTTTGTGGTTGTCACAACTTGTAGGGAGGGTGCTGTTGACATCTAGTGGGCAAAGGCCAGGGAGGCTGCCAAACATCCCTCGGTGCATAGGATGGTCCCCAAGATCAAGAACTGTCAATAAGCCAAGGTGGACAAGTCCTGGCCTGAGTGACCCTGCCAGCCACAAGGGGGACAGAGCCCTTTCCTGTGATATGGACAGCTCATTTATCTTATTATTTTTTAAAAGAGCTTTACTTGCTGGGTACAGTGGTGCTCATTTATAATCTCAGAGACTTGGGAGGCTGAGGTGGGAGAATCACAAGCTCAAGCCAGTCTGGGCATCTTAGTGAGACCCTCAGCAACTTGGCAAGATCCTATCTGAACATAAAAAAATAAAAAGGGCTGGGGATGTACTCAGTGGTAGACCCCTGGATCCAATCCTTAGTGCGCCAAAAAAAAGAAAAAAAAGCTTTACTAAAGTATAATTAAAATACAACAAACTGCCTGTGTTAAAGTGTAGAACCTGATACATTTTGACATACTCACACACTCAGGAAACTAACCACAATCAAGAGTGGACCCCTGATGTCCCCTCGACTTCTCCCAACCCCCAAACCCCAGTGATCTGTTTTCTGTCACTATAAGTTAGTTTGCATCTTAAAGAATTTTATGTAAATGGAATCACAAAACAAGCTCTTTTTTGCTTGGCTTCTGTGGCTTAGCCTAGTGATTCTGAGATTCGGGCAGGCCCTTGCGCATGTGCGGGTTGCTTCCTTCTCACTGCTCAGCAGTATCCCAGGGCATGGATGTGCCCTGTCTGTGCATCCATTCATCAGTGGGGGACATAGGAGGGTCTCCAGTGTGGGGCTGTTGCAGGTATCATCTCCCTTATTAATCTGCCTTGAACAGAATCATTTCTTTGAAAGCATTTTGAGATGGTGGTTTAGTGTGTGGACTGTGAAAACTGAGAATCTTAATGAAAATCCCTCCTAATGACTTAATAATGTGGCCTTGAGGAAATTCTTTTCAATATCTGGAGCCTCAGTTTCCTCCTCTGTAAGTAAGATGCGAGTAGAAATGGGGGCTTCTTCTCCGTCATAGACTGTCCTTCCCTCCCTCCCTGCAGGATCCTCAGCTACAATGCCCTCCAGTGCATCCCTCCTCTGGCCTTCCAGGGGCTCCGCTCCCTGCGCCTGCTGTAAGTCTCCTCACAATTCATTCCTCCAGGGATCCACCTCCCCCAGGGCCCTGTCACAACCTGGTGGGCAGGAATGTCCCTGTGTTGTGCTCCCCCCCCCGCCCTGGGCAGGACTAATGCTGTGTTCTGAGGTGGGAGCCTAGAATACTTGTGTGTAAGCCCCTCCAGAAGCAGAGTCATGAACGGGAAATCATGTGACAAAGGGGGTTACTGTCACGCCCAAGTTGAGTCTATGGTCTGTGGGGGGTATCCCAAGATGAGGTAGCTGTTCGTGGCACATGAGCCTTCTGTTCAGATAGGAAACGTCTGCAGGAGATCTGTGCACCTTTTCCACAAGTTCCTAGATGAGGTTTTGCTTCTTCTCTCCTCAGGTCCCTCCATGGCAATGATGTCTCCACCCTCCCAGAGGGTATCTTTGCAGACGTGACCTCCCTGTCTCACCTGTGAGTAACAACAACCCAGTTCTCCAGGCCTCTTTGGATTTTAACAAAATCTGAGGGAGATTTCTGAGGGAGACCCCAGCTTCTTGAATTGCCAGAACTTCCCTGTTCAGCCTCAGCCCCTCACAGCCAGTGGTCCACCAGTCACAGCGCTGGTCAGGAGAGCAGTTCTTCACAAGCCAGGGCCAAGGGAGAGCTGATTTTCTGATTGCTAAACACTTCACTTGGGTCAGCTGCTGCAATTCTCACAGTAATCCTACGACACAGGTACTGTCACCCTGCACAAGAGGAAGCAGGCCCAGAAAAAGTGAGAAGCTAGCTTGCCCAAAGTTGCACAGCTGGTGGGTGGTTGAGGTTCTGACCCCAGTGCCCATGCTCTTAACTTCACACCATGAAAGATAAGTTCCAGAAGTTTCCTGCCTCCCAAAGTGGCGTAATTAACATAGAATTGCTTCCAAAACCATTTAGCTGGCAGTGCCATGAGGATTCTTTAAAAGTAGTAGTGAAATGGAGAAGGGGACCCTGGGGAGGGAGGAAGGTAGGAAGAGAGAGGCACTGGGGAATTAAATTGTCCAGATTGTTATGTGTGTGTAGGAGTATGTAACAATGAAGCAGACTATTACCTGTAATTATAGCACACCACAAAAAATAAAAGAGAGAGAGGCTTGATTCCTCAAAAAGCTAAACATAGAATGACCAATGACCCAGCGGGTCCACTCCTAGGTATGTACTCAAAAGAGCCGAAATTAGGAATTCGAACAAATGCTTCTATGGCAATGGCCGGTGTCCATTACAGCATCATTCACAATAGTGTGGAAACACCCCTAGTCCATCCACAGAGGAACAGAGAAGCAGAAAGTGGCGGAGACATACAACAGGAGAGAATCCGTAAAAACTAATAAGTTCTGACCCGACTACAGTGTGGGTGACCCTGAAAAACACACCAGTGAAATAAGCCAGAACCCAAAGGACAAATATAGATAATTCTACTAATTAATGTGAGGGTCTCAGAATAGTCACAGTCATAGAGACAGAAAGTGGAATGATGGGGCCAGGGCTGTGGCCTGGGGCTGGGGAGTCAGTGTTTAATGAGCACAGAGTTTCTGTTTGGGGTGATTGAAAAGGTTTTGGAAATGGACAGCACTCTGAATGTAATCCACATTCCTAACTGTACATTCAAAATATATGCATATATTATATGTATTTTAGCACATAAAAGATGAAGAAGTAAAGAAGTGCTGTGCTGAGGCAGAGCCACCCCCACTCTGGAGGCTGGGATGGGTCTGAGCAGATACCTTGCCTGGCATTCCTTGACACCATTGGCTGGGGAGGGTGCATGGGCCATGGCTGGGCACCTTTTGGCTTCCCACCCACAGCCAGGGCCTGGGTGGGCAGGCATCCCCCATCAGAGGGGCTCTTAGGGTCACTGTATCTCTCTTGAAGCTCATTCACTCAACCATCTAACTAGATTTTCCCAGTTCTGGGACTCACCTTTCCCAGATTTTAATCTCTGAAACCAGAGTGTATTTTGCCAGGTTCAGTGGCACATACCTGTAGTCCCAGCTACTCAGGAGGCTGAGGAAGGAGGATCTCAAGTTTGAACCAGCCTCAGCAATTTAGCAAGATCCTGTCTCAAAATAAAAAATAAAAAAGTCTAGGGGTGGAACTCAGTAGTAGAGTGTCCCTGGGTTTAATTCCCAGTACAAAATAATAATAATAATAATAATGAAATAAAAATAATGAATAAATAAATAAAATCAGAGTGTGTCTTAAAATTATGTGTATATTTAATATGGTAATGTTTCTCAACCCCTCCCAAAGCATGTTCCATCAGCGACGTATCTAACAATCTTAGGCTTGGAGAAATAAAATAGGTATCACTCTTTGAGGATCCATTTGAGTCAAATACTGTACTATGTGCTTTACTGTGGTGTCTTGTTTACTCCATGACCAAAATGGGAAGCAAGCTCTGTGTTATGTGCCAGCTCCATGTGATTGGCAGGAACTGCCCTGAGCATTGCACTAAAAATTTCAGGGCTGGTCTGCACTCAGTGGGAAGAGTGTAGTGATTAATTAGTGATGTCTACCATGGAAGTGGGAAGGATAGGGGGGCCTTGTCCTAGGTTGTAGGATCTATTATTTCCATTTTACAGTCATAGGTTCTGAAAAGCTAAACAGCTGTTCCAGGCCCTAAAGCTAGGAAATGACAGATAAGATTGGAGCTTAGGTGTGTCTGATTCCAAAGCTCCCTATTTTTTATTGCCTCGATAAATATATTCTGGGAAAACAGAGTGAGTCAAGTGCTGAAGAATTTACAAACAAATTTCTTCCTTCTGTGATCATCTAGATATTATAGAGTCTGAAGGAAGCAGTGACTAAGGGGAAGTCTGAGGAGCTTCACAGAGGAGGTGCCATTTATGTTGTCATTGAAGAGGTATCAGGAGTGTAATAGCTTTTCTGTTACTGCGACAAAATACCTGAGAAAATCAACATAAAGGAGGAAAGATATATTTTGGCTTATAGTTTCAAGTATTTCAGTCTATGGTCACTTGGCTCCATCACTTTGGGTCTTTGGTGAGGCAGGACATCATGGCAGGGAGCACATGGTGGAGCAGAGCTGCTCACCTTATTGTGCCAAGAAGCAAAGAGAAAGAGGAGGAATGGAGTCCCAGTACACCCCTCAAGGTTGCACTCACAGTGGTCA
>CM053404.1:27619960-27728209 GCA_028644305.1 Xerus rutilus
TTTTTTTTTAACATGCTGTGGCTTCAAAAACTCAGTGTCTGAACTTCCTCCACATCTGAGAGGCCCTGGTATGCTCAGAGGAAACAGGATGGTGCCTCTCCTGTCCCATTAGACAGGATGGATGCTGTCAGCACATAAGGACAGAAAAACTTAAATACATGTTGAGGTTGAACCTGCCTTTCTTCCAGGCTGTGTGATTCCCTCAGCACCCATTTTTAGGTTATGTGTGCTTGTCTTTTGTCCCCCTCTAGATTGTAGGCTCTTTATTGAATCATAAAGTGAGCCCTGGAGATGTTGAGTGAGCTGCTCAAGGTCACCCGGGCCGGGAGCAGGTGCGGTGGGGCTGGAGTCCAGCGCTGGTTGAGCCTGTTTTATGAGATCGCACATCACCGGCTGTGCTATTTTGGGGAATTCCTGTTCAGAGTCGCTGCCATTTGTATCAGATTTGCACATCACAGGGGGGTCAACTTCCTCTGTATTGCCCAGAAACAGGTGGAAAACGGCAGTGCATCCATTGGTGACTTAATGAATTACTCATTGTCATGGAAATCATATAACCTTTTATTTTCAAAGTAACATTGGTGCTGATGAACTTCAGGCACAAGGCCCCACTTTTAGTATTTGCTGGATCAAAGAACTGAGGCCTCTTCCCCAAATCCATGTTTTGTCCATGTCTATATCTCTCATGTGGCTTAGGTGAAAGATTCTGAACTGGCTCACTGGATTGGTAGAAATGTTAGGAAGCTGGCCGTATATAGTGGAGGTGCCCATGTGAGGGTGCACACAGGCACAGCCTTAGCCTGCCAGCCAGAGTAAGCAGATCCAGGGTGCTGGGCACAGCTATTAACATCCAACATGCACTTCTTGAATTCAACTTCTAGACATCTATTCTAGAGAAATGCTCACATGTCACGGAGGGAAGTACAAGAATGTTCACAGCTGTTAGAACCACCAGCCTGTCCAGCAACAGGGAAACTGCTCGTTAGACTGCGGGGTAGCCATTCTCTGGGATATTAGGAAGCAGTTTGACAAAATGAGGTGGCTCCATACATGCAAACCTGGAAGATTTCCAAGGCGTGCTGTTCTGTGACAGCTCGGAAACGAGTGTGTGGGGAGGAACCACGTGCTTCAACGTGGGAAAGAACTGGGGGCTGCATGCAAGCACGTGGTGACCGAGTGTCTCTCTGTGGAGGGCCAGGACAGCAGGAGATGAGCTTTTCTGGTAATGTGGATGTAACAGTTGATTTAATTGGTTACTCATTGATGAGCAGTGGTTTCCAGCTCTTGGTCCATTTTCTGCTGCTTTAAAA
This sequence comes from Xerus rutilus, assembly GCA_028644305.1. Classification (NCBI taxonomy): domain Eukaryota; kingdom Metazoa; phylum Chordata; class Mammalia; order Rodentia; family Sciuridae; genus Xerus; species Xerus rutilus. Next base: position 27,621,271 of record CM053404.1, read on the forward strand.
GAATACCACCCACTGGTAAACTCTAAACAACAGAAGTTGATTTGGCTCATGGTTCTGTAGGCTGGGAAGTCAGAGAGCGTGTGTCATGGCGTGGTGGAAGCACAAGTGAGCACCTGTGAGACAGAGAGCAGATAAGGCCAAACTGGTCCCTTCCATCAGGGACCCACGCCTGCCATAGCTGGCCTGCCCTGGGAGAGTGAACACAGAGCCCTCCTGACCACCTCACCTCTTAAAGGGCCACCATAAGCACTGGTGTTTCAATAACAATGCCATCACACAGATGTCTTTACGTGTGTGTGCAGGAATATCTGTGAAACTCCCACAAACAGAATTGAGGGGTGGCCAAAGGCAACCACCTTGGTAATTTGATAAATATTACAAAATTCCCCTCCTGGAAGCATATCATTTTGCACGCCCATCATTAACATAGGAATGTTTCTTTAAAATAAATTGACGCAAACTTTACATAATGTAAAATTAACCTTTTAAAAGCGTACAGTTCAGTGGCCCTTAATACACTCACAGCGTTATGTGGGGCAGAGACTTTTGCTTTGCCTGCAGTATTTCAAAGGGGCTCATAATGAGAATGTGTTCATGTGTTCTTTGTTTAATTTAAACTGAAAAGAAAAATAAAAGAGTATGGGCTTCCAAGGCAGAGAGCTCTGGGTCTGGATCCAGGGGCCACTTTTCACTAGTCGTGTGACCCCGGGAAATTACTTACTCCATACAAGGCGCAACTCCCACATCTTGAAGAAACGTGCATATGGGGTTAATGAGAAGACTTGATACATGAGTGTAAGAAAAGCAGCTGTCTCATCACAACAATGAATGTCAGTTGCTTTCTCCCCTGTGACCGTGGGTAGGAGGCATTCATACACTCTGGTCCCGGCAGTCCCTTTCTCTGTGAGATCTTGGGCAAGTTCCTCAAACTTTCAGAGCTCCAGTTTCTGCACAATGTCAAATGAGGATCGTAGAGAGTAGTGAAAACTAAGATAATGCATATGAAGAGCTTAAAATGGTACCAGTTACACACTCAATGCTCATGAATTAGGGGCTGGTAGGATTTTGTTTGCCAGCTCTTGGCACTGTATCTGAGACCTTAGGGGTTCAGTGGGTGAAAGACCTCCTGAAGCTATAATGGCTCCTTCTCTCTGTTCTCTCTCCCAGGGCCATTGGTGCCAACCCCCTGTACTGTGACTGCCACCTCCGTTGGCTGTCCAGCTGGGTGAAGACTGGCTACAAAGAACCAGGCATTGCCCGCTGTGCTGGGCCCCCAGATATGGAGGGCAAGCTTCTGCTCACCACACCTGCCAAGAAGTTTGAATGCCAAGGTGAGCCCAGGAGCATGAGAGAAGGGTAGTAGATGCTTGTTATCACCCCACCTCCTGCTGCCAAGAACCACAGGACTCATCCAGCCTGGGCAAGGCCTTCCGGATACTCTTATGTCCTTGTGGTGATTGCTGGGTGGGGGTTCAGGTGACAGGAAAGAAGCACCTGCTGCTTGTTAGGATGGCTACCTTCCAGTCTTGACATACAACGAACAAAAAAAAAAAGAGCAGAAAAATCTCAGGCTGCCAGGGCTTTAATCCTCTCCGTGTTTATGTAAGAAAGATAAAAATAGCAGCAGTATTTCAGGAAGCGCCCAGCCTCGGCAGGGTGAGCCCTCGGCCCTCTCTGCTAGAAACTGCTCTTGCCAATTAGCTTAAACCCTTCTCGGTCTCCAGTGGAGCCAGCGGACCAGCTGCGGCTCTCTTGACATTTTCAGAAAACAGCCTGAGCGTGACTGGAGGCTCCTTCTGGCTTGGCTCTGAGGCCGCTCACCTCGTGGCCCTGTAAATAGTTGCTCAGGGATTGATTGACTGACTGGCCAACAGCAGAGCCCCTAGAGACCCTGCCGGCATAGGCAGGTGGCTGAGTGGCTGCTCCAGACCTAGCTTAGTGTGTAGGGGGCCGCTAGGGATGGGCCCCAGGGGTTTGGGGGCTCGGCCCTTGCTCTCTGCGTGCTCAGAGGCCACCATCGGAAATGAAACTGACAGCCGTAGGTTAATGAGGAGGCCACCGGCCACCCTGGGTGTAGGATGCTGTCAACAGCAGCAACAGTTCAGAGGGGCCAGCTCTGTGGCATGGCTCTTGGGAGCCAGCCAATTTACACTACGTGTGCTCAGTATTTATTGAATGGGGTAGAATTGGCACTGTTTTTTGTTTTTTTTTTTTTAACTTTTTATTGAAATACAACCCATATACAAACAAGTACACAGATCATGAGTGAAGAGCCCAGTGAATCTTCACTAACTTACAGCCCAGGTAGCCAGCACCCAGGTCAGGAAACAAACCCCGCCCGTGCTGTGGAAATCCCCCTGGTGTCCCCCGGGTTTACTGAAAAGGGTTTTTCTGTTGTTGCTCCTGGCTCTTCAGCAGAACCAATGCTCCACCCCTTCCAGAAGAAGCCTTATGGACAAACCTGAGTTAACTGCTCTAGCTTTTCTGTTTGTTCTCTCGAGGTCCTAATGCCCCTCACAGGTGATGCCCAGGTAGCACAGTCCCCGGCTTCTCCACCCTCTTTTTTTTTTTTTTTTTAATATTTTTTTAGTTGTTGATGGACACAATGTCTTTATTTTATTGCTTTGTATGTGGTGCTGAGGATCGAACCCAGGGCCTCACGCATGCGAGGCAAGCGCTCTACCGCTGAGCTACAATCCCAGCCCTCCACCCACTTCTATAGCCAGTGAGTCCTGAAGGGACTGGAGAGGGGCCTGCTATAGTCAGGGAGGTGACAGGAAGGATCTTTCCTGCTTTAGGCTTGGAGAAGAACAACTTGAAGGTACATGGACCCTGATGTGGCCTCCCCACAGAGCCAAGCTCAGGCACCATGGTCCCTCTCTGCTGAGGTGGCTACCTTTCATCAACCTGGTCAGGGTGCAGCAGGCTGGGGACAATGTCCTGAGAAGGGTGTGAGGGAGTAGAGGGAATGTCAGCTGACTTCAGGAATAATGACCATGCCCCTCTCACACTGATGACATGGCCCTGACTGTTGTGTGTGTGGCACCAGTCACTCTGCGGATTTGCTTACGTAGTCCTTCCAACCTGGTGAGGCAGGGGCTAGCATTGACTCATGTTACAGAGGAGGGTCCAGAGGCTGGACAAGTGGACAGTGCAGGGGGCAGGCCTGGTCCTGAGGAAACACGGTGAGGGGCAAAAGTCTCCCTGGAGAGAAGACGTCCCACCATTCAGCAAAGCTGGGCTTCTCAGGGCTCAGGGACTCTGGGCCCAGCCCTGCGCTGCTGCTTCTCCTCTCTACGCTTACATCCTCCTGTCACCACAGGTCCCCCCACTCTGGCTGTCCAAGCCAAGTGTGATCCCTGCTTGTCCAGTCCATGCCAGAACCAGGGTACCTGCTACAACGACCCCCTGGAGGTATACAGGTGTGCCTGCCCTGGAGGCTATAAGGTGAGTGGAGGCTGAGACTGGGAGGATATCCACTGTAGGGCACAGCCAGGCAAGGCTGAGTCTGTCGTGTTTTCCAGGCTGTCCCCAGGACCCAGAGCAGTGCCTGGCTCAGAGCAGGCACTTGAGTGAACCTGCTATCAATGATCGAATGTGTGGATGAATGAATGAATGGATGGGTGAAGGAAAGAATAAGTAATTCCTGGGACAGGGAGGCTGAGCCACTGAGGGGCTGGCTCTCTCTACTCAACACACGAATCCCCAGGTCTCCCTGGAGTCCCTGACACTGACCTTTCCCCACAGGGCCGAGACTGTGAGGTATCTCTGGACAGCTGTTCCAGCAGCCCTTGTGGAAATGGAGGGACCTGCCACTCTCAGGAGGGCCAGGATGGTGGCTTCACGTGAGTGGCCTGGGGGCAGGAGCCTGGTTGGGGGAGCATGTGCTGATGGCCCAGCACCTACACCTTGGTGTTGTCCTTCCCTGAAGGAGATGGCCCAGGCCTCCCTGCGCTCCAAGAGGAAATGGGGGAAGAGGCTCAGGGGGAGCAGACAATGCTGGGTGTCACAGTTGTCAATTTCACCCCAATGAGGTAAAAACAGAGAGCCCACGGGATAGCCAGAGTCACAAAGGAAATGCTCATGGGGTGTGTTGGGGCTTGGGCCTGCTCTGCCTTCCTGCTACAACTCACTCCCTGCTCTAACAAGGTGCTGGGTACCAAAGGGTCTTTCCAGGACACTGGGAGGCAGTGCCAGGAGCAGACTGGGGACATCTAAGATTCCTATGAGTCTCCACTAACCCCCAAACCTCTGCTCTAAGCCAAACAGTCTGCTGCCTGAGGTGAGGGTAGACAGCCTCTCCTGTCCAGCTGCCACCCTGCGCCCCCAAGAAAAACAGGCTGCCGTTGGGTGGATGAAGCCTACCCGGAAGTGGTGCCAAGTCCCCATCCTTCCCTCTGGGGTTCTCCCCAGATCTTATGATGCACATTGACCACTGCAGAGAGGGGACAGCCCTCTGGCCCCAGCATGAGAGCTCCTTTCCCCCTGTTGAGGGCAGGGGCCAACCTCAAACTCTCCTCCCTGAGGTCCTGCAGGGGCTGACGTCACCGTCTAAGCCCCTCCCACCTATCTGCTCCGCCGCCTTACCCCCCCAGCCCCCCACACTCCCAGAGCTTTTCCAAGGAGCACATAGTGTTTAGTTGCTTGAAAATAAATTGGCCGCTGAACAAATTGGCTCTTGAGAAATGATGTTGAATCTACCGGCTGAAATGGCCAAACCTGCCCCTGCAAACCCAAATTACCGGACGTAAAACACGAAACTCTAAGTGGCCTCTCCCCGTGTCCCCTTGGAAACGCGTCCTAAGAGCCCGCGCCCTCCTCCCGCTCGCAGCCTGGGCCCCAGCCCCAGGAGAGCTCCCCTCCCAGCTCCTCAGACTCTTCTGCGGGGACTGAGACGCCCCTTACACCCAGTAGCCCTGCAGCCCGGGACGCCTGGGTGGACCCTCTATGTAGAATGGGGTGTCTCTTTGAGTCACCCCTCGACCAGAGGCTCACCCAGCCCCTGCCCACTCCCACTGCCTTCTCCTCAGCTCCCACTAGAGGGGGCTTTGTGTAATGTAAAGTGACCCTGTCATGCCCCACCCACCCCTACCCAGCTACATGCCATTAAAATTAAACTCTAGAACATGCCCTGCAGCAGTGGTCTTCAGAGGGCTTTACCCGGCCCGCCACACACACAAAAATGTAAAATTGTATCACCGCCCTTAGATTGACAGCTAAATTTTTTCATTAAAATAAAGTTTAGGGACTGGGGCTATGGCTCAGCCGTTGAGCCCTTGCCTCACATGCGTGAGGCACTGGGTTCGGTCCTCAGCACCACATAAAATAAATAAAGATATTGTGTTCATCTACAACTAAACAAAATATTTTAAAAAAATAAAGTTTAGTTTTTCTTTGTAATGTAGATAAGGTCTTAGATATTGTGAATATTATTAATATTTAAAGATGAAACAATCACTTTGTCACTCTTTCCTCATCCTCCAGTGGCACAGGAAGAGCATTGCAATTTGACACCATTTTTAAATGCCCTGAATAGGCTCCTCGGCAGCAGGGAAATGCTTCCCCTCCTCCTCCCTCTCCTGGAGCTAGTGTTTCCATTGTGCTCCCCCCTCCCATTGTCTGTATAGTGTAATAGGATTTTATGCCCTGCAGTCTTTTCTGGAGCACCTGCTGGCTTCTCTGCCACCAACACGGGTATAAGTGTTAACATTTAAAGTCTTCTTTTTGGTATGTCTTGTCAACATAATTCTGATTAGCTTCTTTTGCATTGAGTTATCCTTACAATTACCAGTAACATACAACTATTCAAAACAACAAAGCCATATTATAAAATTTGACTGGTAGTTATTATAGATGGAAGTAAATCTTACTAGACTGTGTCCCTTAATGAAACTTAAGGGTAGGGACAGGGTGCTTCTCTGGAGTTCCTTTCTTCTCTGAATTTGTTCAGGCGTCCTTGGGTGATGGGACAGAGCAGAAGACAGCTCAACAGCCCTGGTTGTTGGTTTTGTTTTTATAGATGTAAATGCTGGGAAAGTTTGTTCACATAAATACACCAACAGGATTAAGAGGCGTTTTATTATAGCCATGTCACTCAGTTCTTTGAAACTCCCTCCCAGTTGATGCACCAAAACCCCCAGAGTGATCGATCTGTCACCAAAGGTATTTTTAATGCTCTATCAGCTGACTGTTCCATGAGGCCTCCCGTCATTTGCAACATGCAGAACCAGAAACCTCTTGACTTACAAAAGCATTTGTTCCACTTTCTACACATCAGTGTCCCCAGCTGTTGTTTTACTTGGTGCCTCAAGGTCTGTCCCACCTTGCACTTGGTTCAGGGTACCTTTTTTTTTTTTTTTTTAATTTTTTTGTAGTTGCAGATGGACAGAATGCCTTTATTTTATTTGTTCATTTATATGTGGTGCTAAGGATCGAACCCAGTGCCTCACACATGCTAGGCAAGTGCTCTGCCACTGGGCTATAGCCCCAGCCCTTCAGGCTACCTTTTGGAGTCCTGGTCAGAGCAGTTTAGGGAGGAGCCTGTGTGGACATTTGAAGAGATAGTTGTCAATTTCTCATACCTCTTTCTGACCCTCACACCTCTTTGAAAACCTCAAGTGCCTCAGGGGAAGATGTACCTGTGTTGAGGATCCCTGATGTTTAGGACCCTCCACAACCCGGCTCCTGCTCCCTCAGCCCCATTCTTCCTGATGTCTGTGCTCCACACAGTGCCCCTGAACTGCACGGGTGAACAGGGCCCTTCCCAGAGGGTTGTGCATGGGCAGTCAGGCTTTTGAACATCCCTCTGTCCCCGTTGCCTTCCCTCTCCTTCCTGCTCCACCTGTCTGGGTCCTTGATTAGGTCAATTTGTCCCCTCCTTCAGGAAACCTGCCCTGGTCAACCCCACCAAGGAGGAGTTCTCTGCTCCTCTCTGCCCATGCTCTGGTTTCAAGCGGGTCTTCCACCCTATACTCACTACTTCTTTTCGGGTCACCAACTGCCACTGGGTCCTGGGAAGGCAGTACCTGTCTTGTTCACCTATAACTTCAACAGCCCCTGCCAAGGCCTGGCCCAGAGTAGAAACCCTAATTCTGTGGAATGATGATCCTGACCAGGGACCCCTTCTCCTGTCCCCATAGGTGCTCCTGTCCCATCGGCTTTGAAGGACCAACCTGTGAGGTGAACACGGATGACTGTGTGGAGCATGCCTGTGCCAATGGGGGTGTCTGTATGGATGGTGTGGGCAACTACACCTGCCAGTGCCCCCTGCAGTACACGGGTAAGCATGGTGGGGGCCAGAGCACACTCCTGAGCCCTGTGCTCAGGCACAGGAAGGGCTGGGGCCTCCTCAGTGTCTGCAGGAGGTTCTGCTGGGCCTGGCTTCTCTCCTGCCTCTCGCTCCTTATTCCCCCAGGAAGGGCCTGTGAGCAGCTGGTGGACTTCTGCTCCCCGGATCTGAACCCATGTCAGCACGAGGCCCAGTGTGTGGGCACCCCAGATGGGCCCAGGTCAGTGGCACCCAGTGCCAGGGATTCCAGTCTGGGCTCTGCCTTCTCCCCACTCCTCCTATTCTCACCTGTCAGAGAGTTTGGTCTCAGCTCTGCAGGGTTGCTGAGATTCAGTGCAGAGGGTGGTTATGGGTACCTCTCTGGCCAGAGAGAGACCTGTCTGCAGCACCACCCTGAATGAATCAGTTGACTGCACTGTTTTGGCAGCAGCCTCCTCCTGGGGTGGTCACAATGATTGGGTGAGAAAGCATGGAAAAAGCTCTTACCTCTGCGTCCAGCATCCACGTTCTCCATCCAGAGTTGTTCATTCCAGATCTACAGCTTCTTATCCTCAATTACAAAATCCGCAAAGCTCTAGAAACCAAAAAGTTCCTCTGATGGCACAATTGGCTTTCATCTGCATGTACTTGCTACACTGAGCTAGGCTGATATGAAGTCATTTACACTTGTTGCTCATCCCATGGAGTGTGGCTATATAGAGATTTTGCTGCCAAAATGTGAACTTTTCGGTTTATAGGGCCACCTCAGATCACTTCAGCAGGTTACATAATGCGCAGTTTTTATGGAATGTTATGACCTTACCAATGCCAAGAAGTTCTGAATTCCAAAGCCTGTTCAGCCCCAGGAGGTTTAAGTATGGAATTGTTGTCCTATATTATTGCCATTGTTGGGTGGAATTCCTTAGGGAGTCGGCCATTGAGCCAGAGCTGCCTGATATCCATGGGCAGGAAGTTAGTGTCAGAAGATTATTGAGGCCTGGATACACCATCAGTGGGCTGCATCAGAGCCTCCATCCAAATGATGGACATATGCTACACTCCTGGAGTGGCAGGACAGACCAGGGAGGAGTGGCACATTGGATGGCATGTGCCCTCCTCAGAGATGCTGTATTTCAGAGGGTGGAATGGAGCAGGATTTCAAATAGGCAACTAACCCTGTTTGGAACTGCTGGCATCATCCTTCATGCCACAGAAAATGAACACTGTGCTTGGTCCTGGGCCCAGGCTGGAGCACAGGGTTATATGGTGCCTGTCTCTCAACTTCCTATCCTAGTGGCAAGATGGAACTTAGCACTGTGCCTGGAAACCAGCAAGTATTTAATATACGGTCACTGGGTGGGTGGGTGGATGGATGAATGGATGGATGGATGGATGGATGGATGGATGGATGGATGGATGGGTGGATGGATGGAATGGGTGGTGGTTCAGCTACTGTAACATTTTTTCATATTGCAAGCCAAGACCTAACTCAAGTAGATGGTGATCAATTGGGTGGGTCAAAGTTAATATTAAAAACACAACAAAATATCAGAGAGCAATGTACCATTTTATAGGGTAAGAGTAAATATTGTTGTACCAAAATGATTTTGTGGTGTGTGTGAGTGTGTGTGTGTGTGTGTGTATACGCGTGCACAGTGGGCTTAAAGATATTTCTTAGAGCCTGAAAAACACTGAATTCAGGAATGTGTAAAATAATCCAGGCAGGGGCACTGATCTACTAGTTGTGTGGTTGAGCAGTGGAGTTTGAAGTTCAGAAGGGGTTCAGAGAAGGGATTGCTCAGTGAGGGCGGGAGTGTTCACTAGAGGTGAGATACTGGCCTGGCTGGACCATGCAGGGAAAGAGCAGAGGGTGTTCCAGAATCAACAGATGGATCTGGCAGGTGTGGGCCTGGTGGGCGGAGCAGATAGCCTGCAAGACAGGGAATGCCTTGCAAGGACATTACTAGAAAAGGGGTTAGAGAGTGTGCCCTTTATTTGATAGGCAAATGGTTGGCCAAGACTTGGGGGTAGATAGTGATGTGGTGAGAGCTGGGAAGCTAGAGGCTGGCCTGGGGCCAAGGCTCCCACTGAGGGGCAAGCACATGCCCTGCTAAAGGATGGGCCCTGGCAGAGTCAGAAAGGCTGGGGAAGAGGGATGCCTGAACCATGTGATGCAGGGCCACGTGCTGGGGTTGTGGCAGAACATGGAGGGAGCAGCTGAGCAGCAGGGCAGGTTGGAAGAGGCTGCAGGTTGGCCTTGGATGTGCTCATGGTGGAGGCAGGTTCTCAGGGACAAAATTCCCATTTCTTCCTGCTGCTGGGCATCCACCTTCTCAGTCCAGGTTCCCCCATGCTCACATAAATTCTCTTTTCACCCTAGAAAACACTCTCAGGATGGCCTGGGCCCCCTTTACATCCAGGGCTCTGGATGGTCCTGTCACATGAATAGGCAGTATGGACCTTCGCCACCTGGGCTCTGGGTTGGCTGTGTGGCTGACACTCCCACCCCCACCCCCACCCCCAGGTGTGAGTGTGCACCAGGTTATGCCGGTGACAACTGCAGTGAGAATGAGGATGACTGCAAGGATCACCGCTGCCAGAACGGGGCCCAGTGTGTGGACGAAGTCAATAGCTATGCCTGCCTCTGTGCCGCGGGCTACAGGTGAGCCACTGGGGATGCACCTGAGCTGCTCCTCTAGCTGTCAGTCTGGGCTGGCTGGGTCAGAGTCTGGTAGACGAATCCTGGCGTTTTAACCATGGTTCTGCCAATCCTAGCCGTGCAGCCTGGGAAAGTCATATATGGCTCAGAACCCAGGCAGAGAGTCCCTAATCTGTTTGGTGGTGGGGGTGGGGGGTGAAAGGCAAGGACAGATTGCTGGGCAGTGCTCCTCACTTACTTGCCAAGCTGAACTGTGGAAGCCATGTCCTGACATAAAGGCCATTTACCTTCTCCTGGGGGTTCCCCTGGGAAGTTGGAGGGGCTGGCTTCTGGCTGCCCACCTCCCACGCTCTGCTTGTGTCTTCTTTTTTATCCTCATGGACCTGGTGATGGAATCCAGGGCCTCACTCATGCTGAACATGCTTCTACTTCTGAGCTACACCCCAGCTCCTTGTGTTGTTTTTTAAAATACCTTTATCAAGATATAATTGATATACCATACAATTTGAAGTGTAAAATTCAATGGCATTTCATATATTCTCAGAATTGTGCATCCATCAAATAATTGATGGAGAATATTTTCCTTATTCCAGAAAGAAACCCCATACTCATCATCTGTCACTTCCAGCCCACCCCCCAGGAATTTCTAATCTACTAATAGCTGTGTTTGTGAATCGACGTATCCTGGACATTTCATATAATGGAATCATAAAAGTCGTTGTCCTTTGTCTGCTTCTTTTGCTTAGCGTCTTTTCAAAGTTTGTTCATGTTGTGGTATGTATCAACACTTCATTCCTGAATATATTCCATTGTATGGATGGATAGACCACAATTTTTTATCCATTCATCAGTTTATAGACATTTAGGTTGTTTCTACTCTTTGACTATTATGAATACTGATGCTCTGAACAGGGTTTTGTGTGGATGTACATTTTCAGTTGTCTTGGGTAAATCTCAAGAAGGGGATTTGCTGCATCACGTGGTCTCTATGTTTAACTTTTGGGGAACTGCCAAACTGTTTTCCAATGGCAGTGCCATTGTATATCCCCCCCTGCAGTATATGCCAGTTCCAATTCCTCTATACCCTCCACAACTCCTCTGTCTTTTGGTTTCTAGCCATCCTAGTGAGTGTGAAGTGGTATCTCATTGTGTTTTTGATTGCCATGCTCTAAAAGGCTAAATGAAGGGGCGGGGTTGTGGCTCAGTGGTAGAGAGCTTGCCTAGCATGTACAAGGCACTGGGTTCCATTCTGGGCACCACATAAAAATGAATAATAAATAAAATAAAGGTATAGAAATGTTTTTAAAAAGGCTAATGAAGTTGAGCATCTTTGCATGTGCTTATTGACATTTTTTATATCTTCTTTGGAGAAATGTCCATTCAAGTCCTTTGCCTGTTTTTTCAACTGAGGCTTTATCATTGAGTGTAAGGGCTCTATACATTGTAGGCAAGTCCCTTATTAGACATATGATTTGCAGATATTTTCTTCCATTCTGTGGGCTGTTTTTTCTTTGGAGGGGTACCAGAGATTGAACTCAGGGACACTTGGCCACTGAGCCATATCCTCAGCCCAATTTTGTATTTTATTTAGAGACAGGAAGGATCTCACTGAGTTGCTTAGCGCCTTGCTGTTGCTGAGGCTGGCTTTGGACGCGTGATCCTACCGTCTCAGGCTCCCAAGCTGCTGGGATTATAGGCGTGCATCACCGTGCCCGGCTGTCTTTTCTTGATACTATCCTTCGATGCACAAGTTTTAAATGTTGATGATTTCTAATTTATGCATTTTTTACCCTTTTTGCTTGTATGTTCAGTGTTATAGCTGTTGTCTAATTCAAGGTCATGAAGATTTATATCCATGTGGTCTTCTAAGAGTTTTAGTTTTAGCTCTTATGTTTAAAAGATCATTGACCCATTTTTATTATTTTTATATATGGTGTGAAGAAGGTGTCCAACTTCATTGTTTTGTATGTGGATATCAAGTTGTCTTAGCATTATTTGTTGAAAAGACTATTTTTCCCCTCCCATTTGTCTGTTTTGTTTTGTTTTGTTTGTAAGGAACCAATTGACCCTAAGTGTGAGGGTATTTCTAGACTCCAAGTTTTGTTCTATTGACCTATAGGTTATCTTTATGCCAACCTCACACTGTTTTGATTACTGTAGTTTTGCAATACATTTGGAAAGTAGGGAAGCATAAGTCCTCCTACTTCATTGTTTCTGGAGATTGCCTTAACTCTTTTAGGTAGGTTCCTCGAATTTCCATAAGAATTCTAGGATCAGCCTGTCAATTTCTGCAAAGAAGTCAATCAGGAGTTTGATAGGGATCATATTGATCAATTTCAGGAATATTGCCATTTTAACAGAAGTAAATCTTCTGAACTGTGAATATAGGATGCCTTTCTATTTATTTAGACCTTCTTTAATTTCAATAATTGCTTTGTAATTATCAAAGTATAAGTTTTACACATATTCTTAAAACTTGTTCCTAAGTATTTTATTTTATTTCATGTTATGGTAAGTGGAATTGTTTGCTTAATTTCATTTTTCCTTTGATTTTTGTGTATCAACTGTATCCTGCAATCTTGCTGATTAATTAGTTCTGATAGCATTTTAGACGAATCTTTAGGATTTTCTTATACAGGATCATGTCAGGTGAAAGTAGAGCTAGTTTTATTTCTTCTTTTCCAAAATCTAGATGCATTTTATTTCATGCTCTTGTCTAACTGCTTTGGATAGAATCTCCAGTACAATATTACATAGAGGTTGTAAGAGCAGATATCCCTGTCTTGGGGGATAAGCATTCAGTCTTTCATTATTAAATATGTAGTTTGTCATGTGTTTTTTGTGAGTGCTCTTCATTTGGTTGATGGAATTGACTTCCCAATTTGTTGAGTTTTTTAATCATGAAGGGATGTTGAAATTTATATATTGTTTTTCTGTGTGGATGTGATATTTTTTCCTATTGATATGTTTTGTATTAATTGATTTTCAGATGTTAAAACAACCTTGGGTTCCTGGGGTATATCCCCAATGGTCATGATATATAATGCTTTTTATGCTGGATTTGATATGTGTGTGTGTGTGTGTGTGTGTGTGTGTGTGTGTGTATTTTTCCAGGGCTAGGGATTGAAGCCAGAGTCTCATATATGCTAGGCAAGTGCTGTATCATTCAGCTACCTCCCAGTTCTTAATATTTTGTTAAGGATCTTTGTGCCCGTGTTTCTCAGAGATATCAGTGTGATTTTGTTGTGAGGTCTTTGGCTTTGGTACCAGGGTAATGGTAGTCTCAAAGAATGAGCTGTTTTCTTTTTCTTTTCTTTTCTTTTCTTTTTTAAAGAGTCTGTGAAGAATTTATATTAATTCTTCTATAAATGTTTTGTGGGATTCACCAATGAAACTACCTAGGCCTGAGAAGTTTTCTGATTATTTAATTTCTTTACTCCCAGAGTTACTGACACCAGCAGTGAGTACTTCTCAATCTTTAACGTACACATGAACCACCTGAGATCTTGTTAAAAAACAGATTCAGTAGGCTTTCCATTTCTGACAGGTAATGTCAATGCTGCCGAACCAGGAGCCAGCCAGCTGCACTTGTTTCCACTCTTAGTTCTTTCAGGGGGGAAAAAAAAAGTGTTCACTAAAAACATCTTCTGGCACTTTAAGGGTCTGTTTTCCCAGGATGTTTAGTGAATTGCTCTCTGGGACTCTTCTTCCTTTGGCTCAGCCTTCTCTGACCTGTGTCCTTGCCTCTCAGCGGACAGCTCTGTGAGATCCCCCCACAGCCACCTGCCCCCAGGAACCCCTGTGAGGGAACTGAGTGCCAGAATGGAGCCAACTGTGTGGACCAGGGCAGCCGGCCAGTGTGCCAGTGCCTCCCAGGCTTTGGTGGCCCTGAGTGTGAGAAGTTGCTCAGTGTCAACTTTGTGGATCGGGACACTTACCTTCAGTTCACTGACCTGCAGAACTGGCCACGGGCCAATATCACACTACAGGTGGGTACCTAGGGTGCCTGTTCCCAGGAGGGAGTCAGGGAGCAGGGGATCATGGGACCATGACCTCAGGTCAGAGCATCAGACTGCATTCCTGCCTAGGGGAACTAGAAGGAACCCGTCAGTCAGAACTCCTCCTGGCTATCAGGGGACTCAGCTTGAGCTGGTTTGGACAGTTGGGAAGGTAACTAAGCCACACATCAGGCAAGGTGAAGGCAGTCCCCGGGGTGGCTGGATTCAGAAAACCCAGCTTGCCAGGATCCTTCCCCACCACCTTCTATCCAAGCTACGCCTTGGCTTTGCTGCCAGTGCTGCACACAGGTTTGTTTCATGTGGACGGAAGGTAGCCAGAGGTCTGGGCTTAGACGTTTAACCAAAGGTCCCTCAGTGGCCCTTTGTATATCTTCAATTTCATCTCAGAATGTCATCATGTTGCAGAAAAAAAAAAAAAAAAGAAAAAGAAAAAACAAATCCCACTTCAACAACACTGAAATAGGCACATTTTGTATATCCATATTTTGCTAAATATTCCTTGGAGAGGGATAGTGGATGGTATTGCATATTACCCAAAAGAAAAGTTAAATTCCTCCTTAGTCATCTCTCACTTTCCTCTGAATTCCACTCTCGATTGCAAATGCCACGTCTTTCTTCTCTTTTTCTCAGAACCCTTCAGCCTCTTAAACATGCTCATTCAGCTCTCCCCTCCAGGTCACTTCTCCAAAATCCTGTCCTCTCACAGTGTCCTCACAGCAGGACAACAGCCAGCCTCCTTGCTTAACAAAACAAAACTCACCAGAACCCCTCAGGCACATCCTTGGTTTATCCTCATATCCCCAGAAAGTCCCATTATCAGACTGGAAGGGGTTCTTCCCTGCCATAAGCAGACAACAATCAATAATCTCAGGGAAGCTCTCTGATTGACCTGGTTTCAGTCACACCCCATCCCTGGACCAACCACTGGATCCGAGGAGATGGGGTAGTATGATTGGTCCTGCCTGAACCATGTGCCCACCTCTAGGGATCAGGGATTCAGGGTCTTTACCAGGAGAAAGCAGGGAAGAGAGACAAGGCAGAAGGAACAAATCATGGCCCCCAGAGCAACTGAGAGGACCTCCCTTCCAAACAAAACTCCAGCTCTTGCTTGCACAGCTCCAGTGACAGACACTACCTCCTGAGAGGCTCCTTCTAGGTTTGGACAATTCTGGCTGAGAAAGCCCTCCTGCACTTGTCCTCTCTGTAGTCTTCCCCTTGTGTGGCGCTGCGCCCACAGACGGGACTCCCTCCACCTGGGAGGTGGCAGTCCCAGTCTTGCCTCTCCCTCTCTGGGGCACTCTCCAAGATTCCTATCTGTTCTCTGGTATACCCTTTCTGGGTCTCAGCTGGCTTGTCTGCCCCTCTGCCTGGACCTGGCTGGACTGGCAGTGGTTGGTATTTGAAACCTGGACTGCCAGCCTCTGTCAGTGTCTCGTGGAGAAGTGGCCCCTGGGGAGGTTGGCCAGGTAGGGAAGGAAGTCTTTGCACACAGCCTGGCCTTTCCAGTCTCTGTGCCACCCACTGCTACTGTGAGGGGTAGGGTGGGAGAGAAAGTGCTTTGCCCATTAGGTCTCCACTGCAGAGGACAATGGGATTCTGCTGTACAACGGAGACAACGACCACATTGCGGTGGAGCTGTACCAGGGCCATGTGCGTGTCAGCTATGACCCAGGCAGCTACCCCAGTTCTGCTATCTACAGGTAGGGCTTCCTTGTGCCCACCACCCACCCTCAGGGGCTGGGCGACTGCCAGAGCGGGGTAGTTATTGGGACTACTAGAAACTTGGGCTGCCCATCAGGTCCAGCCCCAGCTCAGCGTGAGGCTCTCTGAGATCTAAGGGATGGCTCCTCCTTCCCCATCCCAACCTTCACCTCAGAGGAGGTTCCCAAATAGTGGGGGCCTCTGCTCCTAACTTCTCAGTTTCTCCCTAGGGCCCCAGAAAGGGGAGTGGGAGATATCCAGCTATAGTCTACTTAGTCCCTGTAAGTCCTCTCCCTGAGATATTTAGTCACTTTGGAAGGAGCTACTGGGCCCATGGCCAGAGATGTTCCAAACTGAAGCCTATTCCTTGGGGTGGGGGCACTCCATCTCCTTCCAGTGCTGAGACGATCAATGACGGACAGTTCCACACTGTTGAGCTGGTCACTTTTGACCAGATGGTGAATCTCTCCATTGATGGCGGCAGTCCCATGACCATGGACAACTTTGGCAAACACTACACGCTCAACAGTGAGGCCCCCCTTTATGTAGGAGGTGAGGAACGGGCATGGGGTGGGGGCTGCAGCTGTCTTTCTTCAGGATTCTCCATTGGGCCATGGTGACAGTATCCCAAGGTGGGGCCTCTTTTGCTCTCTGGCCCGAATGGGTCAGGAGACCTGGGATCCAGGGCACTGCACTGTGAGGGGAAATTCCAAGAGGTGAGTGTTGTCCTAGTGAATGGCCAAGCTGCTGGTGGATTGTCCTTCCCTTTCTGGAGCCCAGGCTGCTCTTTGTCCAGTCCTGACTGACCAAGAAGGATGCAGGGACAGGCCTAGGAGGCTAGAGGGCTTTCCCTGGCTGTCTCCCTCACCATGGACACGTTTCTTCTCATTTTTGGGTTAGAAGGGGCTCCATTTCCAGTCTTGGGCCCTCAGAGGCCAGAGCTGCTGCAAGAGACAGCACAGAGTCCCTGCACCAGCTGGAAACTCCCCATTGGCTGTACAGGTGCAGCAGGCTGGGCGATTCTGTCCACCACCTGCAAACATTTCTGGTTTGGGTGGAGCCAGGCCTCTGGGTACAGTGGGGGAGGGCTGCTGATTCCTGTCCTCCTGGTTCTGATGCTCATTGAGCAACTTCTGCGAAGTTGCTGATCATATGCAGGTAGATTTTGGAACCCCCGACCTCAGAGGGTGGCTGTGAAGCAATGACCAAATGCCCTGCACATGAGTTCTGGGCCAGGTCCTGGGCTTTGTTTGGGGTCTCTAGGGATAAAAGCTAGTGTCCCAGAGGGAACAAAGGAGCCCTAGGTAAGGGCATCCCAGAACCTCACTCACCAACTGCCATGCCAGGCTGAAACCTCAGCTGTCATCCCAGAGAAAGCAGCTTTTCCATGCCTTCTGGGAAAGGAGTCTGGCCCTCCAGGGTGGCAAAGGCTCAGAGTCACAGAGACAGAGGCTGAGGGCAACAGGGGACACTGGAGCCACCCTGCAGATCTCAGAGGTGGGTGCCAGGCATGGCCCTGCCTAAGTCAGCCTGGCTTTGACCCTGCCTACCCCAGGGATGCCCGTGGATGTGAACTCAGCTGCCTTCCGCCTGTGGCAGATCCTCAATGGCACCAGCTTCCACGGTTGTATCAGAAACTTGTACATCAACAACGAGCTGCAGGACTTCACCAAGACGCAGATGAAACCGGGCGTGGTGCCGGGCTGCGAACCCTGCCGCAAGCTCTACTGCCTGCATGGTATCTGCCAGCCCAGTGCCAGCCCGGGGCCTGTGTGCCACTGTGAGGCTGGCTGGGGGGGCCTGCACTGTGACCAGCCAGCTGATGGCCCCTGCCATGGGCATAAGTGAGTCTGAGATGGGCTGAGGGAGGCCTTGCCCCTGTGTACCTGTCCTTTCCTGTGTTCTCCTTCCCCATGTGAGGGCCACCTCCCAAACTGCAGTTTTAAACCCCTAAATTGGAGCATGGGACCTAACACAGCTCCCCAGCCCCCATCCTGGTTTTCCAAGTTTATTAACAGGAAAAGGCCCATAAGAACAAACAATCATATTTTGTTCCTTTGGTTTAAATCTTGGGGACAGAATACAGTCCTGTGAAATCAAGGCTGGGAGGGGTGGGCCTTGGGTTGGCCTGTCCTCACAGTCCCTTTTCTCTGTCCCTTCCAGGTGTGTCCATGGGGAATGTGTGCCCCTCGATGCCCTTTCCTACAGCTGCCAGTGCCAGGATGGGTACTCAGGGGCCCTGTGCAACCAGGTCGGGGCTGCTGCAGAGCCTTGTGGGGGCCTGCAGTGCCTGCACGGCCACTGTCAGGCCTCGGCCACCACAGGGGCACACTGTGTGTGTGACCCTGGCTTTGCGGGCAAGCTGTGTGAGCAAGGTCAGGGGCCCCCCTCCTGATGTGCCCTCTGCGGGGTCTCTCCCCACAAAACGCGGTAGCGACTTGGTGTTTTCTTCCTCCCAACCTCAGCAACCCTCTTCACTCCTCCCCACCTGAGGCTACTCCTGGCCTTCTGGTGTCCCCCACCCTCTGTGCACTGAGCTCTACCCCACCATCTCCCCTGGGCCCAGCCACCCTGCAGCAGCCCTTTTTGGCTGAGGTCTCTCCTTACAGAAGAGATCAACCCAGGAAACAGCTCCTAGCCAGAGCACCACATCTTGGTCCCATCAGCTCTGGACCTGGGAGTGGAAGGAAGTCCCAGGGTTGGGGACCCCTTCCCAAGCCCTCCCCAGCCAGCTGGACCAAGATGCTGAGTCTGGAATCTAGACTGCTGAGGCTGGGCAGGAAGAAACCCAGATCTCTGGCACCTTTGGGCCCTCACCTGCCCAGCTCGGATTCCTTTTATAATGTCATTGCCTCCAGGCCTCTGCTTTTCTTGCATGCCTCAGTAAAGGGGACCACTTTACTCAGGCAGCTAGAAATTTCTTCCTTCCCCTTGACCACACTGTGGGCCCCAGGAGGAAGATGTGCACAGGTGCATGCTCAGAAAGTGGGAGGACGCTGGGGACAGAGGGGTGTGAGAGCATGAAGACCCCTCCAGGGACGCTGCCTGCTTTCTCCTCCTCCTCCAGGGGCAGCAGCTGGACCCTGAGTTTACCCTGAGGCTTTCTCTTGGTATCTGTCCCATCCAGAGTCCGAATGCCGGGGGGACCCTGTGCGGGACTTTCACCGGGTCCAGAGGGGCTATGCCATCTGCCAGACCACGCGCCCGCTGTCGTGGGTGGAGTGCCGGGGCGCGTGCCCAGGCCAGGGCTGCTGTCGGGGCCTGCGGCTGAAGCGGAGGAAGCTCACCTTCGAGTGCAGCGATGGGACCTCTTTTGCTGAGGAGGTGGAGAAGCCCACCAAGTGCGGCTGTGCCCTCTGCGCGTAGCGAGCGCGGGCCGGCGGCGGGCGGCAGCTGGGCTGGGGGTGCGGGCCATCACCAGGACGGCGCCGGGCCCTGGGCAGCGTGGGTGGCCTCGACAGCCTTTCCAGCTTCGGCCGGGCGGAGGGGCGAGGCCGAGCTGTCGCCCTCTCCGGAAGTGCCTTGCACAAATAGGCGCTTAATAAATATGTGTTGAATGAATGTGTGCGTGAGGTCAGGCCACGAAGGGCAGAATGGTGGCACCCCTCCATGCCTGCTACCTGCTCTGAAGAAGGGAGCCTACCCTTTTCCAAGCTGGCCTTCCCCCTGGGGCCTCTGTGTATAACAGCTGCCAAGGACTGTCAGCCCCACTACTGCTGCTACAGCATCTTGGTGGCAACAGGCTGGCTGCAGAAAAGGGCCTCCTCTTGCCACAGAAAGGGGCTGCCCCATCCTGTCGCCACTGCTTGGGAAGAATGCTGGGGGTGGAAGTGGTTCTTAGGACCAGGCCTTGAATCCTGAAGTGTAGGATAACCACTGTAGCTTCTATGAGGGGATTCCCGGGGGGGTGAGAGACCCCACCAAAGAGGGCAGGAGGTTCTGGCTCCAGTTGAATAACCATCACCTGCCTCCATCACTAGCCACAGAAGGGACACTGCACCTGGGCTCCCCAGCCACCCACCTGTTACAAGTTGCTGGTGAACTGCTGGTAGAGGTTCAGATGTGAGGGCTTGGTGACCAGGCAGGGATCTCCTTTGTGAAGTTTGGTTCAGGGCCTCTGGTGCTGAAGGTCAGTAGGGAGCAGTGGGGTCACAGAAGTCCAGGCGTAATGGCCTCTACTGGCTGTCACTCTGGGCAGACTTTTCTCCACCTGGACCTCAGGGTCCTTAGCTATAAAATGGGGAGGAACGAAAGGAACTATGTACATTCTCCTGCTGTGGTCTCAGAAGAAAGCCTGAGGAGTTAGAAGTCCCATTCTCATAGATCACAGCCACAAGTATTTATGTGCCTAACCTGGTACGGGGTACTATGGGCATTCAGCCCCAGTGGGCAGGCATGAACCAAGCCTGGTGCACTGCAGGAGTGACCAGGATGCCTGGGAAGAGCAGAGCCCCATGGGGCTCTGGCCATCCACCCTGGCTGGGGCTGCAGCTGCCCACCCTGGTGTTTGAAGAGCTGCTGGGTGTGATCCTCTGACAGAGGCTTCTCTTCCATGCTGAGTGAAGTAGATGATTTCTGAACCTGAAAGTTAAGGAAGGGAGGAAAAGTTACTCTCCTTTCCAGATGTATCCCCAAGAGCATGTAGCCCTTAGGGAGGCACAGTGGGCAAGAGGGAGCCCTTAGCCCTGACTGCAGAGATCATCAGCCTCCTGCAGCCGTAGAAGCCTCGCACATTCTACCATACCTGCACTGAGGCCAGCAAGTCTGAGCTAGGACCCTGGGGTGAGAAGAGGGCCCTCCCCTGCCCAACTGGGGAAGTATCCTCATGGCAGGATCTGACCCTCATCAGCGGGTCAGGCTCTTATTGTCTTGAGGCTCTGAGCAAGGTCACAGTGCCGTCTGTCCCCCTCCTCCCAAGTAGGTGGCAGGCTGGCTTCTCTAGCACCCCTCTCATATTTTGAGTTTCCAGGCTACATAGGGCAGAAACATGCAAGGGCAGCTAGCTTGCCCCTTCCCTGAAAGAAAGGTTTTGGATTCACTAACCCTGAGGAAGTTCGCCTCCCGGGTGGTCACTATCTCCCACAGAGCTGGAGAAGCCAATTCCCAAGCTGAGGAACACTGGCAGGTGGCCTCTTCACTCTGCACAAAGGGGAAGCAGGCGCCTGCAGGCAGGTGATGCCACCGTTCCCTAGGGCCATGGGTATTGCAGCTGAGAGGCCAGTGTGCTGGTTCCCAGGCAGCGCTGTGTGAGCCAAAAGCTACGCACTTCAGCCCCCCATGCTAGTCCTTGGCTGAGTCTGAGGATTAGAATCTACTACAAGCCCAATGGCAGCAAGGGGCCAGGAGAGCCATGTGCCCCAGAATCAACTTATCGTTCAACTGCAAGCCACTAGGGACCCTGGTCATCACTTCCAGTGCCTTTGCACACTGGTGAAGTCCTGGAAAAAGGCTACTGGGAGACCACCTTGTGAGAAGTTTCCTCTGCATCCTGTCCCCCTTTGACAAACACCTTCAGTTCCTTTGCGGTTGCCACTAGCTGTTTTCATTATGTGCACTGAAGACACCCAGCAGGGCGAGGCCTGAGAAGCTGTTGTCCCCAGCACCACTAGTGACAGCCATGGGGCTCTGGGACCATTAGGAAATGGAAAAGGCCGATGTTCTCTTTGCCTGCTGTTAGCCTAACCGCGAAAGTATCTCTTTATACAGAATACTTACAGATTCTAATATATATTTGTATTTCATTTTGTTATAGTATTTTTATATGTTAAAGTCAACTCCAGTGTCTTGTTTTGATTTGCAGATGCTATGTGGTCGTGACCTTTGGTGTGGGGTTTCTGTAGTCTTATTTGGATTGACTCTAAGAGACTGGTTTAGACAGCCCATGACGGTGCCGCACCTGCCCTTCCCCTGGAAGTACTGTTTTAGAATGTCAATATTGTCTCTTGTCTTTCATGTGAACATGACATTGATTCACTTACATTGTCTGGTTGGTCTCTTCCTCCGCCGAGGTGAGCCTGTTGCTGCCTGCATTCACCCTCTCAGGGCATAAGAGCTTCTGGGATGACCCCAAGCTCAATATTATCCCCACATGCAGGATGTCTGCCCTGGAACCCTGTTCCTGAAGTGGCAAAGGATGTCCATCCATCCTGAAGGAAGAAGGGTCGGGGGCCAGCAGGTATAACTGGCTGGGAGTATGAGGCAGAGGAGGGTACAGCACACATGGTCTGGGGAACCTGCACATCCTCATCTCTCACCAAGCGCTTGCCCTTACTCTCATATTGTATCTGTCTACGGAGGCACACTCACATTTAACCTGTCTCTGAGGGCTTTGGAGCATTGGGGCAACAGATTAGACAGCAGTGTGTCTTCTCAGATATCCTGTAAGATTAACTGCCTGTCTCTAGGCAGGCAGTGGTTTATAGGGATCAGTGGAGAAAGGAGGCAAACCTACTTCTGTGGGGGTTGTCACCTTCTCAGACCAGAAGATCACACTTGGGAGTCTGGGTGAGGCTGGACCCTGGCAGACAAGCTTTATAAGCTCCCTGATGATACAGACACCTGGCTGGCCCTCCTCCTGATGACAGAACCATGGACTGATTTCCCACTGGAAATATAGGCAATGGTCACACAAGTCACACCTTACCAGCACAAAGGCCACCTTCAAAGTACCCAATGATGGTAACTTCAGTGCCCTAACAATTGGTAACTGGGGATTTTTAGGAGGAAAGAAAACGGGGTCAAGTAGGGTAGTAGGCTCAAGTGTTTGTAGTGGCCAGGATATGACCTAAGTCAAGTGAGTGATGCCCTCTGAGCCTGTCCTTTCTATTGTCACTTCTGATACAGTAGTATATCAAAAAAGATTTCCCTACTGTAAAGTGACAAATGGCTATTGACACAGCTAGGGACTGTGGTGATCTGTACAGCATTTTCCAATCTATTGATGCATACCAGTAAGGTAATTCTGTCATATTTTCATCATCTTTTTTTTTTTAATGATAAACCAGAAATCTCAATTTTTTTTTTTTTTGATTCTGGGATGAAACTCAGGACCTCAGGCATACCAGGCAAAGTACTCTACCACTGAGCCAGATTCCAACTTCAGAAATCTCAATCTTCATGTTAAAATGAAAAATTCTTATAGTCTTTAAACATATATATTTATATATTTAAAAATTGGCCTGAAAAAAACACATCTGTGGACCAGCAGTTAGCAGCCTGTGAGTTAAAGTCAAGGATAGCTTTGCACCTTGCTGGGTTATCTCACTGGATGTTGCTCTGTATGCTGGTGGCAAGTGTTAGATAAACTTGCTAAGTTGATTCTTACTGTCTTGCTGGGTCCTTAAACAGACCTGCCTTAAGCAGAGTTAAAAAGAATACAATGCAAATGGAAGAAATTTCTGCTGTATTCCACCAGGGCCACAGAGAGCCTGGCAGGTGGGCCTGGCTTGCCCGAGGTCAGGAGTTTGAACTCCACCACTCCTCACCCTCAGGATGAAACACTGGTATCTTTCCAACTCTGCCAAGGGAATCCCAAGGATCTTATCCACTGTGTTTTATCTTCCTTGAAGCTAGGCATGGCTTACAGAATGATTTATGATTTCCAATAGCACAAATAATGTTTCTTTAAGGCCCAATACCACGGTTGAGACAGAGTACTCCTTTGGGGTTATTTCTAGACACTTACCCACTTGGCTTCAAGTTGAATGCACTCTATACCCTCTCCAGTGATTACGCAAACACACTTTAATATCAAAGAAGTTTAATACGCTGCAGTAAAATAAGCGCCTTAAAAAGCTCATGGAATAGGTATCAATGTTAGAGAAATACCTCCCACACATCCTATAGCTCCATACCCCTTCCCTCAAAACCAAACAAGAAAATCTGAAACAATACAGGAAATCCTTCCAAGCCTGGATTTCAGTGCGGGCCCCTTCACCAATAACAAGAACACAGTTTCCTACATGATCTAACAGGAGAAAAGTAAAACACAGAAGCACAAAAAGTCTACGAGATTTCAATATTTAAGAGACTTGGTACATATTCAAAGTTAAAATAATTCCCACTTTTATAGCTATACATATTGTTTTAAAGCAACTTAATATATTTTTAAATTTCCATATATACACTCTCAAAGGTTCTTCAGGTGAGGTATGTAAACATTGTCTAATGAAAAATTTTCAATGTTTCAAACCAACAAATTCACAGCATACATTGAATTTTCATCCATTAAAGACATAGTATTTTCCTACACTCACTAACATAGTGGAAATCCAGGCCCAAGGGACGCACGCTTATCTTCCAGGTTACCATTTGCAGAATTTCTCATTTCACTGCTTTTGGAAAGATTACCTTCACACAGGCTGGGAGCATACACTTGGTACCAGGAAGGGTCTGGGCCCTCCAGAGGCCCTGACCTTGGGCATCTGGAACATTGGCTAAGACTCACAAGACACCAAAAAGGAGCACATCTGAACAACTACAAGATTGACCTCGGCAATGACATCACTGGGAGGAACCAGAAAGACCTTTAAAGGAACGGTAGAGATTCATTTTAGAGCTCCCTGAATCCACAGCCGGATCAGCAGCCCCTGCCCTCACGCGTTCTGAAGGGTCGTGGCCTAAAAAGAATAAAAATCCACACGGCACCTGAGCTTCAGTTAAATTGTATGGGCCTCCTACGACCCTTTGGCCCCTTAAAGGCATTGATCTAGCCTCAATTAGGACCCTGGGCTGTGCTTTTAATACAGGATAGGGTTGAATTTCTTAATATCATAATGCATATGGGAAAATAATGCCATTGAGTTCACAAAGACGACCAGTGCTCACAGGCACTGGCCAATGACCTTGGAGGAGCTCAATTTTGAAAACTACTTGTTCCCTGAGGGTAAACAGCAGGCTTCTATTGAGATTAAGTGAGGCTAATATGGGGATTTTTATTACAAAGTATTAAAGACTTGGGGAGCCTCAGGCCAGAATTCTACTTTACCTCCACATAATCTACAATGCCCCTCCCCCCACCCCCCTCACCACAAGTAGTCACCTCCCCAAAGATACAATATAGGTTAATTTCTTTCCTCCTTGCTTGCTTTCCAGCTCAGCAATGGAAAGGTTTATCCTAATGCACCCACTTCAATCTAAAAAAACACTAGTGAAAAATTCCAAACACCATCATAAATACAAAAGAGAAGACATATTCCAAAAGCCTAAAAAACTACATTACTTCTATGAAAGGTTATTTGGGTGTGGGGTATTTTTCACAAAGTCTAGGACGGTCATAAGGAGAGGCCGCTTAACAGCTTTAGAAACCTGTTGAGCTGGACACGCTGAGAGAAATGGAGGAGTGACTGCCTCTTTTCCACCGACCTAAGTTAGGGCTGGACCCAGACACAAGGGCTGGAGATGTTTCAAGCCATGGCAGAGAATGGTAGGAAACAGGCTAGCTTCTAAAGGTGGGTTGGGTCCAAAGGACACTTAGTCGGCCACTTATATTTCTCATGTGAAAAGTTCTTACATTCACTTTACAAATGAGCTTTGCTTGCCTCAACTTCTGGCAACTTTACCAATTCAGGGAAAATTGCTAGCTTTTTGATTTACATGCACACTTTTGATGTGTCTGGTGCTGGCATATTTCTCATCCATTGCTGGAGCTGTGTGACAGGAGGGAGCGTGCAGACAAACAGAAGCAAAAATTCAAGTACAGCAACCTCTCAGGCAAAGGCAAGAGGGCGATGCAAGAGCTGTTCTACCCCCACCTGATCCTCTGAGACAGGGCCAATGAGGACCCCAGATCACGTCATCACCTAGGGTCTTATTGCTTAAGGGCAACACATCAGAAAGAACATCTGGAAATCTGCTCTGCAGACCGGGGTACTGACTACTGACCAGTTTATCATACATTTGTATATATGTAACATACTTAGATGAGACGAAGGGGTGGTTAAAGCTTGGATTCGATGTTACATTACAGATCAAATGCACCAAACAGCTCTCAACCTGCTGGCTTTTGTTCTTTCTCCATGTGTGAAGTGTGTTATGAAAGAAAGTCCAATGCTCAAAATATATTCTTCTACAATACTACAATTCAAACCAATATCAGTCAGAACATGAACCTGTATACAGCACATGTAATAAATATTTTTAGAAAACTATTTACAATATTACTTCTTGTGAACATTTAGATGAGAGCAAAATCTATTTCTTCCTGCAAAGGTTAAAAAAGTCTTGACTATCAAGTTCAGTGCTAAATTCCCTGGCACCTAGTACCCATTCACATTTCATATTAAAAGCAGATCTGCTTACAAATAGTATCTTAGAAAAACATTCTCCAGCATTACTGTTCAAGTGTCCTCATTTGTTTAAAAAAGACAAAGGAGGCCATAGGAATATGCAAACTATGGTTCAAATGAATGACAAAAATCCCTGCAGCCCTAGTCCCAAGGCTCCCTGCAGCTCTCAGTCCAGCTAGCTGAGCAGAACCTGAATCATGACAGACGGGTGCCCAGGAGTGGGGCACAGGGAAGAGGAACATGACCATGAAGCACTGGTTCCACTACATCTAGGGTGCGCTGAATTGCAGACCAGGACTCCTGAGAACTAAGCCGAATACACATCTTAGAACAGATGGTCTCATTCTGTAACCACTGGTCACGGGTGGGACTGGCCCACACCTACAGATGCTTGCTGAGAGGGAGGAGGACAGCGAAGGTACCCATGAATACTGCAGGGTACAGAAGGTAACAAGCGTGTCTCCCATGGGTAAATGTGAAGAAATGCCTCTCACAAACCTGGGAGAGAGACTAAAAGCTCACACACCTCAGTGCTGTCTTCAGGCAACCAGTGGTTTCCCCTTATCCCACAGATGTGGGTTTGGAGTTCCTTGGGGTTACAACTAAGGCTCATTTCCCTGGCACAGGCTGTGGAAGTGAACAGTTGAACATGTCAATTGTGTATGTAACAAGCAGGCTGCCTGAGGCAGGCCCTGATGCCATGCCTGGCAGGGCCATACCCACCGCAGGAATCCTACTTTGTTCTGGGATGGGCGACAGTGGGTAAAAGTGCTCAGGTTCCCAGTCTGTCCACATTGCATCTGCCCAAGCACGGCGAGGATTTCAAGGCCACACCCTTCAGCCCTTCACTGTGCTGTCTGGGGTTCCACAGCTGAGCATGGCAGTCGGGGAGGATGAGTGGCAAGAATGAACCATTTCTGGAAAGCCCTTTTGACAATTAATTTTGTTAAAATAAATACTCTGTATAGAAGCATTTGAACAGGAAAATATCATTATTTACACACTGAAATAAATTCCACAGTGGTGTATAAATATGTATATATATTTGAAACCAGTCAATAACACTGTCTCCTAGGCTATTCAGAACGCAGGAACCACTAGTGAAATCAATAATTACTTAAACTATAGTGGCTCTAAAAAGAATTCCTACAGGTGGTATAAATATACAAAATTATGCAAGTGTTGTTTGTATAGCTGGTTTCCCACAAACTAGCTCCCAAACACTACAGCTTCAGCTATAAGGTAACATGAGGTGTAGATCACAGAAAACTGAGATGGAAAACAGGTTAACTGAATGTATTTGGACCTAACATCTAAATACTGGAAGAAGAAAAAATTGAGTTATGAAGAAAAAAATGCTTCTCGTGTGATATATGGGTTTAGTCAATCACTTGAAAGGGGGAGACTGTCCCAGAGAAGATGCCACCTGGAAGAGAGCTGATGGCCTAAGCAAAAAAAGGGAAGAGGAAGAGTAAGTACCAAGGATGACCTCCCTCCACCCCCCGCCCCAAGATGAGGAGTTAATTCAGGCCAGGCCAGAGTACCTAAACTTGGCTGGTCTAAAGCTGCTGGTGTGCCACTGACATACTGGTATTTCATGGAGTACACATGATCTGGATTTGAGGTTTGAACAGGCAAAGGCCATCCATTCATATTCACAAGTAGTAAACCAAAGCCTGGGGAATAATAAACTTGCAAGTACCTTAGAAACATGAGGAGGGCAGGGCTCTGGGAGTAAAATTAAAGGCCCTGTGCTTTTGGGGAGAGGCACTATTCTAGGCTGTAAGTTCACTAGTAAACAGCTTGTGTTGAGCACTGCTAGTGACTGTTAGTAGAATGTCTCTATCAGAGTCAAGTTCACTGGTATTCATAAAATTGAGGATGACTTTTAATGTAAAAATTTTCTTCTTTAACTACAGACTCTAGTAGATATAATCATACATATATCCACAATGCATTTGGGGTATTTTTCTTATGCACAAGCATTCTTCGGGAATAATGTGCAATAGCAGCTGGATACTGAGATGAACAGACAAGATATCCTAAAACCTAGGTAAAGAACTGTTGCAGCCGGGCGCGGGGGCTCAAGCCTGTAATCCCATCACTTAGGGAGGCTGAGACAGGAGAATCGCGAGTTCAAAGCCAGCTTCAGCAACAGTGAGGTGCTAAGCACCTCAGTGAAACCTTGTCTCTACATAAAACACAAAATAGGTCTGGGGATGTGGCTCAGTGGTTGAGTGCCCCTGAGTTCAATCCCCAGTACAAAAAAAAAAAAAAAAAAAACTGTTGCAATGCTGGACTACATGAACAAAATAAATTTGTGCCTGTCTACACAATCTGACCTTGAATGACTATGGCAAGGATCAGTACACATGTGCTATAAAGGGTCAGGTAAATATTTTAGGCTATGAGGGCCACAAATAGTTTGCTACTTTTCTCCCCTATATAAACCCTTTTTAAAAAGGTACATCTATTAATTCCAACTTCTGGCATACTGTAATAATATGGACACCTGGCTGCTTTTTTAGAACACATTTCAAGCAGCTTTTATATGGAACACCTTGTGTTAAATAGGAAGGTCCCATTAGGTAAGAAAGCTCCCGTGTCTGAGCTCATCAGGCTAGCTTGACTGCAAGGCCGCCCCTCTGAAGGATGGAGAAAAAGATGTTGCCTGAGCTGTTAGCATAAAACACCAAGGCTCTGGGAAAAGGAAGATCAGATGAACAGGAGGTAATGGAAGGAACTGACCAGCTCTGGTTCAATTCCAAGGGCTAAAGCTTGAGCAAGGACTTCCTCCACCAACTGCCCAAGGTGGTTCCCTGGGTCTGCAGGTCAGCAGTGCAGCAAGGCACTATCAAGCCCTAGCCAGGAGGAGCATCAGAGCTTTCTGAGTTTCTGCAAGTGACAAAAGGACCTCAAGCCTCCCAAACCATCCACTGTAGAAGACAGGCCTCTTTTGATGTTTCAAAGATTGAATTATATTGAAGGCGGTCTCAAAAGGGTCCCCATAATTCTGCTTGTTTTAAACACATTAATCTTTTTTGGAGTGGGAGTTTCCTCGCTTTCCCCTCCCACGCCCCCTTCACGGCCTGAGCCCGGGGTTGGGCCTTGCAAACCTAAGCACTCTGCCACTGATCTAAATAAATTGCCAACCCCCTCCCCGCCTTTTTTTTTTTTTTGTGGATCTGGGGATTGAACTATATCCCCAGCCAGCTAAATACAATCATCTTTTGATTTTTTTTCCCCCTGAAAAGGATTTGGGAGCAAGTATGGGGAAAGAGTACTTATCCTGCATGTGAAGACCGCCTTGCTGATGTGATACACACATATGTGATTCCATACTGAAAAAAAATTTTTTCTAGTATTTCACTGAATATCAAACTGCAATCAGACCTAAAGGTAACAGCTAAGAATTCAAAAGAATTGGGCTTGGTTGTAGCTCAGTGGTAGAATGCTTGCTTGCCTAGCATGTGCAAGGCCCTGGGTTCCATCCCTTGTACTGCAAAGGAGAAAAAAAACCTAAAATAACAATGTTTCAAAACAAGTGAGACCACCACTCCTTAGGGGTCATTGACAAAATATTTTCACTGCCTGAGCATGAGTGGCACATGCCATTTGTAATCTCAGTGGCTCAGGAGGCTGAGGGCAGAAGGATTGCTCAAGTCCCAGGTCAGCCTCAACAATTTAGCAAGGACCTAAGCAACTTAGTGAGACCTCATCTCAAAATAGAAAATATAAAAGGTTGGGAATATAGCTTAGTAGTAGAAGCTTGGTTCAATCCCCAGTACCACTCCCACGAAAAAATTTAAAAAAGTCTTTTTTCCACTGACATGACCTTCCACTTCATTTGGAAGAAACTTACCCTTGAATTTTGGGGGAAGGAGAAGACTAACATCTTGGAGGTTGACTGGATTTGGTCTGAAGATAATATTCCCAGACTTCTCAGTCACACTCAGTACATAGTATGTTCCAATTTTCCATCATTTTTTTCAAAAGCCTCTAGTTTTTATTCGTTGGCTTACTTTAATATAAAGTTAGTTTGAGAGTATTTGAAAAGTTATTAGTGCCAATAATTTTTATTTTTCTAAAAGCTGACCAAAAAACAAAAACAAAATTAAGAGTAAACAGTGCTTTGAGTCTGTTGTCAGATTTTGTGTTTCTGTTCTGTGAAAAGGCTTTCCCCACATCTAAACAGGATGTCTGGAGGACTACAGGTCCAACTAAAGTACTCTCAACTAATTTCAACAGAACAAAGTCTTGGCTTATCTTAATAAAAAAGAAGCATGGTCACAGTCAGTTCTCTAATTACGTACTATGTGAGTGAAATGGGAGGCTAGGTCACATACTTTCGGAACTCTCAGTGCTAATCTGCTCATGGTTTTTGGTCCCCCAAGCTGAGGCGGCCTCACTGTGGTTCTGTGACAGGTGATTGAAAGGAAGATGGAATGCTTAAGAGCTGGAGTTAAAAGGGATGGTAGTCCCTGTGCTGTATCAATAGAACATGTCTCATTTGGAAACAAAGAAGTTTATAAGAAAGAACAAGCCTGAGAAAAGGAGAAAGAGAAGGGAAAGAAAAGAACAGAAAGGATGAGGCACAAGAAAGAAGAAAAATCAAGGAAGATTTATTCCTGAAAAGGGATTTTTTCTCAAGCAGGGGTCAGCAAAATTCTTAATCCAGACCTAAGTCTCTCTTGTGGACATAAAGTTTCTGCTACCACTACTCCACCCCACTGGCAATTGATAAGCAAATGGGCGTGATTATGTTCCAAGAAATTTTTATTTACACCAACAACTGTCCAGCCCTGTTTGCAGACCTTTGACAGATCATGTGTAAACCAAAAGGCAGCCTGCACTGGATGACTTGAAACCAAAAGGGACACGGTGGTTCCCTGGCTACTGGCCAGTCCTTTTGAGCATTTCAGTCCTGTCCCAAATATATGACAAGACGTCAGACTTGTGGATAGTAACACTACAGCACCTTCAATCTGCATCACATCCTTTCCTACTGGGCTCTCAGGTCCACTGATCAATAGGAATGCTGCCCATAAATGAGTAACAGCTCCTACCCTTATCACAGAATGGAATCCAATCACAAGGTGGGAAAGAGGCCAAACCTCAATTCAAAGCAGCTGTCTTGAAGTGATGCCTTTTACTGCTGACCTATATGAACAATGAGAAATTCACCTATATAGTATGTGATGTGCAGAGGATCCCATCAGAAAGCATCACATATGTAAAGGAATCACTATGGATACTTCTCTCTGTAACATCATAGCAATGATGAGGCATGAAACCCACTGGTTTAGGGAAGGCTGTATAGAAGTCTTTAATAAGGAATCTCAGGGGCTAGCAACTGCTGACTAACAGATGCAAGAAACACTCACATGTAGGAAGTCTCAGAAAATGCTAGGGGCAAGGCTCTGGACCCAAGTGAGATGGTAGTCTACACCCAGGGAGACTCATGGAATAGAAAATGGTCTGGAGAGGGCCCAGCTTTGGAGAGGCTATGGTAGTTTCATTGGTGGTTTCTTAGGAATCTTCTAGTTCTCCCCCATAACTCAGAGGGAATACAGTCCTCTAATTTTCAACTTCAGCACTGGGACAGTCACTTCACTGTGGGTAGGCCCAGAAGCAGAATTCCTTTCAGATTTAGGATCCAGAATGTGGGACAAGACTGCCTTTACATCTGGTGTCAAGTCAAAAATGACTATAGGAATATCTCTGCAGAGGGGGGCAAAGAAGGGGGAACTGGAGTCAATACCAAGCCTGGGCTTACAGATATCTGGGAGACAGCTTTTCAAGAATCTGCTGTAGGCTGGGCATGGTGGCGCATGCCTATAATTCCAGCAGCTTGGGAGGCTGAGGCAGGAGGATCATGAGTTCAAAGCCAGCCTTAGCAACAGTGAGGCACTAAGCAACTCAGTGAGACCTTGTCTCTAATTAAAACACAATATAGGCCTGGGGATGTGGCTCAGTGGTTGAGTGCCCCTGAGTTCAATCCCGGGTACCAAAAAAAAAAAGAAGAAGAAGAATCTGTTGCAGGTACAAAAGGCCTTCCAGAGGTGGCCCTAGAGTTTTGTTTTTGTTTTCTTTATTAGCAAAACTAACTGAATCAACAAAAATCAGATTTAATAAATATGAAAACAATTCTAAACTTTTAAGTGTAGCATCTCAGTCTGTTTAAGTGTAGTTACTGCTATAAAAGATGAGTTGATTTTAAAGATGATGCATTGCACTGTTAAGTGTGTCACAAATACATCAACACAGACTTCCTCAAATACAGCCTAGAATGAGAGAGGAAGTAATTACCTTAAAGTGAGCTTTAAAAAAAAAAAAAAAGAACATAGAAAAGTAATAGAATTAATTACAAACTTGGAACTGGAAAAGCTCCACCAACTTCCTACCATACTCCTCTCCCTAACCTAATCCAAGCACCTTACAAGGTAGTCTATAAGCAGCCAAGGGACACCTCTTACATACAGGAATCAGCACACCTGACACTGGCAAACATCAGCTGTTTAAGTCACCACAAAAACAATATCCAGTGACAACTATATGAAAAGATATTTTTTAAACCTTAAAACCATTTTTAAGATTAAATGAGTGTATGAAACATAGTAATGCTTTTGTGCAACTTAGTGCTGAGAAAGGGCTGCCAGCATACGCCCTCCACAGTTTCATTAACACAGGTAGCTCTTGAAGGGCCAAGGTTGGGGTGGGGGCGCTGCATTGAAGACAGCAAGCTTCATTTTCTCTAAAATTCAACACAACTCTCTATTTCTCATGAATCACATGCTTTTCTCCAGTCCTACCCCATCATCAGAAGTTTCCATTATATACAGCAAAGCTTTCACAGAATGGGCATATGACCTGTTTTATCATGATTTGAATTAACAAAAGTAAAGTAAAAAAGAAATCCATCTGCATTTATCTAAAGAGATCTGGAAAATTTTTTAGTAATCACAGGGCAGCAGCTATCCATACAAGCCTATTTTGGTGACAAAACATGTTAAAGAAGCTGACTGAGGCTTAAACAACTCACCCTGTTTTGCTGGTGGCCCAATGGCAATGTTAAGTGCACACTGTGTTATGAGAGAGCAATATCACAGGCCAATAGGCCCATCTCAGGTTTCACAGGGGAGAGGTAAACACCATCAATTACAAATATTACAGCTCTCACTTCCGAGTCATGGAACAGAAGATGACATGGCATGGGGAAGAACACTATAAGCACTTAGCCCCCAGGATGGTGCTAACATGAATGGACATCCACTCCAGGGTATCCCAGCTGAACCTCAGCTCTGGGCACAGGGGTGTAGAGCCACTGAGATGCTTGGGCAGCTGCTTCCAGCTGCCAGTGCTCTACCCTCTATATAACTGTGCTATTCACACCTCTCTCAGTCTGGTGCCACTGTGGTGTCAAGGATGTGTCTGGAGACCCTGGGTCACTTTAAAACCATCTGGCCTGTGCTAATTATTCAGTTCATGGAAACACTGCCCAAAGAAGAATTTTACTGTAAAACTGGGATCAGGAGACATTTACAGCTGATAACCACATGCAAATGCACCTGGATGCACATGCACACACACGTAAACTTTCCTATGATTGGAAATGGTATTTTGGCTTCTCTGAACAGGGAAGTACTTGGGGGTAAGAAAGGAAACAATAATAGTCACTCTCATCCCAATTGTCAAATTATAGTTACGATATTAAATTTTTCTTTTTTTCCTTTTTTTGCCAAAACAGAAGAAAAACCTTGTTAGCATGCTAGCAAGCTTGCAAAGCCAAAAAAGAAGAAGAGGATGCTAAGTAAGACAATTTGGGAATACAAATAATTTTTAGAACTCAAAAATTAAAAACTACACTTGTGACACACCTTTTGTCCCTAGGGAACATAATTTAGAGAACATGTTCTCGAATGACCAAAACAAAAACAAAAACAAAAAACCCCCAAAACTAAACAAACAAAACCAACAAACCCCAACCAACTAAACAAACAAAAAACAGAGGTGAAAGGAGTGATCAACAATGAATGTGATTTTTAAAAAGAGGATAATAGAAAATTAATCTTTTATAATAATTATAAATCCTCTGCATTCTCCACATACCATAATAATGATTTGGTTTAGCTTTCAAACATCACTTAACAAAACAAAACAAAAAAACAAAACAGAGAGGGAAGTCACTGCTGTGGTTTGCAAAGATGGCGCCTGCAGGGATAGCCACTGCAGGTGGCTGCTGAAGCTCCTTTCATGTGCATGATGGTGGTCTTCTCGGCTACAGTACAAGTGCTTGTGCATCAAGTATAAAATACAAGCCTTTAATCACATAGATCAGCTTTTTAGCTTTTGTAAATTTAAAAACAAAAAGGATAAATAAGGCACTGTACTTTTAAAAACGAAAACTGCTTGGTTCCAAGTTTAAAACCCAAGGAACAACCAGATAAAATATATAACTTCCCTTACTCAGCCTCAGAGAAGGACTCTGCAAGTTCTCTTCTCCACCTGAGACGTATTTTCTGACATCTCAAATTGTGGTGCTCTCCACTATTCATAATTTGAAAGGCTTGACAAGCTTATATAAGCAGATTTAGTTAATGCAGAATCAAAGGTGACTTCTACACAACAGTCTCTCCCTTGACTGCTGTCCTTCCGTCACTTTGCCTCCAGCCTCCTCCGTTTGCTGTGGGAAGAGTCCAGCTTCGCCTTGAGCTTTCTCTTTCTCTGGGCTGCACTCTTCTCTGGGCTTTTCAAGGGTCTGGCCCGAGCTCTCCCACTGCTTGGCTTCCTGTTTGCAGACTTCTGGGGCCTAGAAGAGGACTCACCTGCCCCCTTTTGCTTTGTAGATTTCACCAGTGCTTCTGAGGCAATGGACTGGGTAAGTCTTTTGTTGGTATTCTCCTTTTCTTTCCTGGAGGGAGGGCAGCTTTTCCCAGAGGATTTTTTAGGGATCTTCATTTTGTTCTCTTTCAAAGACATCTTTTTGGGCAGTTGGTTAGTTTTGTCCCTTGCAGCTGGCTTCTTGGCAGGAGTTTTGGTAGGCCCTTCAACATGCTTTTCTTTGCTGGCCCTTATCGCCAGTCCCT
This sequence comes from Xerus rutilus, assembly GCA_028644305.1. NCBI lineage: Eukaryota > Metazoa > Chordata > Mammalia > Rodentia > Sciuridae > Xerus > Xerus rutilus. Next base: position 27,656,289 of record CM053404.1, read on the forward strand.
TGTCCTTACCGTCCTGAGTGCTGCTGCCTTCTGCTTTCTTGCGTTTGTTCTGAACTTCGGCTTTCAGCAAGACCTCAGACACCTGCTTCCCCTTCCTTCCCTTCATTCCTTCAGTACTCCTGGGCTTGAGGGGAAACCCATCTGCATGCACCTGGAGGGCGAGCTTGGGGGACATTAGAGGGTTGATGCACACACTTTTCCGACTCTGTTTACTTTCCACAGCCACACCTGGTGGACTTTCCATTTTCTCATTCTTGATCAGTCGTTGCTGGGCTCTGAGTTTTCCTCGAATATTAGAATACTTTCTCAGGATCCGGGTACTGGCTGGAGTAGGTAGGTTTGTGGGAGGGTGGCTACTTCTATCTTCCTTGACTTCCTCTGTGCAATCTTCAGAATTAGGGTTGAGGCTGACATCACTGCCATCTTCTGTCTCCACGTGATCAGGGTTCTCTCGGAATTTAGCCCAGAGCTTCTGTGTTTTCCAATTATTCCTAGCAGGAGTAGCTCCAGGAAATTTCTTTAAGTGTTTCTTCAAGCGTTCAGCCTGTAGTGAACTAGGATACAGGCTGGAAGGAGAATACTTCTGAAGAGGATGCTTGACAGGGGGGATGTCTCCCGGAAGACGAGTATTGAGTTTCTTTACAATTACCAGAGACCGGGTTTCAGTTGTCTCTAAGAACCACTTACAAACATTGGATAATTTAAAGTTTGTCATAAAGAGCATCTGAACAGGAGAAAACTTCTGAACCTCCAAGGAACCCCTACATTTCCGGGACCTTTTCTTGCTTTTCCAGATCTCCTTCAGTTTATCTGACTTGTTTCTGGCTCTTGGTGTTGGCTGTGCTTCTTTTTCTAACTGGATCCAGCCCTTCTGCACTTTCATGTACTGGGCGTTGAAGTTGGCAATGAGCTCCTGATTCTCCTCCTCAGCACACCATTCCACAAACTTGGGCTGTTCATCCACCACCGTGTCCACATCCTCCTCATCTAAGGGGTCTGTACTCTCGGAAGCTTCGTTTTCCTTTGGCATTGGCTTTACTTGTGCAGCTTCCTTTTCCAAAGTCACTTTCATAGTATCAAGGGAGTCCAGAGAATGAGCATGTCTCAGATTGTATGCTGAAGAGGTCAATCTTTTAGGCCTAGGTACCCTGTGTAGCCCAGCATCACCACCACCTCGACCACCTGATGTCCCAACTGAGCTAGCATCCTCTTTATGCTGGGTGTCCTCACTCTCTACCTCACTCTCACCTTCTTCCATATTCTGGGTGGGAATGTGTCCTGACCTCTCTTTTGATTGCTTCAGGTCCTCCCTACAAGGAATATTTTCAGAGGGAACAAGAGCATTTTTCTCACCCACCTTAGACTGCACATAGATTTCCAGTCTCTCTCCAGACAGTGGCTGGCCAACTGTGGTTATGGGATCACTGCTGGGGAAAATCTCCCCTTCTTCCTTCTTGATGTCTTTTGCCAGCATGTTTTTAAAAGTCTGCCTTGTGATAATCCTACCACCTTCACCCTCCTGCTCAGCATCATTCTCAGAGGGACAATCACTGACATTCAGGTTTTCAGTATCCTCCAGAGCTTCTGTATGGAAACTGTCTGATGGAAAGCCCTCAGGCGTTATCCTACCAGGGTACCCTTCTTTTTTAGAACGCTTTACACCAGGATTTTTAGAAACCTTGATCTCAGGACAAGTGGAGGAAGAGTCTGAACTTTGATTTTTTAGGTATTTATCAGCAGAGGAAGAATCTGAAAGCTGACTTCTTAGGCATCTATCGGAGGCTTCAGGACATTTTTTAACTTTTTTCTTCTTGTCCAGATTCTCTTCTGGTGACTCAATGTTTGGATCACACATATCTTTTTCTGAAGAGCATTTTATATCACTGTCTTCTCCCTCTTGCCCTGTAACACATGCTGCCTCGCCTTCCTCAGTCTCACCAGGGCTTTCATCAGTACAAGCGCCACCTGTGTTCTGGGGTGAATTGGTATCTAGTTCCTGAGTGTCTCCAGTCTCGGCCTCAGTACTGTGGTTGTGCTCAGTTTGTGCCAGACTCAGAGGAGGCTCCACCTCCACAGGGGGACTTTGATCTTCTGAGCACAGAGGACTTTCTTCTCTACTGACCTCTTCAGGAGAAGGCAGAGGCCTGGAAAGGATTTCTTCACTACCTCCCCCAGAAATGCTTTCCGTCGTGGGAACCAGGTGGCAGTCCTGGAGTACACTTGGCTCCTCTGCATCCAGCAGGGCAATTGGTTGCTGGTCTTGTTCAGGGGAAGACATCACACTTGCTGTGGGAGCTGAGACTGTAGCACTGTCTTCGGGCATATCCTCTGTAGGGAGGTGAGCAGGCACAGGACACACCAGGCTGGAGGCTGTCATTTCCCCTGGCCTAGAGGAGCTGCTGGGATTCAGTTCATTCATCATAGGACAAACCTCAGGCTCTTGAGACTCTTTCACAGATGAAGTGTCTCCACCTCCCTCCTTGAAAGAGGTTATTTCTTTATTAGGCCCTTCAGTGTGGTCTTCTCTGGGAAGCTGCAAATCTACTACTGTATGCCTAGGGGCTGAAACTGTAAGGGTCTGCTTGGGCATCACCACTGCCTCTGATGTCAGTGGTGAGCTGCTCGTTTTTTCCTGGGAGTGTAAATTTCTGGCCAATGTGCGAACAGTTGGCAGCTCACAACAATCACCATTGAAAAAGTATCCTCGAGTACTCTTTCTGGCTGTTTTACGAGAAGACAATATGGATCTTTGATTCTCAAAGTGGCATTCTGTTATTGGTTGACTGATATAAACAACATCACACTGGTTATCATAATCATTTATCCTTAACCCTGAGGCCCTTTTACTTTTTCGAGCTGTCTTGATGGAGGCTGATATCATCTTGGTTCGTGAATGTCCATTAGGTGCTTTGTGTATAGCTGGGATGGGGCTGGAGGCTAACCAACCATCTTTGGAATGATCAAACTGGCCCTTGTCACTGGGATGTGAATGGTAACCCACCTTATTTCTTCCTAGCGAGTGAAGATGGTTCTCTTGCTTTGGCCTTGCATCTTGTTCATTTGCCTCTAAATCCTGGCGCAAAGGTGTTTTTGAGCCACACTGTAAAGCATTCTCTTTGTCGGCAGTTCTAGATGAGCTCCCCATAAACCCTGAGTCCCATGTCTCTTCTGATAAAGCTTTGAATGAATTTCTTTGAGAAACAACATAGCTATTGCCCTCCTCACTATTCTCAGCTGCTACTTTTACTGCAAGTAGACTTTCCACTAAAGCTGAATTCTGCATATGGTCTTTACTGTCCTCACATGTTTTCATATTTGTGTCTTGCTCCTTTCCAGTGGTTTGCCCCTCCAAGCTTTTAGAGATGTGGTGGAAGTTCAATGAGGAAGAATTAGACACAGTGAGGTATCCCAGAGTGGAATTATCTGTGGAACTGCCAGAAATAGGTTGTGTGGCTGGAAGTTCAGAGGAATCTTTCTGAACAACACTCAAGGCATTCTCTCTTCCATCTACAGAGTTTGTCTCAGGAGGAGGTTCCTTCAGGGTCTGTTCTGTGATATGCAGAGAGCTGTGAGAGCCCAATGAGTCTACAAACAAATCTACAGAAGGAGGAGACTTCCTATCAAGACACATAGCATCCTTTTCCCTATGGCTGCTGCTTAGCTGGGCACAGCCAGCATTGCAAGTGGATGCATCCATTGCTCCAGAATCCAAAGGCGGCAGGTCTTCAGTGCCTGGCTGAGATTCAGTGTACAGGTCGCTCAGAACACGAATGAATTGCTTCTGATGATGAGTGCACAGTTTGACCATAAACTTCTCCAGTGGGGACTTCGACTGATTGTTAGAATCTACTGCTAGAGTTTCTGTTGAGTTCTCACTAGATGGACAAAGAGAAAGAATCAATTAGTATGGTCATTTTCCAAAGCACCATTTTTACACTATGAAATTCACCAGATGTTTGTTACTCATATTGTAAACAGAGTACAAAGAGAAGCCAAAATGGCTTCAAAACCCACCATAGACTTTTGTATGATTCCATAAAAAGTACTTATCTAATTATAAGGTCAGCCTGTAAGTCTTAATTTTTAAGGGACAACTATTTCATAATTTTAAGTGACCATTCATATTTTTTTTAATCATGAGAAGAAATATTGAAAATAAAATTCTTTTCAAAAAGTATAATTTTGTTCACACTATAACTTCACTTAGTTAACATATACAGGTTGAGTATCCCTAATCCAAAAATTGGAAATACTCCAAAATATGGAAATTTTTGAGTGCTGATATGACAGCAAAAGTAGAAAATTCTATACCCTGAAACTATATTTTATGTACAAAATTATTAAGAATGTTGTATAAGATTACCATCAGGTATATGTATAAGGTCTATATGAAACAAATGATTCTGTATTTAGGCTTGGGTCCCACTCCCAATATATCTCATATATATGCAAATATTCCAAAATCTAAAAGTATCCAAAACCCAAAACATTTTTGGTCTCAAGAATTTCAGATAAAGGATACTCATGCTGTACTTTTGCTATAGGCCTAGGTATTCCTGTTAAATAATAATTAAATTTACAACAGACAAAAATTTAGATATACTACATTAAAAATCTCAGTTTAGAAGTACTTAGAGAACTTAATAGTTTTAAAATTACCTCTCAGCAAAACTAATTGAGTGGATAATTATTAAGTGATGGTGGAACCCTTTAATCCCTTTCCTGGGCCATGGATGAATAGAAACCAATAATTTTACATTTCAGATATGTTAAACAGTGAAATGACAAGCAAGTCCTGATTTCTAGCCTTCAAGTGAGGAAACGTGAAATTGTGAGTTACAAAGGTCTGTCAATGCAAAGTAATAGGACTATCTTCACACAGTCCTACCTATCACATCTCCTAGCCCTTTGCTAAACATTTTACAGTCACCCACAAGAAGTCATTCTACATTAAAGAACCCCTTTCAAACATTTTCCTCCTAAATCACTTAGGATGAATTCTCAGAGCTTATCCCAGAGTGGGGGTATCAGGAAAGATGACACTGGACTTGAGACAGTTCAAGCAGTACTGCACAGACAGCCGAGGGTTTTGCTAGCTACTCTGTGCTTCCAGATGTCCAGGTTTTACTGAGCCCATGCAGACAGAGTGCTTCAATGATCTGAAGTTTGACAGAATGGCTCTTAGCAGCCTCATTTCTATCTTTGGTTAAGTGTGTATTTCTACTTACTAGCTGATAAGCCATATCCTAAGTGCTAGAATGGCACTTAAAGTAAAAATAAATAGCTCTGAATGAGAGCTTCAGGAATAGAGGTACACAGATTTTATAATCTTCCTTCTCTTTTTTTGGATAGTTTTCCACAGAAGACTATCAGTTGACTGTATATGAACTATGGCAGAGAACTGAGGGCACTTATGTGTGTTAAACAGATATTTGATGATATCTTCTGGAGGAGAAAGAGAGAGAGACAGAAATGATTCTTCTCAGTTCAAGAAACATAATCATGCCGGGAGCAGTGGCACATGCCTGTAATCCCAGCGACTCGGGATGCTGAGGCAGGAAGATTGTGAGTTCAAAGCCAGAACTCACAATTGCAAGGCACTTAGCAACTCAGCAAGACCTTGTCTCTAAGTAAAATACAAAAAAAAGGGCTGGGGATGTGGCCCAGTGGTTAAGTGTCCCTGGGTTCAATCCTCAGTACCAAAAAAAAAAAAAAAAAAGGAAGAAACACAATCATGACCCAAGTCTTTCCAAAAATTACACTTCACACCTATGTTTATGTTCTGGAAATAAGTTTTGGTATTTGGGTTTAACATGCCTGGAGATGAATGAAATCAAGGCATGAGCCCAGCGAAAGAACAAAGCACTTCTTGAAGGAAAGTAAGAAGGCATTTCCCTCTAAAATGATGCTCATATAGAATAAAAAACTGAATAACAACAAATCTACAGGTGATGTCCAACCCCTTTATGGTTGTGACACTGGATCTGCTGCTGCTCTGTAGTTTGATAATTTAATAGTACCCTAGTATTTTTATTACCCTTGACTAATGTAAAGTAAGGTTTTCTAAAGGGCCATGCAACCAAGTGATTGATGACTATGGCAATATGACTCAAGCTAGTCCCCAAAAGGCAACTAGAGATAGGTATGTATATATTTCATAGCCTCATGGCCAAGGGGTGGTGGTGTCTTCTTGACTAAGACACATAGAAACACTAAGACCTACTGGATTCTAACCTAGAACAACACAGCATTCAGGTACTGAAAAACAGCGTCAGAGAGGCTGACCACAGGCTGTCCGTGTCAACCTTCAGGGACATTTACTGCAGTGGTTTGTGGAAGCCTACGATATGAAAACTGAAATGGCAACCTTGCTTGACAGAAAATGGTATCAATAAAAGTTCTTTGCATGTTTTCCTATTAAGGAGAATTGGGAAAAATATACTGGTGAACTGCAAGTCATCAGAACAAGTAGCAGGCTGCTCTTACCAAGTCATTTATTGGCCAGCTCAAAACTATTCCCCCTGGACTAACTATATCCTTTCCTGAAATCCTAAGTCACAGTGTTCTATAAAGTTCACCGGTAATTATGAGATCTTGTATATTTACCCTACAATTTTTATCTTTTACTGATTTAATTTGTCTTAGCTTCCTAAGCAGACAGAAACTGCTTGAATGTAGGTTAAGGACCACATTTCAGGTTTTCCTGTTCTTCCCTAGCAAGAGGGAAGAGAAAAGGGGCATCATGGTTGCTTCCTGCGTTTTCTTCCTGGGCAGCAGCATTCACTGAGCCAGGAACACAAGTGACACAACTGGCAACTGGTGGTCGTTAGATGTGCACATCTGATGAGTTCTGTTCAAACCGAGTTGAGATGTTCTTAAGATTCTGAATCTGAGATGTCTGGTAGGCCATCTAGACACACAAGCACTAACCAGCCCAATGGGAGCTGCGCTTGTTGCTGACAGCCTTCACATTAGTGCTAACCTTTGTCCAGGTGTCATTAAAAGGGCCCTGTTATAGAAGATAACTTTACAACTATAGTAATAAAACCACTTTTGGCTGTGCTTCTAAACTATCCAGCTTTCTACATTGATTTTTTTCCTAAAGTTTTTCTCAGTAGGACCTAGGTTTAGATGGATTTTAATTTCTTATCCTTTGAAAATTTAATCTTTAAAGTTAACTTCAACTCCTGAAGTTTCTTATTATTTTTATGCAGTTTAGAAAAATGGGTGGTAGCCAGTTCTGCCTAAGTTTCAAACAGCTGGTCTTTACTTTGCTTTTAATTATTCACTTTTCCTTAGGTCTTTCGGAAAGCCTAAGGGTAGCACTCCCATTTACTTAGTTTACTCTCTGGAGCTAGCAGGGAGTCCAGAGAAGTGATTTTCTGTCCTGCAGACTATTTCCTCACCACCACCTAAAGGGAAGCACAATGTTTCAGTTCAGCAACTAGTGTGTATTATATTGTGTCCTTCATGCCTGACTAAATGGATCTTTACAAGAACAAAAATTCATCACAGATGTAATCACTTGTGTGAGTTCACATTTCTTCTGACCAACAAGAGAACTCTAATAGCGAAGTGAATTATTTATCAAGCAGAAATACTTGAACACTACCATTAGTGTACTCAGATCAGAGAGACTGGTAAATTGAAGAAAGGGCTATAAAAGAGAGGGGGAACTCAACTTGCAACTACCTGAATTAGTTTTGATTTTTCTCTCCTTGGTGAGAAATGGCTTGTATGACCTTGACCACCTTGTCTTTCCATCTTCAGCTCAATGCCTAATTCTGAAGGGTGGGGTAAAAGGATAAGATAATATTCATAAAACCTTTAAAAGGCATGGTTTAAGAATGATGTATTGTTTCACAACCCTATCTTTAATGATTTACTCAATGATGTTTTTCTAGATCAGAGGTTAGGCACAGTTGAACTCGCCTATTTAGTCAATATTGCAAAACTTAAATTTCTGAAGAAAAGCATTCCTGTGGTTAATATAAATGTTGGATGGTCCATACTTATGATAAGTAAAAGACAGATTAAATAGAGAAGAGATGTGGCAGAGAGCTGAACTGACAAGTTTAAGAATCTAGAACTTTAGAGTGATAGATTCAGGTACTTTCTGTAATACCTACTGGTAACCTGCTTGATGGGCAAATCAACTTCACTGATGACCTAAATATATTCTTGACTGAACAAGACCACATCAATAGTGAAGGATATTTGGATGGGAGCTAATCTTAGTAGCAGAAAAAGGCAAACCCAGGACACTGAAGGGGAGACAAAGTTTAGACAGAGTAGATTATAGTTAAGAGCACTAAATTAAGCCAGTGGTACATGCCTATAATCCCAGCTACTTGGAAAGCCCAGGCAGGAGGATAATAAATTTGTACGCAGCCTGGGCAATTCAGAGACCTTAAAATTAAAAATAAACCTAAAACATATCCCCAGTCCCTGCTGCAAGACATACAAGTTGTATTTTTTGCCAGACAGCAATTTGAAATGATGCGCTCTACTTTTTTTCCTACTGGTCTTCTAAGTCTACTTCAGGTCAAGATGAATGTACTGACAAGTTCTTGCTCTTACCTGGGAAGCACATCTGTATAATTTTCCTTATCTGGATACAGGGATAGTCCAGGGGCTATAACAGAACTATGTATATGCGTGGAGAAGATGGGCATGGATGTGGAAATGTTTTTCACTCTCTACCATGTAAAGTTGGATTTCTAAACCACTAAACCACCAAGTCTTCTTTCTATGGTTAGGAAAAATAGTAAAAATAGTAGCCAAAAATGACACACAAAAGTTAGAAATAAAGCTTGTAAGGTCAGGGACTGGGGTTGTGGCTCAGTGGTAGAGCGCTTGCCTAGCATGCGTTGAGGCACTGGGTTCAATCCTCAGCACCACATAAAAATAAATAAAGAGATTGTGTCCGTCTATAACTATAAAAAATATTTAAAAAATTCAAAAAAAAAAAAGCTTGTAAGGTCATAGAATATGAAAGGGATCTCTTAAAATAGGTGCAGTGAGATATGCCTGTAATCCAAGCTACTCAGAACTTTAAAACCTGCTTTGCAGGTGGTTGAAATCTAAGATGATCTAAATTTGGGTTTAGATAGAACTGGACAGATTTAGTTAGGAAAAAAACAATTCTCAGATTAGAATTGAAGATAATTAACCCTTCCTAAGATCAGAATCATGGGGGTGTGATATGTATGTAGGAGTCAAATCTAGTTTATTTTGTCATCCTGGAGTCCCTGCTGAGGGCAGCATGGTGTCTTTTTCAGGTGTGGGGGAGCGAACAACAGCTGACAACTACTGATCTGAAACAAAAGGCATGCAATCCTTTGTCATAGCTTTCTAAATTACTTTGTTCTTAACCAAGTTCACTGAAAGCAGGGCGGAACAAAGGTTCAACAATTACAAATTAATATTCTTAACTGGGGAAAAGGAGAGGTGAGAGTGCTTACTGGGCATGAAGTCATAGTTTGCTAGCTTTTCTGTATCTGAGGGATATTTAGCCCTGTAAGAAGTTGTTATTCAGAACAGATCTAAATATGATAGAAGCAGTTTAAGGCTTATATATTTTACCTACTATTTTCTTCACTTTAACCAGAATATAAAATTTATTAAATTAAGAAACTATGTAACTATCAAAATTATCATGGTCACTCTTCAGGCAAATGTACCCTGGAAGCCAAAATACCAAAAAGTTACTTGGAGAGTAAGAAGTCAAACAAGGAGTCATTAAACTCAATGCCTCATTCTCTCCAAGAATGTAATGGTCTCACCAACCAGACAATTCTGTTTACCTGTGGAAGTTCTTTTGTTTTAACCAGACTAATTTTGTTTATAATTCTACCTTATCAGTAAAACTAGAGTGAAATCAGATACGAGAGAAGTCCAGATGTTAAAGATATAACTAATGTTTTAGGTATTACATGAGAGTTCATGATGTAAATTAGAATTTTTTTGGTTGTTTGTATTTTTTTTTTGGTTGTAGATGAACACGATGTCTTTATTTTATTGCTTTGTATGCGGTGCTGAGGATCGAACCCAGGGCCTCACGCATGCGAGGTAAGCGCTCTACCGCTGAGCTACAATCCCAGCCCCTGTGTATGTTTTTTTAATATCTCGTTGAGAATTAAATCTATGTTGTTCTTTGGGAAAACTGCCCTTTAGTTCCCAGTTTAAATGACCAGGGCAATTATGGGACTAGATAAATACTACTGCATAAGCAGAATACAAAGGGACTCATTCCCCAAGCGAAAGAATATGCATCATATGCCATGATGTAAAGGTGTAAGGGGAACGTAACACATGCTGAAGGGCCAGGAGGCAGCCAGCACTGGAGGCCTTTCCCACATCAAGTGCTTTCCCCAGAGTGGGATGTGAGAGGCGAGCATCAGGACCAGTTCCCACTATAATGGCTATGTATTTCTTTTGTAATCACAATCATAATCTGCACCAAAATTCACACCACTACTTTGCAGGACAGTGTTATGTACAGTGGGATATAAATCTGGAGGAGGTATGGAGAGGTAAGAGAAAAATTTACTAATTCTCATATAAAGCTCAGTAACACAAGTGTTTTTTCCTCAAGAAATATATTTTTGTGTGTCTGACAAAGTTTCTTTTGGGGTGAAAGGAGGACTACAAGATTATATATCTAACCAGGCAGATACTTCATAGTATCCTGAATTTTGCATGATTTTTATGGGATTTCTCTATATTCTAACTTTTCTCATGTTTTCTTGAGGTTCTTAGTCTCCATTCTGGAAACCTTACATTTAGAACCATATAAACCTGTGGTGTCCTAAAACTTAAGACTTTTGCTGTGTAGTACATCACCTAAAACTGACACAATGACAACACTTTTTTTTTTTTTTTTTGGTACTGGAGATTGAACTCAGGGGCACTCCACCACTGAGCCACATCCCCAGCCCTATTTTGTGTTTTTATATAAAACAGGGTCTCATTGAGTTGCTTAGTGCCTTGCCGTTGCTGAGGCTGGCTTTGAACTGCCGATTCTCCTGTCTCAGCCTCCCAAGGTGCTGGGATTACAGGTGTGCGCCACCATGCCTGGCCCACAATGACAACACTCTTAAGTAACTGATCATTATTATTTACAGAACTCAGATCACTTTGTAAAATGTTAACGTTAAAAAAGAACTCCTGGGATACCTTATATAAGATTTAGTAGTTTGTCTCAATTGTTCACCTAGGTGAGATAAAGAGGAAGTATGTGTGTTTTTTAAAATTTAAAATGTAAGGGTAAGCAAAATATTTCATTTCACTTTTTTTAAAAGGTAAGACCTCTTGGGCTGGGGTTGTGGCTCAGTAGTAGAGCACTTGCCTAGCATGTATGAGGCACTGGGTTTGATTCTCAGCACCACATATAAACAAATAAGTCTATTGATAACTAAATTCAAAAAAAAAAAAAAAAGATTGAAGCTGGGCACGGTGGCGCAAGCCTGTAATCCCAGCACTTAGGGAGGCTGAGACAGGAGAATTGCAAGTTCAAAGCCACCCTCAGCAATGGCGAGGTGCTAAGCAACTCAGTGAGACCCTGTCTCTACATAAAACACAAAATAGGGCTGGGGATGTGGCTCAGTAGTGGAGTGCCCCTGAGTTCAATCTCCAGTACCAAAAAAAAAAAAAAAAGATTGATTCTGACTAAAATGCATTATATCTGATGAGCCCCCTAGGACCATTTGTGTGCTCATATTTAAGGTAAAACTAGCCCAATAGAAAAAGAAACTGGGAATAACAGAGTAGAATGAAGTGTTCAGGCTAATTTTTGCAGAAGTATCATTACCTTCATATACAATTCATGATAAAAATAAGAGTAGTTTTAAATAAAAACCATCTAAAGAGACATGTAGATCTATTTTTTTTCCAGTTTAGAAAATACTGCAATGCAAAGGTATGGCCTTATTATTCAAAAAAGTGTTGCTACTGTTATTTCCCAACGGTAGAACAGATTTTGTGTTTTTTGTCTCACACTTAAAAACTACATTTTAAATAGATTCAGAATTGAAATGAGACCTAAAAGCCATTCAGCTGAACACACTTAAAACAAGTGATCTTTCCAGTATACCAAGTTGAAAGATAAATACAACTAGTATTTTAAAATCTACTAGATAGCAAAAAGTTAAGAGTTCTTACATGCCTATAAAGTTTCAAACTTGGAATATAAAACTTGTGAGGGTTTTTGGTTTTTGGCAGTGCTGGAGATCAAACCTAGGTGCTCTACCACTGAGCCACATCCCTAACCCCAGTACGTATGAATTTTGATAGTTTTGTTTACTTTCCAAATTCTAGTTACACTCTAATTAAATCATGGCTTTAACTGTTATATACTCATCAATCCTTTTTTTTTAAACAAAGTTTTGTTTTGAAAACTTTTCTTTTCCACTAACCCGTGAAAGCAAGCCTGTATACTTCAGCTGTAAACGCAATCTGTCACACTACCCTATCTTCCCCCCCTCCACAAAAAAACTAGAAGTCCCAGAATTTGCAAGTTGAATACGATAAATAAAATTCTGTGTTAAAATGCTTACCTTTTGGAAGCAAATAATGGTAACAAGGGCATTGAACATAATAATAATTATCAACTGTTACTTAATTATTCACTCATTTCAGCAACAAAACCCAACATTACAGGACCTAGACATGTTTTCACATTTGCATAGAAATGTCTGGTGGAAGAAATTCAATACCTGGGGGGAAAAAGTACGAAATCTACATCTCAGAATTTGGCACAATCCACTCCATTTCTAGTTTTTCCATTCCATTTTCCATATGCAACTCCAGTTCTATCCCATGAAATTTCCCTAATTCCCACACTTGTTCAGACACAGGGATCCCTGAGTTAATTCCAAAATATCAGCTGAATCAGAGAAGAAAGTTCCAGTTGAAAAGAAAGAAGGGCTTTCTTTAAGTAGGGTCATAACATTAAAGAGCCAAGTATCAACCTGAAGACAGGGTCACTAAAATAAAAAAATTCATTTATGAGATAATTCTAGACTATAATCTTACTAACAGTGATCTGGTCATCAGTTTAGAAAAGATAATAGCAAGAAACGACAAGAAACAAGTTGCTATAGCTTTAAAATTTACAAAGAAATAATAATTAGATTTTAAGAAATATATTCTATAAACACATGGTATACCTGAATAAGGGGAATAATGAAGCCGATGTGCACCTATAGTACCAAAAAAATTTTGATTTTTACAAACATTACACCAAGACAGACATAGCTAGCCATTCACAGACAAAAAAATTAAAAGCTAGACCAACTATCCATAATAGCTTCATCTATAAATATATCTGCTTACATTGTAATTATATAATGAGCTTTAAAGGGCAGCTTTGTGAAATATTTTGCTCTTATTTCTAATTTTTAGAGACCATAATTCAGATTTTCTAATGATTTTACAAGAACCACTTTGTAATACAAAGCTTCTTCATACATCTAGTTTTTAAACACCACAACATAAATGTTGATTAACATCTTCCCAAGAAACAGAATAACTAACTGACTGTGATGCTTCTGTAATCAAGTCTCAAGAAAACAGCCAAAAAATCAGCAAATTGGTACTCTCTGACAAGCAATCCCAGTGGGAAGTTTTACTCTAAAAAATCATGAAAAACTAAATCTAATCTAAGATGACATTATAGAAATACTGATATATCTTGTTTAGTCAGTAAGATTTTTAAAGTGAGAAATCCAATGAAAACAGGCAGTCCAGGGAAAGTATCAAATTAGTAAAGACACTGAGTCACAAGGCAGTACTGCACTTGAATTCTGAACCACAAGCTTGTAGTGGCAATTTCTAGTAATCTAAGCAATTTCATCTGTATAGAATTTACCAAGAAAAATTATATAAATTACAATGTGCATTTTATAGTATACTTTTCTTAGCCCATTTGTAATAATAATAAAAAAAGAACTAAAAACGTTAAGAAGTAGAAACCAAGCTTTAAAAACAGTTTTTCACAACAAAATTTATTAGAAGAATAGTGGTTTTGAAAGTCTAGCATCCAGTGAGAACTACCATACACAACATTACAGCTGGGAATGTTTCTCCAAAATGTCATGGTCAAATAATACAATGGAACCATTAAATCTTACACATGCACGAAAGAACTAGAGCTTTTGACATACAATGCAAAAAAGAAAGAAAAGGGGGAGGGGACCACATGGATTAAAATTTTAAGTACTCATCACATACATTAAGACACAGCTTATTTTAGTCCAGTCAAAAATCAGAACTGCATTAAAAAATTTAATGTAGTGCAATCAAACCAAAAATCTTAATTTGTGATCATAAGTGCTCTACTACATAAACATTAATCATAGCAAGGAACGAAAAGTTCAAATCACACAGTACAAAAAAATCTGTAAATAAATATAAACTACAGTACAAGAGAAATATTAAATTATACAATTCCGTCAAACTGTAAACAGTATATTGAAATGAGGTCCATAAGAGTTAAGGGGGTTCCTGTTGTGTTGCATGACACTTGAACTTCTAGAAATCTGAAAGATGCATTTTTCCATATCTTTGAAGGCTATGGGTATTATATATGGAGAGAATTTCTTTTAGATGTAAGATATCAAATATCAAAGCAGAGGGATAACCTATTTTGTTAACCACAGATTGTACTGCAGAAAACAAAAGAGTTAAGAGACAAGTCTTAACATCAGAGATGTAAAGGACTAAAACACTGGAATTAGAACTTCACACCAGAAGAAACTTGTCACTGAGGTCTTCAAGGCTATAAAATACATTGACAAAATTGTCTGCTGATAAGCAGACCCAGACCTCTGCTAATTTTTTGACATTTTACATACTCATGTTAAAATACCAACTTTGGCAGAATCACTACTGATAAACTCAAAGCACTTCTGGCCCAATGGTTCCATCACAGTGGCCAGTGCACAGATTCTCTAAAGACATTGCATAAACTAGAATGTAGAGGTCAGACACCTAAGGACCAGTGCTTGAATTTAGTAGTAGTTATGGTGAAGAAGCAAGAGCCACATCAAGAAGGAACTGCATCTGTTACAGTTTACAGAGGCAGCTAGGAATGTCTTTCTTTTAATTGTGCTGGCTATTAGTGGCATTTAAAAATATACAGTTTCACTGTGTGTGTGTGTGTGTGTGTGTGTGAGAGAGAGAGAGAAAGAGAGAGAGAGAGGAAGGGAGGGGGAGAGGGAGAGTAAGACAGTGATGTGCTGGCTATACATTTATGCACATTTTTTAAAAATACACTGTTAACAGGAACCCCCGTATTATCTGCTCAGTAGTAATAACTGAATATATAGAATGCCACTATAAGAGTGTGAGGCACCGTGTGCTGGAGAGTTATATGCAGCTTTAAAATCTGTTTGGCTGAGTTATACCTGGATACCTGAACTGAGTTTTTAAGTTGACATTCATCAAAGATGTGCTACCAGCACGTCGAAATAAAAGCAAAACAGAAAAATACAAGTCACTGTTAGGTTTAAGAGTAGCATCAAAGTACCTGAATTGAGTGAGAAGAGTGTGTAAACTGTCCCTGAGGGTTTTTAAACAGTGTGTACAAGTTGGATTTCTAAGAACATTAGTTTTATTTAACAGTGTGGACTGATAAAATACCAATGTCTGACAGTTTAAAGTGGAGGTTAGAAAGAATTATACGCAAACGCTCCAAATGTATAGTTTATGCATTTTTTTTTTTTTACAAAGCAGCAACAAGCCGCTGTAAAGTATACATCCCATCAGAACAAGCAAACGTGGGAATCAGATAAAGGTTTCTTAGTCTGGTTTTCTGACAGCACAGCATATCAATATCCAATGACTATATCTTTCCTAGATCAGAATGTAACTAATTTCGACTAGCAATATAGGATTAGACTTTAATCAAACACTTTGCTATTACTAAAATTCCTTAAACTTACTAATGCTGGTAATACTAACCTAATCAACCCCCCCATTTTAGAAATATACCCTTCCACAACTTAAAAACATTAAGATCCATTTCAGTCCTCTGATGTAAAAAGGATGTAAGTGAATTAATATTAAAAATTTACACAGTAAAACGGCTTGAATTTCAGCCAAAGATTCTAAATACTGCTCATTCCCTGAAGACTTAAAGGGGGAGAGAATCCCTACCCATTTTCCTGTTGATTTATTTTTCTAAGATGGTCTGATATAATTTTTTCATTTTGGGGAATTTCCCCCTCACCTCTCAAATTCCAGATTCTTAAGCCTGAAAAGCTTAACGAAATGGGGAAAATGAGGCAATCACTTACAATTGCTAGAAAGGTACAAAATGTTATTGTCGTTTGTTAAAATAAGATTTATATAAATGTGATCTGATCCCATAGCATGTAGTATGTTTCATATTTTTAAATAATTGTCCTAAAACTTACAGTACCTAAGACTCTGAAGATAAATTAAGACTTTAGTGTTGTAACAGAAAAAGTGCTGAATTATCCCTTTTCTAGTACTTTAAACATTTTGGACAAGTGCTTTCCTAGTGACATAAAGTTCACTATATATCCTTCCACCAAGCAGGAAAGTCACCTTGGTGAAAGACTTTTAGGAGTGTAGCACCGGGTATTTACCAAATAGTATGAGTTGTTTCACTCATTCTGAGGGGGTAAAAATATCCTAGACTGAAATTCTATTTGGCTATTGACTGTTAAAAATCCCTGCTCTACTGTGTCAGTGTCCTGTGTCCAACATCCCTGGCCCCCCACCCGCAGTCCCCTCACACACTATCCACTGAGAATCTAATCTCCAAAGAGATCATTTTAAAATTTATGTTTTCAGGACATACCTGAGAAAGGGTGCAATTATGCAGAACAAGGAATCCAAGACTGCACTAATACTGGTTATAGGTTCATACATCTTTTTTCCCCAAGACAAATCTAAGTTTAAGAGGTATGGATCTTCAAATGTCTTACTGCTTTAGATTTTTTTTTTTTTTTTGGTATGTGTGTAGGGTCATTTCCAGTGTTGAAAAGATCATCTTGCACCTGTTCAAGAACAGTTCAAGATAAAGAGTTCATTTCCACATTCAAACAACAAAGATTAAATATTATGATTATATTTGCTACATCCAATAAATCTATGGTTAACTAAAAGTGCTTGCTTTTCAGCATTTATGGAAACAGTTCTAAATGAACTGGAAACCTTAAAATTACTCCCCCCCCTCCAAATAGTTTCAAAGTTAACTCATGTTTATTGGTCAAATCAACATCAACTAGCCTTGATTCTCATTTTGAAACAAAGTAAAGATTTTTCTAACAGATGAAGATGGCCCAACTTTACCACACTGTCTGTCCTGTGACTCATTTTTAGTATAACAGGGCAGAATCTGTGTCTATGTACTTGCCCATCCTACTTCCCACCCCTTTCCTCCAATCTCCTTTATAACACTTGGGATACACAGCTACAGTGCTATGCTACAGGGCTACTGTCTGCTTTTGAAAAAGGTGACTGCAAGATTATCTGGAATATGGGAGGATATGCAAAGAATTCCTCCATTTCCCTTTCAGTCAGCATGTTTACAAATCCTACTCAAGTCTCAAGGACAGAATGAATCCAAAATAATTCATAAAGAAAGTGTCTGGAGGTCTGTATTCCTTGTACCACAATTGTACTTTTTTCCTTTTCAGTAGTTTTTAAAAGAAATTAGATTTTTAAAAAATCCCTATATAGCATAACAGTCTCCTAAATTGACTGTTTGGCTAAAGCTGTCAAGTTTTTAATAATACTGGCCTGACCATAGTATTAATAAAGACCTAATTCTACAGCAACAGTGACAAGGAAACAATCTTCGGTATTTTCATAAAGGCCAAAATTTAACCTATGACTGTCAGTATCTCCTATAAAACATTAAGTAGGGCAATTTGATCTATTGCCATATTCTATCACCAATGACAGCAACCTGAATATATAGAAAAGAGTTCCACATGAAAACAATCTCTACATTTGATTAAAGAATTATAAAACAAAAAATGCAGTTTCAAAATGAAATCTACAAGGATAATAGCTGTTTGAGAAAACGAAACCAACTTGTCATATATCTGCTGTTAATTACTCAAAATAATTTCAGGTTCTGACACTGAGCTGACTTAAATCTGTTTTATTAGCCAAATAAATCCAAGCTTCACTATTACGGGTCAATGAAATGTAAGAGAATCTACAAAAGATTAGAACCAGGCCTGGCACCATGTGCTTAGTTGGGGTTGGGGGAGAACACACAGCTCACTAGCAGCTCAAAGGTTGCTATGTACTGCCTAATGACAGAAGGTAGTTATGATATGGGCCTTAACAGGTAGTCATTTTTAGTCTAATTTAGTGTTCTCTCCAGAAAATTGGGAACTAAACATCTCATTGTGCCTTCTTTCGTTTTACTATCTGATCCCATATAGCTCATATTATAGGTAAGGTAAAACGCTGGGGAATAGAAACGCCAATTGGTTGAGGTAATGATTTATATAAGATAACCAGAGTTCTAAAGCACTTCAATATTGTAAAGTAAAAGTGTACCAAATAAAGCTAATACACACTTCACACTTGTTGAGCTTGCGCACCAGAACTGAACAGTAATCAACTTCACATAAGGACCTTACTATCACACAAAGCCTTACTCATATTCATGATCTGCTGCAGCAAAGGTTTATCAAGCAACATCTAAACTTCAGAATAACAACAAACTTAATATTAAAAAGTATTATACACAAATATAAATTATTTTTCCTGAAAGAGAGACCTTGTCCTTCATGGTATTTGAGGAGCAGAATAAAGCGTATAGCTCATCACAAATATAATTCAGTCACTTGTAAGCCTACTGAAAAAAGTAATATAATACACTATATTACTGTCAATTGATGTCTGTGCTGTCTCAGGATGAGAATACTAATGATAAAATACCAACTAGATAGCTCTCTACGGAATTAGTGTTTTTGATTTTATAGTGCCATAGCTTATCTATAATATCAATGTTCTCATTAAAAAATGCAAGAATTTATTTTAAATACATTATTTCCTATCATTAGTTCAAATAATGTTATAATTTGAGTAATGTCATCATCCGACTACCAAAAATACGAGGGAAAAAGGCTTTTGTGACAAAGACAGTCATGAACTACACTTTCCCATACCATAAAAATGGTCAACTGTTGTTTGAGCCACGCAAAACTCTGATAAGCAGAACTTAAGCATCTGAGTAGATCAATCTCTATTATACATTTATGAGGATGTCCTCAAACTAGAATATCTACACTGAAAGTGCCAATACAGCATAGTGGCAAATCAAGAGAGAAATCAAATATTAAGGGATCACTGAAGACTGATCGCCAGCCAGGTGATGATGAGCCACCTCCAGGAAATACATGGTATGATGGAACTCTGAACACAAAATTTAACATTAAAAGTGCACCTGAATATTACAAACTAACTTTACAAAACCTACAATAAGGTAAAATATATATCTTTTGAAATATTCAGCAGCTTTTTGTTTTTTTTTTTTTAAGGGTTTTATTTTTTTGAGAGGCTCATGAAATTTAAAAAGGGACCACTATCTAATTTCGACCATGCTTCACGAAACAATAATGGCTATTTTATATTGCAGTTACCAATGTAATGCAATTAGTGCTTTAAAATAATCTACACTCAAAAAAACAAACAAGAGGGAGTGAGGAAGAGAGAGGGGAAGAGAGACCGACCTTTGGAGAAAATATGCTTATTCAAAAGCTTCTTGGAAAAGAAAATTTACCTGAATATCAAGTCATGACTGATCTCAAGTGTAATGTTTAAAAGCTTCACAGACATGAATATTACAATCTTCAGGTCTCAGGACTTTTAATCTGAGAAAGTTTAGAGTTTGGTTTGTTTTTAAATTCACTTTCTAACCAAAACAAATAATAGAAGTACTCAAATTTGCACTATTTACAACTCTCAGCCTACAATCTGAAATGACACAATACAAGTTCTCTTATTTAAACTGCAGCATTAAAGGGTAGGCACACCATTCTTCTGCTGCTCGATTGTCATCCACTGAAACACACATAGAAAATATTTATGTTAGTAAAATGATCACTCCATGTACACTACAATGACAAAATTTACATAACTCAACTCATACATCACTTATATAGACTACCACCTAGGATTAAACCTCTCTGAACAGTAAAACTCTACAAAAATTCAATTTTTAGGGCCAGATTTTTAAATGGGCCTTTAGTGGTGTCTGAGAGGGGATAAAAAAGCAAGCACAAATTAATTTCCCGAAGGACCTTTTTGCTGCAATTTTTGGCTAATGAACACCCCAAACATTGTGCAAAAAGGCGCGATGGCTGCAATTAATTGTGTGCTGACAAAATTGAGTGTGAAACAAAGGAGGTGTTCCTTCATAAGTTTAGCCCTTTGCTTTCAGCAAACTTTCTACAATTTCCTTTAATTGCAGATGAAAACCATACATTTCATAATGTGTTTTCATTGCAACTTCTAGCTAGGCTAGAAATGTTGCAGTCATATATTGTTACATAACCCAAACTGTCTTTTCTGTTGAGATTGGAAAACCAAGAGGAAACAGGTTCAGTCACACACTGATTAAATTGCTAAACAAAATAATCAAAAGAGGAATCCATGCCCAGGCTATGTTAAGAATGAGCAGTGTCTGTATTTTAATAACAGCAATGGTGTGCCTAACCTTTGAACACAAAGGTTGCTGAGGGAAAACTATCCTTAACGCAATTTAATTAATTGCTCCAAAGTTTCCAGGCAGAATTTATGCCTTGAGAATACCTGGATCTACCACTCACCCTTGAACTGTTAGTATACATCTAAAATTGGCAATCTTAATCTAATCAACACTTGATGTTTGATTTTTTTTTTTTTTTAAAACACAAAAACTCATGGTTTTTGTTTTTGGTTAAGCATTCAGAAGGGCCTGACCAATGTAACAGCAGATTCAAATACAAGGTGTATGTGGTGTAGATTTTGATTTGCAGGAATAATTTTAATTTGATCACAATAAGACTAAATTCCACAGGCTTTACTTATCAGCTATTCTTGAGAAAACTGTAGAAAATAAAACTTTCCAAACTTAATTAATTTTATAAGCCCATCTCAAAAAAGCTTAGATGTTCTTCAAGGAGTGCTTATATAAACATGATCTGAAAAGTCCTGAAATGTGTGCTAAACAACCATGAAAATCAGCTAAATATCAGAAGTTAAGAAGGAGATATTAATGTAGGATGCCAAGAAAGGGGGTGGTGGGGATTAGACCAACAAAATTAACTGAAACCTAAAAAAACAACTTTTCCCAATCTTGTACTATTATTTGGATTAAAAAAGAAAACTACCATGAGCTTAATGATTGAATTAATTAGAATTGATAAGCAACCTAAATTATATTAGGTTACCTTGGGATTGTGTTTTCTCTCTTACCATGACCTTAGATCCTTCATCTTTGAACAGACTGAGGTTGTAAAACTGAAGTTATCATTCTTTCAATATCATACTTTTACACATTTCTTTCCCTATTCCTCCCATCCCCAATAAACAGATCTTGAATTAAACTAGGTGCTGCAACAATATGCAGTTGTTAGTTAGCACATGATCAATTCTGTAAAAGGACTGAAAAATACAAAGAAACCTAGTTTGCTAAAACGAGGCATCCTCCATTGTTTTATGTAATGTACCCTGACTGCTCCTGAGTAAGAAGGGAGCTCGTCCTCCATGAGATAAGGCTATATCCTCACTTGTTGGTGAGATCAAATTCTACCCTTAGAAAATTTCAAATAAAATTACAGCAAAGGTAGTGTTCAAAGTAATTAACTGAAGCATTTCTGAAGGTAGTGTGTGCACATTTCCCACCTCCTTCCCCTCTGGGTGAGCACTAAGTAGATTGCAAATTTGAAGTAAATTCAATAGTGAGTAGAAAATTATAAAGTGTAATTATAAATGACCCAAATACATATTTATCATTGAATAACCAAATTTTTAAAATTCAAAGGTTCATTGTTCTTCTTAGTTTTTTCTTTAGTTTAATCCTTCAATTAGTTGAATCGTAGAAGAAAAAATGTGAACATTTTATAAGATGGCTTTCCAATTTGCAATGATAAAGCTCCCATTATAACTGAGGTGATTTCTAAAAGGGGGCTTTTTTCCTCCTCCTCCTCTTCTTTTTTTTTTTTTTTTTTTTTTTAAGTAAAGGCAAACATAATTTAAGGGGAAAAAGAAAAAAAAGCATGCAGGCTCTACAGGCAAGGAGTCCACGTCCATGAATCTGTTCTCTGTGAGGTAACTCAATTCTCTTTTGTAGAGAAACATGCAAAAGGCCAAACAATATTCCGAGCCATACTGCACATGGAAATTTAAAAATATGCAACATTCGGAATGCACCCTTCACTTCTGTATACACAAGTCAATGCAAAATCTGCAAAGAAACAGTGTCACAGGAATGAAGTTAGGTGCAAGCAATGACAGCTGAACAATGATGCAGTAGTGCTCACCCAGTTTGTACAGTAATTGGCACTCTACAGTATTCCTACTCGTTTTTTGATTCATTTGCACTTTGTGCTGCCTCTCCCTGGGGATCTAATTCAATCTTTACAGAAACATCTGGCCCCTCCGACCTCATTAATTTCATCTTTTTCTTTGGAGGGTTTTTCAAAGTGCCCAGCCTCTCCTTTACTTTGTACTCCAGTGTACTGTGGGGAATCCCATAAATACTCTGAGCTTTGGAAACACTCATTTTTCCACTCATAACCACTGAGATTGCTTCCTCCAGTATCTCACTGTTGTACTGTCTGTAACGCCCTCTTTTCTTCCGAGGCTGCTTGGAGCCAGGGTCTCCTTCTTGATCCGATGTGGGATATGGCTGTCCAGAGGTAGACTGCTCAGCATCTGAGCCCCAAGAATCAGGTCCAGCATCTAACATGCTTTTTCTATTTTGTTTTGGAAGAATAGCCCTTAATTTTTTACTAAGCGCGCTCTCCGTTTGTGAACCCATTACCAAAGAGCTATAGCTGTACTGATCACCAGTGCGAGACTCCCAAGAAAGATCCATTCCTCGAACTTGTGGTATCTTTAAATCTACAGGAGATGAATGGCTCACATCCTTTTTTCCATCTTGTTTTGCTTGAAGTGCCATTTTTGGAAAGGCAGAATTTTCTGCAAGAAAAGGAAGGTCACTGATGTTGCTGAGTGCACCATTTCCCCTGAACTTCATACGGCTGAGGTTGAATTCATAATGTGGTTTTGCCCAAGAGGCTTCCCTGGATAATATTAAGTGTTGTCCATGATTCTGTAATCCAGATGGCCCAAGGCTGGCAGCTGTGGACAATTGGTTTCTGCTCAGTAGTTCTTCACTAATCTGGAGGGATCGAGCCAGTGGAACTTTGAGTGATGTGGAGTGTCCAAAACCTTCCCTGGTTCCATCCTGTAAGCTTCTTGGAGGTACCCCATCACCACTCCGAAGTCCGTCTGGGCGGTACTGGCTGGGTCTCCCAGGTCGCCTAATTGGATGGAAGGAAACTGATGTGAGCAGGACTTGCACAGGTAGGGAGGGATGGGTGAGGGGACCACTCCTTTATTAGAAGGCCTTGCTTGGGTAACATCACTTTGTGTTATTTATTTATTTTTCTCTAAAATTAAAAAAAAAAATAGTCTCTGCAGTTAGTTTTAAAACTTGTTCACAAAAAGAAAAAGGAGAAAGAAAAAAATAAAAACCAGGAGCTTTTTGGGCAAAGAAAAATTAAACCTGTTGGCTTGGTCTCTGGTTGGGTTCACAAATTTTCGGAGAAAAAGTTTCGCGCAACTGTCTGAAAATAGCACCTTAATTATTAATTACAGTGTTATCATCAGTCTCCAAAGATCTACACAGAATTGTGTTACCAATGTGACGTTACCACTAAACAAGTACAGTAATAAAAGAGTAAGCCAAATTACTTTAATGCAATGTATTCAACATTCATGACAACTAACCATGAACTGGAACCATTTACACTGGTGGAACCCCCAGATTAATTGCTTATTTACTTCACAAACAAGTTGATGTTCACCATCAAAAATTAAACAATTCCGAACAACGTTTTTTATTTTGCTTGGGGAAAAAATATAAATGGAAACCAGCCCCAAGGGGGAAGGGAAAGACAAAACTAAAACCAAAAGAGCGACTTCTGCATTTAAACTTACCACACTTCTTCATTTTAAAACACTATGTGGTGGTAGATACATGAGTATCATGATTCTCCATTTAAATCTTTTACGCTTATGTAACTCCAAAGAAATTATTCCTTACTTTTCCCCAAAATGTTGTTTCAGAAGTTTACTCAAAGAAATTATCAGGTTTACAAACAATCTTGTAGCTGTTTTCTTTGGTTAAAAAAAACTTCTCTTCTTGAAACACCAAATGCCTATTTTGAAATTTCAAGTGGACAGCTTTGAAATTATGTTTGAAATGTTAACTTATACAAAGTTAATTTACAAGGTTTTCATATTCATAATACAAAAAAGTTATCAATCTTTTAAAACTGGCAAAGCAAGACTAAAGGGGAATAATTACATTAATGAGGCCTAAAAATGAAACTTTGCAATAATAATAAACCAGATATGTTCTCCAAAACTCTACAGGGACCAATGTCATTATTTACACAATAAGAATAACACTGAACACTCAACTAAAAGATGGGTAGTACCACTTGTGCATTTGTCTTCCATAAAACAAAACCAAGGAGAAAACACTTCCCATTCAGAGGGATAAGCACAGCAACTTCAACCATATAATACATGGACCTGGTAGCAAAGTTTCAGGTGAATCTTAAGGGATTCATTTATGCCAACTGCACTTGGGCTTCTACTATACACATCCTTAATTATGTAACTCACATGTTTTTGATATACAAACAGAACCCAGTAACTTGGAACCTTGCTGGCTTATATTTATAGTAATCTAAACAAAATGGATTAAGTAAATATTTTTAGACTGAATAGAGGAAGGGAGAAAAGTAAACAATAAAAAAAGTGAAATGATAAAAGAGGGGAACATTTCAGAATTCAGTAAAGGAATCTCTCAGTTTAAAGATAATTAAGAATTAGTTAGAAAAGGTTAGTCCATTTAGTGATCACTTGTTTCTGTAAAATCTAAACAATTTTTCCGTGTCAGCAGTCTAAAACTTAAGTATGCCTACATGAACTAATTTATAAACTTAACAAAGCTATTTTTCATATCTAGGTAAAGCTGGTTTTTGGTTACAACAGTTTTATAATATGGTGCCTAAATACTTCATTAATGCCTGACTTTTCTAAATGATTACTAGGTACAAGAGTAACAATTACATATTATAGTATAATTCTTACACTACAAAATTAAATGGTAAGAGAATTCACTTTAGTCCGGTATGAGTTATCAAACTTGAGTATGTAATAATGTCTTGGCAGCATAAGATGGTTATCCATCAACATTCACAACCAGCCTTATCTATTAAAAAATCTAAAATGTATACAATTTCATTTTTTGAACTGCTACAGAATTAAAATTGCAGTTCAAATCAACAACCAAAACCAAAACCAAATCAAAACAAACAAAAATGAACACACATACACATATGAACTCAATCCCCATTAGAGATATCAAGTGAAACCTGGAGCTCAATTTTCATTCAACAACTATAGCACACACAACACTGCCTTTACATCTAAATTTCAGAATTATTTAGCTTGGGTTTCACACTTCACAACACTAAACAACAAAAAGCCCAAAGACATATTCTTGCCACATTCACAACTGCTTACTACTTGTACTAAACTGACAAAATTGATGTATGCTAGACAATTCTAGATTGCATAGATATACTCTTATTTGATTGATAGACTAAAGGTCATTTTATAAAAGGTCCGCCTATTACTCTGAAGGATTAATTTTTAAAATACAGAGGGGAGACTGGCAAATCAATCTCTGATGAATTATCTATATAAAATTGTGGAAGGCTACAAATATTTTCCCTTACCCGTTCCCTTGAGTACTGGAGCAGCCTGCAGAATGGCTCAGGGAAGTGCTACCAGCACACGGACTTTTCTTAGTGGACAGATCAAGTACACCGTCTGCAGAGACACAAACAAACATCTGAAGATATTAAAAAGTGAAGCAAATGTAGAATGAAGAGACTAAACATGAAATGGCAACAGGTCTCTAGTCAACTAGGCAGACACAACAGTCATATATTTGAATTATTAAATTCAATTCAATATGACAATCAAGATTTTTTCTCCTGAAATAACATAAATTTAGAAAAGTATGTTACATCAAATACATTTAAGGATTAAATATTTTATTAACAGGGCAAAAGAAAAGGCAAAGCATGTTATAGATGCTGTTAAGATATGGTGAGATATTAGAAATAGCAGTTCATACAGCATGATGTTCTGTGCTAGACTTATACTTCATCTTCTAAATTGACTTTGATTCAAATATAAAAATTTCTCAAGACCTAAATCTACTGGAAACTTGGATCCAAAAGTACCTTAAAACTGGATTAAAAAAATTTAAATATAGCAAAAATTATTTTAAAAAATGAGTTTATATGATTAAACTACACGTGCATACTAAACAAGATAGAGTATAAGATGAATCAGTTGTTAATGGTTTATAATTTGTGCGTACTCTATCTTAAGGAGATACCTGCAAAAAATGTATGTATAGATTCAATCTTTTGACGAATATGCAGAAATTAAAAATTCAACTGCTGAAATTTATAAGGGCAAAGGTTTTTATTAAGAAGATATTGCAAAGTTTAAAAAAAGAAATAGTCTCAATACTAATAAGAACCTAGAAGTTTAACCTTTAGAAGCTAGACCAGATCACGTAATTCATGTTGTTAATAAATAAAATTAGGAGGCTTTCTTTTCCCACAAAGATATGTTGCTTCTTGTAGACTTATCTAGATAGAGATTTCATAGACTAGACAACTATTTAAGCAGCCACTCTGTCCAAAATAAACAAAGCAAGATAACACCCAATGCCTCTGATTTTTAGATGGCCAGCGAAGTCTTGCTAACTCATTATGTTAAAATTCACCCCACAACAGAACCTATCTAACTGATGTCTCAGGATATTCTAACTCCCTATTTCAGGTTGTCAAAAATAAATATGCAACTAAATTTATAAATAAGAAAGCCCACACTAACAGAGAAAACATTTTGTCCTGTAAAGAAATTAACACTTCTAAAATATGTAACTATAATCTTATAAAACCAAGTATCTTATTAAGACATTCCATTTGATTAGATATCTAAAAAAACAAATGCATTGCTATTTCCAACCAAAGACAGAATACTTTAGATTTCTAAATCAAACAGGCAATTTATCTAATCAAATCAGAAAATATATTTAAAGTCTACCACCAAATACTGTAATATAAACTGAAAACACTAAAATTCAATAAGGAAATATTTTTAAACTTTTGAAGTCTATACACTATAATGCTATCTCGTAGTTCAAAATTCTCTTGTTAAGAGTATGTTGTCAATACAACATACCTTTTAAGGCTATGAGAAGTTAAATTATACTAAATAGAATCATTGTATGTTAACCTTCATTACTAATATTTTAAATATACCTCTTTGGGGCCATTCTCCTATTATAAACCTGAGGCTTTGATGCAATATTTAGCGCAAAGCAATTCTTAATAAAATCTACCAATTCATGGTAAATAAAATGATCCTTAATATAAACAGAAAAGACACAACTTTGGTAAGCAAAGGTACACTGATTGATCTAAACACAAAGTAACTTGGAAGCCTCCTGTTTGGCAATCTCTTGGAATTTAGATATTTTCTTTGCTATTTACCGTATCCCAAGAGGAAAAAAAACAAAGAAAAACTACTCAAAAAATACATTCTTTAATAAGCAACTAAAGCTAGGCCAGTAAACGTAAAACCTTTATAAATTTTTAGAATAAACAAAGGAAAGTCCTTTCAAAGATTTTCTTTTAAGATTTAAATTTATTTTCTTTGAAAATAAACATATTTCTCACCAATGAATTCACAAATCTTATAACCTTTCTGTATACTCTGGAGACTTCTGAGACAACAAAACCTTACTACTGTAGACATCACTGGTTTACAATTATTTATAGTGGTTCAAACAATGGCTGAGTTGAAATGCTCACTCCATCTTTTGAGAAATTAAAAGGTCAAATCAGATTACAAAGCAAGAGGAATATTTAATCTACTTCAGATAATAAATTTTCCGAGATTCAAACATTTTCTAAACAAAACAGATACACTCTTAATTAACCTCTTCACTAATCTGAGTCTTCATCCACAAATTCCTTTTTGGAAATACTTTAAAGTTAGTTCACGATACAGTGTATGTAAATATGTATATGTTTCTGTACTTACAAAACACTGAATATACTTAACTAAAGTGTGTTCTATTATCTTCTTTAATTTCTAACCCTGGCAATTTCTTTTTTAAAACTGCAAATAAAACATTTTTTCTTATGAAATCATTTGCAGAACATAACAAGTAAAGGTATATTTTTTAGGTGCTAATTCTACAACATTAAGGAAAAAGTACAAATTTACTTTTTCCCTGGAGTTTTTAGAAAATGGACAGGGCAATATTAACTATAAACCACCTGATATTCCTGGGTGGTACATCAAACACAACTATGAACTGCTGATAGGTAAGAGTTTAACAACTTTATTTGTACATATCTATCACTGCAGCGAGAAATAATTTAAGAATCACTTTATTATTTTGTTTTTTAAAGAGACAAATTCTTGCTATGGTGCCCTAGGTGAACTTGAATCCCTAGGCTCAATTGATCTTCCTGCTCCATCTTCTCAAATAGCTGGACTACACATGTGGGATACCACTCAGCCAGAATAACACTATTTTTTATCCTATTATTGCTACTGGTCCCCTAATTGCCAATAATTTTTCTCCCCCAAATCAGTTTTCTGATTGGATAGAGGAGACCATACATCAAACCATACCTTGTTCACTAGGTTCTGACTGAGACTTTCTGACAGTAAGGTCCAGAGGTGAGTCTTGGTCAGCCATGAGAAGTTTGCTGAGCACTGGGTTCTGAGTAGTTGCAGCCGTGGGAGAGGTGGCGACTGGAGATGCTTTCGGCAGGCTTTGGTTCTTTGTGCTATTGGGCTGGCTGGGGTCCTGAGTAGAGCTATTTTTTGAGGTATATTCAGCAGCAAATTGTTGGATCATTCGCTGCATGATCTCTCGGGCCACTAGGGGAATATTGGGGTCGAAGACCCAAGGACTGTCTGTAAACAAAGATTTATTCACTTTTAAAGTGGAAAAATGTACTTAAAAAAAATTCAACCAACAAAAAAGACAGCTTTCATGAAAACATATTCATATTTTTCTTAAAATGCAATGTCTTAAAAATAGTACTCCCCTTGATTTGTATTTTTAATCTCTAAGCTTTTGAGTTTCAGATTTTTAAAAATAAAAATTTCATAAACATTTCTAAACATTCCTCCCCCCAGGATTATGAAATTAAAGGGATTACAAATACTATCTTTTATAGGCAAATATCACTTACCTGATATAGAAATCCCCAAATCTTTTTTTTTTTTTTTTGGTACTGGAGATTGAACTCAGGGGCTCTTGACCACTGAGCCACATCCCCACCCCTATTTTGTGTTTTATGTAGAGACAGGGTCTCACTGAGTTGCTTAGTGCCTCGCTGTTGCTGAGGCTGGTTTTGAACTCGCAATTCTCCTGTCATAGCCTCCCTAAGTGCTGGGATTACAAGTTTGCGCCACTGTGCCTGGCTCCCAAACCTTTCTTTTAGAGTTATTCCTCAGTTAACATCTACAAAGGATATATCGTTTCCCCTTAAGAGTTTTCATCAAGTGTCCTCTCCTAATTTGTTTTTTTCTTTCTTTCTTTTTTTGTACTGGAGATTGAACTCAGGGGCACTAAATCACTGAGCCACATCCTCAGCCCTATTTTGTGTTTTATGTAGAGACCGGGCCTCACTGAGTTGCTGCTTAGTGCCTTGCCATTGCTGAGGCTGGCTTTGAACTGGTGATTCTCTCGTCTCACTTCCCAAAGTGCTGGGATTACAGGCATGTGCCACCGTGCCCGGCTCTATCCTAAATTTTTAAAATATGGGCTACTTAATTCACAAGTGCTTGATTTATTTTCTGTTAAAGACTGATGGCATAACAAGATCATAAAATCAGATACTTAATTTTAAGTATTCAGTCATGATAGGCTACTCCAATAGTCTTCACATTTTCATGTTCTTTGAAATCACTTTGAGGACTTTTCACTGCTGGGTCCTTGTGCCCAAAGTTTCTGATTCAGCAGTTCCAGGGCTCAAGAGTTGGCATTTCTGACAAGCTGCTAGATGCTGCTTGTTTGGGAACCACAATTTTAGAAACCTTAGGTTACAAGTTTAAATGTCAATTCTCAAAAGTTGGAGACAGACCCACGTATTTTCCACGAGTAATTTTTTATAGTTTCCATGAATCTTTCAGTACCCTCTTCTGGGTATTAACAGAACAGTCAGGAAAGTAATGAAATAAACACTAGTTATTCATGTCTAGTCAATTTTAAGTTTAAAATAAAAACCATATTAGCTCATTAATTTTTGAGCCAGAGGGACCCTCCAGTTCAAATTTGGGTGAAATCTATATATCCCTGTGTGTGTGTGTGTGTGTGTATGTACATAAAAATAAATAATTCTCTCACCTATAATTACAACACCAGCCTATCAAGAAAAAGAAGCTTCTTGGGAACAGAGACTGGATATACTTGTATATACCTAATCTTGCCTGGTGTAAAGTGTGCATTCAATTTAGCTGAGTAATGAATGGAAGGAATCAATTACCGCGTATTTTCTTTTAATAAATGAAGAAAGAGCGATAAAAAGTAGCCTCTACAAATAGATGTATAGATGGTTTCTAATAAAAATTAAAACTCTTTTCCTGATCTTAATGTTCTACCTGTACCTTTGACTCCCCACCACACTTCTAAGGCATTTATAAGATGGTTCTCAGAAAACCTGTTTCCTTGGTCTTTTAAAGATTAGCTATAAAGGGCAAATGCCCACAGTATCTTGGAGCTGTGAGGAATTTAAGAGATTAATTTATAAAGTACAAAAAACCCCTGATTTTAATTATTACTAAAATCTCCACAATAAACAAACAAAACACTCAAACTTCACAGAACTCATAATATGCCTTTTATACCTTCCCTAAAGCGCAACATTCAATACCTGAATATGCTCATGCAGTTACAGTATTTATTTAATTTTTGGAGTTTAATGAGGCTTGCTCTACCAGTACCATTTTTGTCTTACTAAAAAGTATTTATAATCCTAAATTTGTTCTCTATAGACCATCAGGTACTCTAGACAGTTTATGAATAAAGATATTTAATTAGGTGGGGTTCAGAAGTCCCTACATTCACTGACAATGCTTCTTCAAATGTTTTACTAAACGTTTTAGCCATATATTGCTTTTTAAATCTCTCTACTGGGTTTTCTTATTAATTATTTAACCTCCCAGTTAAGATCCATTTCCCCCTATACAGCATAAATCTCTATATGAAAGACTATAAAATTTTAATGGATTAGTGGTACCTTTCTGCCCTTGGAGAGCTGGAGAATATGTAATAAAAATTTCCAAACAGGAAGCAAATGAAATAATTAAGAGATGTTTCTGTGTTTAACTAGTATTAGTAAGTAAATATCCTTAAAGAGCTTTGTGATTTGTCAAAGATTTTAGGATAAAGATCATAAACTCCTTGTGCTTCAAATGCCTAGGATATACTTTTCCTCTTTATTGAAAGAATGAGTAACAATCACGAGACAAAATATACTCAAAATATATGAATTACACCTCTGCCACTGCAATTTCTGTATCTTTTTTTGAAAGTTTCTTGAAAGCATTCACTTTCTGACTTACTTTAAACATAAGTTTTATGTACCTATTTATGTCTAGGGAAACAGAAACAATTGAGGCAAATAAAAGCAATGACTCAGATGAAAATAAAATTACACAAAAATTACATCACAGCCACTGGTACACTTAAAATGCAAACCTAACTTCTAGAAAAGTATCACATTTTTTTAGACACATGTGACAAAGCAAACTGGAAAGGAATGTGATTAATAGAGTTTTAGGAGATAATATTGTTCTAAAGTTAAAACTGGTTATAAAAGATTCCATTATCACAAGTCTACTTTCATTGTATCTGTATTTCTATTTAGCTACACAAAACCTTTGCACACCTGATTATTTAAAATATATAATTTGTACTGCTTGGATACAAAGTACTAAATCCAAGCATCTGAATTAAAGGCTGAGCATTCTTCATCTGGTAAAGTATATGTAAATATTCCAAAATCTGCATAAAACTGAACTCTAACCCACTCCTGGTCCCAAGAATTTGGGATAACGAATATTAAACTGATGTTTATGAAAACAAGGAATACTCAAGCTATGTTTATAAAAACTATTCAGACTAAATTGTCATTTACCTGGTTACTGACCATTTTTGGTATTAATTTGAAGAGTACAAATTCATCTTTAAGATATATCCAAGAGGATTTAAAAATTATCTAGAGATAATAACACTGGTATATAAAGTAAGGGGACAGTAACTGGAATTCTTCCAATTCCAAATAGTTCTTTACTGAGCATCTCATGCCAGTATATAAACACACACATGAACTTAAGTTACATATATATAGTTTCAGAGGATTCCTACATCTCTTGAAATGTATCATAAAACCAATTCTAAGGTCAGAATCCCTCTAAACAAAACTGATAAAAATTTTAATTTAAGTTAATTCCTCTATGACAAAGAGATGAGATTACTAGAGAAGCAGGACAGAATTTCTCTGTAGGAATCTGCCTAGGACTTCTTATTGCCCCTAAACAAGAGTAGATGAAAATGGGTTCCTCCATACAAATTAGGGACAGGAGCTTTTCTCTCTAGATAACAAAGCTTGCTATAGCAAAGTATCAGACCAATGATCCTGTATACATTCTGAAGGAGAGGAACTGTAAAGGTATTTCATTAGGCTAATACACTTGCAGAACTGGTTTATTAGCCATTTACACCTTGAATATGAACTGCTTTAATAAAAAATTAAACATTCATAAAACTAAGGAAATGACTATTTTGAACATAATGTTGGAATTCAGGGCACTTGAGGCAATGATAAGATGAACCAGGGAGGCTAAGTTGGAAGACTTAGGTCAGAGGGTACTAGCAGGTATTAAAAGAGAATGGGGAGTATACTAAAATATTTGATTTTAACCAAGGATCTTAAGGAGAAAACATTTTTTTAAAAAAGTGTCCCCTCCCAACAATAATCTCTGCATTCCTTAATTTGATAAAATATTTAATCTTATATGACTATTTGAAAATATTGATCATATTAAGAAGAAAGAGGCCCTGCTGGTATCCAACTGTACACAATCCATTAGAACACTTATCAGACAGTGTACAGTCAAAAAACACCGTTTAAAAGGGAAAAAGAAAATTTCCAGAGGAATGGAAGTGTAAACCACAACACATAAAGACATTGAAGAAAAGAGAATCACTAAGTGTTCAAGATTAAATAAGGACATTCAAGATTACCAGGAGTTTGTAGGAAACTCTTTTTAGATCCTATCATAGTAACCTCCACCTTGGAACTAGAGGAAAAGGGTAACTAAGAATACAAAATCATTCAGAAAGAATTTCTTCGAAGACTCTTGACTAGAATGGATAATGAAGGGAAGTTTCTTGAAGGTCTTAAGTGATGGCAATTATGCTTTGTGGGTAGAGAAAAAAAATTAAATGTCTTCATGAAGAATTTCTAAACCTTACACCTTACACTGCTATTATCAGAAATACCTTTTCTGAATTTTAAAAGAAATGCAAAACAAACCTATAAAGTTTCAAGAAGAATCCAGAATGGTGGTACACGTCTGTAATCCCTGTGGCTGGGGAGGCTGAGACAGGAAAATTGCAAATTCATGGCCAGTCTCAGCAATTCAATGAGATCCTGACTCAAAAAATAAAAAAGGCTGGGGATGTGGTTCAGTGGTAAAGCACCCTTGGGTTCAACCCCCTGCCCTGTACCCACCCCCTCAAGTTTCAATGAGAAAAATCCAAGAGATAGAGCTATTAAATGCCACCACAAATGTAAGGGAAAAGTTTTATTATGAGTTTTATCTCCCTAATTTTACTAATTCAAAAAACTTGAGTGAAATAAGACTGTACCAAGGGAAAAGTGTTTACAAATCTAATTGGTTAAAAAAAAGAAGAAAAATATAATTGGTAAGGGTATATTTACATTTTCTCTCCAAATAAAATTTCAGGTTGGAATTACTAAAATTTTATACAGAAGGTTTTATAGTGACTGATTATTAAAACGGTAACTGCTTATATTTTAAAAAGCTGTTCGGGGCTGGGATTGTGGCTCAGTGGTAAAGCGCTTGCCTGGCATGCATGAGGCACTGGGTTTCGATCCTCAGCACCACATAAAAATAAATAAATAAAATAAAGATATTGTGTCCATCTACAACTAAAAAAAATATTTTAAAAAACTGTTCAACAAAAAACAGAACTACTGAGACATTAAGATTTTCAAAGTTTCAAATAATAGATTGAAATATTTAACTAAAATGCACCATCACTTCAGAGCTAAGTGAGTGGCAAGATAGGGACTGCTTTAACTCTGTTCCAAATATGCGTCTCATCAAAGGAATATAGAAAAAAAGTGCATCATTAGTAAAGCAAAATTATTTTTAAGAGTAACTTTTAAAATGACATTGAAAACTAAGATTAATGTAAGACAAGCAGATGCTAAACGTCATTCTTCACTGAAACCAACCTTTTCTATAAAAGACTGCATTGAGGAACTCTTCTGCTTGTCTCTCGAATCGAATGATTTTTGCTTGCTCTTGTTTAAGCAGAGCTTCTTGCCCAGCTCCCGAAGCTGGTTCATCCAGACGGACTAAGTGTCCCTGCAAAAATAGTTGGTGAAATATTTGTACAAAAATCTTTCCCCATTCAAAATAAAAAACAGATGTATAATTAAAAACAAATACTAACAGCACTTAAGACAAACTAGTTAATACGATTAAAACATTTTAAAACTTTGAATCAGGATAAAAATTATCTCCACAAAAGTACAACAGTAAAATGACTATAAACATGCAGCTTGGGTGGATTTTATTCACATTTTTCAATTATGACTTTTTTTTGCCCACAATTTACAAGTAAACTGATTAAACAATAATTACTAATGGGAAAATCTCTTTGAGTATTCAAATATATTGGTTCTCTTATAACAAGTGTTCACAGACAAATCAATTCAGATCGAATGCTTTTATAAATTTTTAAAAATTCTTTTAAATTTCAAATCTCATTTAAGGATCATCATCATTGTCCTCCTAGTGTGAGATGTTTCTCCAGACACAAAATATGAACACATTTTAAAAGGGAGTGAAATTGAACAAATTATATTTCTGAATATATATGAAAATGGCACAATGAAACACATCTTTCTGTGTAATTAACATACACCAATTTTTTAAAAAAGCATTCATGAAGGAAA
This sequence comes from Xerus rutilus, assembly GCA_028644305.1. NCBI lineage: Eukaryota > Metazoa > Chordata > Mammalia > Rodentia > Sciuridae > Xerus > Xerus rutilus. Next base: position 27,691,889 of record CM053404.1, read on the forward strand.
ATTCAAGAAGAATTTCATAATTCTGCTCCTAGATTACTATTAACAAACTATGGCTCTCAAACCTTTAGTGAGTTGTTAATAAGTCAAAACTAACACAGAAAAATGAACTGTAAATGAGTGTACTTTATGTTCTAAGTGTAAACATTGCGGCATCTTTAGTTATGTTTAAACATGCTTATGATATAAAATATGGATCAAAATGTTTGTCTAAATGAAAAGTTCCAAAATGCTGCACTGAATTCATCCACGAGACTTACATCAGCTACTTGCAGACTTCAAGAACACTGGAGTAAACTGACAATGTTTTGCACATATTTAAGTTTCAGTGAATGTAATTTACTTCAAGTCACTGTAATATATCAATTCACGCACTTGCTTTTATCATGGAAAACTCAAAAGTGCTCCAAATAAGAAAATAGAGCATACACTGGTACGATATAATTAAACAAGAATTAAAGGCATATTATAATCCAAAAATATTTCCTCAAAGACTTTAAATATATCTACTGTTATCTACAAACACTTCCTGTGATTTCCCCATTACCTGAATTGTGCCACACAGTACAACCAAGATACAGACACACATCTTAATGACACATTTAGAATCAATTATATATTGCACACAAATAGTTTAACAGAAAGAACTCACTTGCCTTATTCAAACTAAATGATTCTTTAATATATCTACATAAAACAGTTTGTTATATAATTTGAAAAATTTTCAATTAAGTATTTTAAGTCTTATGAACTATGAAAACCTTTTTACTGTTGATGTTATTTGCCAACATTCTTTTTTAAATATATAAACAATTTTAAAAAACAAACCATAATAATTGTGATATAGATTTAACATCTAAAAGATATTAAGAACAGGCATCAATTGAAGTGCCAACAAACTCTTCAACTGTATTATACATTAGTGTCATTTAAGTGGTTTTTAAAAATCAGACATAAACTATACCTGTACTTCACTCCTCAACTATACCTTCAATCAATTCAAGCCAGACACTGAACAATATATCTGTACAGTACTTAAACTTTAAGGTAGTATTTAGACTCCCTTCTGATTTGTAATGCAACAAAACAGAGCAACTAGCCTAGTACTCATCAGGCAGATGCTATATATCCTTTTTTAAAAAAATTTAAAAAAATTTTTTTTAGTTGTAGATAGATGCAATATCTTTGTTTATTTTTATACACTGCTGAGGATTGAACCCAGTGACTCACGCATGCAAGGCAAGCGCTCCACCACTGAGCCCCAGACCCAGCCCTATATATCCTTTCTTAAATCAAACAATTATCAATCCCCATTCCCACACTCAACACTAGGCAACCAATATACTAACTATACTACACTATGTCTCTATAGATATGCCTGTTCTAGACATTTCATCTAAATAAACATACATACACACTCTTTTGTGTGTGTATGACCTACTTTTTTTCTCCTAGAATAATGTTTTCAAGGTTCGCCCACACTGTAGCATGCAATAATTTCGTTTATTGCAAAATGAACAATTCATTGTATGGATACACCACTTTTTATTTATCCTTTCTTTAGTCAATGAGTATTTGAATTGCTTTCACTTTTGGGATATTATATGAATAATGCAGCTATTAACTTATGTACAAGTTTTTGTGTGAATGTATATTTTCATTTTTCTTAAATATGTATTTAGGAATGGAACATCTGGATAATATTTTAACTATGTTTAACATTTTGAGAAAGCATTAAACTACTTTCCAAAGCAGCTATACCACTTTATATTGCCAACAGCAGTGTATGAAGGCTCCAATTTCTACACACACTCATCAATATTTATTATTTTGATTACATCCATCTTAGTAGATGAGAAGTGGTACCTCGTTCATATTTTCTCTTTCTTTTCCCTCCCTTCCGTGGTGCTGGGAGGGCCTCATGAATTCAAGGCAAATAAATACCTTCACCACTAAGGTACATCCCCAGCTCTAGATTTATATTTTCTTAAAGACTAATGATGTTGAATTTCTTTTCAGGTGCTTACTGGCCATTTGAAATGTCTACTCAGGTCCTTTGCTCAGTTTTTTAATTGGACTATTAGTTTTTTTATTGCTGAATTGTAAGAATTCTTGACATATTCTGATTTACCTCTTTTATTAGATACATGAACTGCAAGTATTTTCTCCTGTTGTGTTTCCTCACAATTTCAATGATGGTACAGTTAGCAGCATAAGTTTTAAATTTTAATTTGAAAATTATCTTTTGTCCCTCTGCTCTTGATGTCATATCTAAAAAGTTTGGTTAACTCAAGGTCATGAAGATTTGTTCCTCTTTTCTTCTGGGTCTTGCAGTATTTAGGCTTATTTTTATGTCTATGATCTATATTAAGTTAATTTTTGTGTATGGTGTATGTATATGGAAGGAGTCCAACTTCATTCTCTTGCACATGGACAGTCAGTTGTTCTAGCACCTTTTGTTAAAAAGACAATTCTTCCATTTCTCCCATGCTCCTCACCCTCACCCCAATTATGTATCCAGAGAGATGGAAAATTGTGCACCATGTATGTACTGTGACTTGAAATGTATTCTTCTGTTTTAAAAATAAATTTTAAAAAAAGACAATTCTTTCCTCTATAGGATTGTTTTGGGATATGTATCAAAAAATCAATGGCCATAAATTTTACTTCTAGATATTCAGTTCTTCCCATTATCTATGTAGTAAGTTTTAAAATTAACAAGTAGGAATTCTCTCAATTTGTTCTTTTACTTATTATTTTGGGTTCTTGGGGTCTCTAAATTTTATTATGAATTTCAGAATCAGTTCATCTATCTCTAAAAAAAAGAAATCACCTGGGATTTTGATGGAGAATGCAATTATCAACTTGGGGAGTGATGTCATCTTAACAATATTAACTTTCCTGTTCAAATGTGGGGTGTCATTTTAGTTTCAATGTTTTGTAGTTACAGTGTACAATACAGGCATTCACTTTAATTTTATTTTGAAGTGTTTTACTTTTTAATGCTACTATAAATGGAATTTTCTTAATCATGGTATTTTTCACCACTAAACTAAAACTGATATTTTAAAAAATGATGTTATATTCTGAACCTTGCTGAATATATTTATTAACTATCACAGTTTTATAAATTCCTTAGGATTTTCTATATTTGTCAAGTCATAGAGTTTTACTTCCTTCTTCCAATTTGGATGACTTTGGTTTCTTTTTATAGCCTAACTGCCCTGATTAGAAGCTCCTGAACAATGTTGAATAGAAATGGAGTTCCTTATCTTGGGAGAAAGCTGTTTAGTCTCTTAAGTATGATGGTGGTTTTTGTAGCTTAGGTTGAGGAAACTCCCTTCTATTCCTAGTCTGTTAGAGATTTTTTTTCTTTTTTTTTTTAACCACAAATGGTGTCTAGTCTGGTCACATTTGCTTCTGGAGGGCATCTATGGATATGATTATGTGGTTTCTTATCATTTATTCTATTAATACATTATATTACATTAATTGATTTGGAGGCATGAAACCAACCTTGGGGTCCTTGGGGTCCTGGGATAAATCCTACTAGGTCATGGTGTATACTTTTTATATGCTAGCAGATCTGATGTTGAGGGCTTTTTGCACTGCTATTCATAAGTGATATTGGTCGATATTTTTTGGGAGGTCTGTCTGGTTTTGGTTGCATAATACTGGCCTCATAGAACAAGGAAATCGTCCCTCCTACAATTTGAAAAAATTACCTTCCTCTTAAATAAATTTTTCCTTCTCTTTAAGTTGTTCTTATCAGGTATTTTGGTCACAATGACAAAAAACTGATGAACACACTTGTTCTAGTTTAGTTTCCCAGGGCTGCAATAACATACTACCATAAACTGAGTAGCTTAAAACTGCAGAAATTTATTCACAGCTCTGGATTCCAGAAGTCCAAAGTCAAGGGACCAGCAGGATCATTCTCTTTGTGAAGCCTTAAGAGTTCTTCCACACCTCTTCAAACTTCTGGTGGCTGCAGACATGCCTTGGCATTCCTTGGCTTACAATAGTACAATTCCCATTTCTGCCTCCATCTTTACATGGTCTGTATCTCCAAGTCTCCTTTATCCTTATAAAGACCTCAATGATTGGATTCAAAGCTCCTAACACAATGTGACTTCATTTTAACTTGTTCACATCCATCAAGACCTTATTTCCAAATTAAGTCACATACGTAAGTACCAGGGATTATCTTACTTTTTCATTATATCTTTTTTGGGGACACAATCCTACTCACAACATAGCTCTGTTCAGATTTTTCACTTCACATTACCTGTTTCGGTGTGTATGTCCTTCTAGGAATCTGCCTATTTCATTAATTATCTAAATTGATAGCATACGATTGTTCACAATACTCTCCCCCAAAAGTTCTTTTATTTCTGTAAGATTGAAGGGGATTTCCCTTTTATCATTAATGATTAGTAATCTGAGTTTTCATTTTTTTATCAGCACTAAAGTTTATCCATTTTATTGATGTTTTCAAATAACAAACTTTTGGTTTTGTTGATTTTATCTATTTTTTTAATGCTATTTTATTTATACCTGCTCTAATCTTTATTATTTCCCTCTGCTTATTTTGGGTTTTGTCTACTTTTCTTTTTCTAGTTTCTTCAAGTGAATGGTTTCGGATACTGATCTGAGATCTTTCTTCTTCTTCTGTTTTAATACAGGGATTTGCAGCTATAGATTACCTGGCAAGCACTGTTAGGTAATATCTCATAAGTTTTTGATATGCTTTTCATTTTAATTAATCTCAAACTGTTTTCTAATTTCCTCTGTGCTTTCTTCTTTAACCCACTGATTACTTAGAAGTGCACTGCTTAATTCCCACATATTTGTAAATTCCTTACATTTCCCGTTAACTAATTTATAATTTTGTTCCACTGTGGTCGGAAAACATACTTTATGTGAGTGAAATCCTTTAAAATGTAGTGTTTTAGGGAGCTGAGGGTGTATCTCAGTGATACAGTGCTTGCCAGGAGGCCATGGATTTGATTCCCAGCACCACAGACATACTGTAAGTTTTTATGGCTTAGCATATGGCCTATCTTGGAGGATACTGCACATGTACATGGTAAGAATGAATAGTTTGTTCTTTGGATTATATGTTCTACAGATGTCTGTCGGGTCTAGTTGGTTCACAATGTTCAAGTCTTCCGTGTCTTTGATGATCTCTCTCATGTCTAAAGGTGTTGAAAACAATGAAGATCTTTATGATCAGCAATTAGGAAGCTCTTCACTCTACATACATATTCTCTCCAGACGTTCTACTCATCATTGGAAGTGAAGTATTGATATGTCTAGCTACCACTATGAATTATCTATTTACCAATTCAATTTAGTCAGATTTTGCTCTGTGCATTTTTGCAAGTCCGTTGTTACACAATAATATCTTCCAGATAGACTCAAACTTTTATCATTAGAAAATGTCCCTCTTTATCTCTAGTTCATTCAAGTCTATTTCCCTTGAGATATTTAGCTTTAGATAGTACTTCTTTGCAGGTGCAGCCTTGATCATGCACAGTGTCCCTGTTCAATGGGGTTCTTTGACAGTCTGTTTCTCTGTTCCTCTCGGCTCTAAGCTGATCTGTCTATAATGGTGTACTCACATCCACCTTTTAACCTCCACTAATTGTTAGTTGATTTATGTACTGAGGGCATAAATTGCTCCATTGTTTCTCCCAATAAAAGTAGAGCCTCTACAGAGGGATAAGTTGTCACCAGTGTTTGTGGTTTGCTCTGCCTCCAGGAAGGTTCTTAGCTCTCCTGGTTCTCTGTTAAATTTCTAACAGGTATGTCATTTCATTCGACTGCTACTAATATGGAGTTCTACCAACTTCCTAATTGTTGACCACAAAGATCTTCATTGTTTTCAACACTTTTAGACATGAGCTTTCTAAAACTAAATAGTGCCCACCCTTGGGAGAGATATAGAGTTCTCTGTTCTTAAAGGCCTACTTCTCCTCCTTGTAAGTAATTCTGAGTTACTGTAGGGTAACTGGACATTGGGACAGTGTGCCACATCTCGCATAGACATCATACTCTATTAGCAGATTGCTGGGTAATAATATTAGCTCATATTCATAGTGACTTGCTCCTTCTGGCATGGAACACCAGCCCAATGAGTAAAATGGGGCTACAGCAAGCCTGACTACAGCAAGCAGCTCTTAGCCTGCTGTGCATGGAGTAGAATTCTACTCTGAGTAAAAGGCTATGTGGGGGAAAGGGAGCCCCAGTTCTCTTAACCTCACTTGCCTGCAAGAGAGCATCTATAACAGGATGCAAGAAGGTATGGGAGATTCTTACCACCTGTCCCTCTGTTCAGAGTAGAACTTCCTTTAAGCTGAGCCAAGTGTGGTAAATGAGTGGGTCACAAGGCTCAAATGCCACAGATTCTTGCTGCTCTTACTGAAATCTGGGTTTTTTAAAGACATGTTTCTCCATTTGCTATATGGCCTTAAGAGAATTATTTTTAGAGTTTAAATGGTTATATTAAAAGTTTTCACCAGTTAAATGGCTGTTTTACTTATTTATCTAGAACAATTAAAGATCAAAAACAGCAGAAAACCATACACTTTTCCCAACTGCACCTGCTCATCATGTTAAAAATTTATAGCAACAATGTATAGATTAAAAATGCCCTTCCTTTATTCACTGTACATACATACACCAAAATGCAAATAACAAAAAAGTTTACATGACATACAGTATAGAACTAAGAGGAGATGGAGGGGGAAAACAAAAACAATTCATGTCATCTCTCCATATCTAAATTCAATGTATTATGTTTGATATGGCAGAGTAACAAAAATGTGAGATATTCTTCTATAACTCAAAAAACATTGTTCTTTGCATTTATCATCTCTACCTATTAAGAAGCTGCTGTCCCAGAACTAAACAGGAATAAAGCTAGTGATCTGAAGTGAAATTTATGTTTCTTAGGAGATGCTTTCTTCAGGACACAAGAATCTGTCCACCTACTGGTTGCTTCATACAGAGATGATTCTGTCATATCAAAATTTTCTGTGAGCTTCTTAACAGCATTTAGAGATGTAAATCCTACAACTTATGATTCTATAGTTCTTGGGTGGGAACTAGTCATTATGTTTTTAAAAATCTCTCTCCATACTAAATAATTGAAGAGAAATGGTGGAGGAGTGAGTAGAAGCATTTATAGCACTGGTAAAACTTTTTAAGAGGGATAGCACATTAACCCAAAGGTTTTCTGCAAATCTCTTTCACATGTCCACAGTTTACCTAATAGAATTCTGACTTAAATTCTGTGACACAGAAACAGTACAGATATCTCGTCTAGAAAGATGAATTTAAAGATTATGAAGTTTATTATCACCCTATTTTAATTTGGATTCTTTTTAAGATCACTTTATTATTTTTTCTACATTGAATAAGACTTGTCATTTTTAGAATTTAATCTTGCTAAAGCTATGAAATTTGACAAGGTGGCCACCAGTTTTATTCCTCTAAGAAAACACTTAGTGGCAAAACATGTTGAATGCTATAAAACTACAAATCTCAAGAAATTAGACTTGTAAATTATTGAGTCAGAAGTCTTTTGAAAATGAATTACTTCATCAATTATGTGAGAGGAATCAATACTGAAAAATCCACGTGTGCTTCTTAATTTGTCCCTTCAAACTATTAAGTCTTTCCACCTCAAAATTGAAACCAACTCCATTATAGCAACTAAACTTTATGTTAACTACACCAGGAACACTTAGCTTTTTTACCTTGTATTCCTGTGTACAAATAAAGGTCCCAAAATTTACCAACAAAAAATTAAAAGCCACAATCATCCTTATTTTCATTTTTCTTGAGTAAAAATATTTCATAGAAATCCTATTTTATAAATAATGCTTACTTTCTTCACTTACTGAAAAACCTAGGGAAAAAACTTAACCTGTACTGAAAGCTACAAAGCAAACGAGTAAAAGCAACTTGTAGTCCAACTAAACGTAGGTTAAAAATCACCAATAATTTGGTATTTTCCCTTCAAGCCTTTTTAAAAAAATTCAAATATATGGAATTTCAAAAAATTAAAAATCAAATTTATATATACTTTTGGGTCATTTTTATCCCTTTCTCAATATTAAATTATAAGTACTTTAAAAATCATTATATTTTCTTCAAGAACACTTGTCTTAATAAATGTACCAAAATTTTAGCATAATTTATGCCACTTTTTTGTCGTTATAAGTTGTGTTTTAATGAATTTGTTCCCAAGTCATTATTTCCTCAGGATAGACTATCAGAAGAGAAAGGATTGATCAGAAAGAAATGATTTTTCTTCCCTGAAACACAGTACCCCCAGACTTCTTTCCATAAAACAGTTGTATTAATTCATATTTCCATTAGCAGTGTTAAGGTGTATCATGTTTATATATTCTTGCAGACAGTGGATTTTATCAGTAAAAAATTATTCTTTCATTGTTTGAATTTGCACTTCTCTGATTATTGCTAATGATCAATGTATTTCCATGGTTTGTTGTTATACAGGCTGAGCATACCTCATCTGAATACATAAAATCCAAACTACTGCAAAATCCAGAAATTTTTTTTTTTTTTTGGTACTGGGGATTGAACTCAGGGGCACTCGACCACTGAGCCACATCCCCAGCCCTATTTTGTGTTTTATGTAGAGACAGGGTCTCACTGAGTTGCTTAGCGCCTCACTGTTGCTGAGGCTGGCTTTGAAAATCCAGAATTTTTAAGTGCAACCATAGACTGTTCACACAGGTGGATGAGATAGTGACAGCTCTGTTTCCTGAGGGTTCAATGCAGACAAACTTCTCTTGTGCAGAAAATTACTTCAAATATCATATAAAGTTACAATAATTATATCAGGCATTCATGAAACATAAATGAATTTTATGTTAAGATTTGGGTCCCACTGGTAAGTTATCCCATTAGGCATAAGTATACATCACAAAATCTGAAACACTTCTCAAGAATTTTAGATAAGGTAAACTAGCATTTAAAAAAAATTTTCCTATGAATTTACTCTATGTAATGATTAACCAATAATTCTAGTACCATTTTCAATAATCCTTAATTTTTCAATGTTTGACAATAATTTTAAAAAATCATACACTAATATTCTACAGACAGTATTGTTTTTTTTCATTTTTATGGGTCTTTCTAAACTCTATCATTGTATCAAACTTTAAGAATTATTATATATTTATAATAAATACTAGTATTGGGGAAGCAAATTCCCACTCATTATTTATATTTTTCAAATTGTCGTGGCCATTCTAGCATTAGTTCTCCATTCTCCAATACATTCAACATCACTTAGCTCCCTCCAGCACCACCAGTTCCTAAAAGCAGATATGTTTTCGATCAGAATAGTGTCATTACACCTGGGAAGTAATTAAGGAAGAAGTAATATCTCTGCAGTATTCAGTTTTCTCTTTCAGTAACTGCTTTACATTTATTTATTTGCATTTGCTTTAATAGGTCTCAATTAAATTCATGCAGTTTCCATGTACTTTGTATTTTACCGTGGGGGCGGGGGTGGGTATTGAACTCAGGCACTCCACCACTGACCCACATCCCCAGCCCTATTTTGTATTTTATTTAGAGACTGGGTCTCACTGAGTTGCTTAGCACCTTGCTTTTTGCTGAGGACTGCTGGCTTGCGATCCTCCTGTCTCAGCCTTCTGAGCCATTGGGACTATAGGTGTGTGCCACCGCACCCGGCTCCTTTTTTTAAAGGGGTACTGGGGACTGAACCCAGAAGTGCTCTACCACTAAGCTACATCCACAGACCTTTAACCTTCATATTTTAAATTTTAAGACACAGTCTAAGTTGCCCAGGCTGGCCTTGAACTTATGATCTTCCTGTCCCAGCCCTGCATGTGGCATCACTGGCACCCAGCTACTATTTTACATTTTTGAGAGAGAGAACCGATTGGTATAACTCTGTATAGCTTTAAAAGGAAAGTACAGGTCATCTATCTTTAGTTGCTATGTTCTCTGGCAGTTTTACTAATTTATACCAATCTCCAATATCCTTTTATGGTAATTTTTTAAAGGGAGTTGTAAGCATGAGGGAAAAAGCTATAGAAGTTGCCAATGCTTGTGTGGTCTGACCATCCATCATCCAAAGCAGTGAATGAGATAAAAAACTGAATGGAATGGATTCTTCTTCAACAGGAAAGACCTCAAGATCTTTAATAAAGGTTTAAAAATATGCCCTTTTATCACCTAATGCTAGCCTTTACTGTTTTTTGGGAAGAAATTGCAATTACATATCCAGAAGATATTTTCAAACACAGAGTCCTCGTCTAATTTGTGCTGCTACAACAAAATACCTGAGACTAGGTAGTTTATGAACAAGAATTTATTTTCTCACAATTCTGGAGGCTAGAAGTTCAAGATCAAGGCACTGGCATTCAATGTCTGGTCAAGGTCTTCTTGTTGCATCCCCACATGGCAGAGCACACAAGGCTAAGCAAGTAAACAAGCCTAACACTGAGTGAAGTCTCTTTTATAAGGGTCTTAAAGCCACTAACAAGAAAGGCGCCCTTATATTGTAATCACCTCTTAAAGGCTCCACCTCCTCATACTATCACATCGAGCTCCACCTGAATTATGGAGGGGATACATTCAAACCATACCCGAGTGTTTGTGCTTTTCTCTGCAACTTTAGGCAGTGCTCCTGGACCTGCACCCCATCCCTTTCTCTCTGAGCTGCTAAAAATGCTAAAGGAATTCTTCAGGTTAAGAAGAAATAACAACATAAAACACTACTGAGAAATTTAAAAAGACAAATAAAAGTGAAATAAACCATTAACATAAATTGAAAGACTACTACTAACTGGGTAATTCTCTCCAAATTGATTAATCTATAGTTTTAATACAATCTTAAAGTCCTAAAAGGCTTTTCAAAGAATTCATATAGAAGAATCAAGGACCTAATTAGCAAAACAAGTTTGAAAAATTTGGAAAACTCATGCTACTGGATATCCAGATACAGATACAACAATCAAGACATTGTTGTATTATACACAGATCAATGAACAAAGTCCAGAAATACACACACACACACACATTTATATATGCAAGTTAATTAATAAAGGGACCAAGGTAATTTAATATAGGAAAAAAACATTCTTTTCACTAAATGATGTTAGAACAACTGGATTTTCTTAGGAAATACAAAACCTCAACTCTTACCTCATGCCACATAGAAAAATTAACATGTATCAAAGAAAAATGTAGCAGTTAAATTTATATGTGAAAACAAGATATTTTCTATATTTTACATTGAATTAGGCAAAGATTTCTTGAACAAGACATGAAAAACTGCCTGTTTTTTTTTTTTCTTTTTGGTGCTGTGGATTGAACCTAGGGCCTTACATATGCTAGGCAAGCAATCTCAGCTACATCCCTCAGACCCAAAATATGAAATTAATGAGGAATAAAATATGACAAAATGAATTTCACCAAGATTTAAATTTTGCTTTTCAGAAAACACAATTAAGGGCAAGTTACTGCCTAGGAGTTTATAGAGTATACAAAAAACTGTTACAACTTAAAATGGTTCAGTCACTTATAAACCATATGGTAATATCAAGTTAAACAGAAATATACAATACCATCTAGCAATTCTCATAATAGGTATACATCCCAGGGAAATGAAAATGTATGTACCCAAAAATATTTATAAATGAATAAGTCACAACAGTCAACACTGGGAACAATCTGGAAGTTCATAAAGAAAAGGAAAGAATGGCAGTTCAACATGGTAGTGCATACCTGTAAATTCCAGCTACTAAATAAGTAGGAGGCTGAGATAGAAGGATCACAAATTTGAAGCCAGCCTGGGCAACTTCACGAGATCCTATCTCAAAATAAAATAAAAAGGGCTGGAGCTACAGTCCTGTGGTAGAGATCTCCCTTTATTAGCATTCATGAGGCTCTGGGTTCAATTCTCAGTTCCCCTACCCACCCAAAAAAAGGGTGATTGGATAAACAAATTGTGGCACATGGATGCTAAGAAGAACCATTCAGCAACTAAAAGGAACAAAATATACGTGTTTTTAAACAAGTAAGAACCTCAAAAAATTATGCTAAGTAAGAGAAGTCAAACATAAAAGACTACATATTAGTGGATTACATAAAATTCTTGAAAAGTTGGAAATATTGTGAGCATGGATCTGGGAAAGAGACTGACTATAGAAGAACACAAAGATTTTTAGGGTGAGGGAAGTATCTTTTATCTTTCATTATGCTGGTGGCTATATAACTGATTATGTTTACCAAAATTCATCAAACTGTACTCTTTGGATGAATTTTACTATATGAAAATACCACCTCAATTAAAAACATCAAGAAATAGGTTCAGGGTATTAAGTATACTAATTCCAAATGTATCACTGACTTTCAATTCTTGAACTAGTAACTTGAAATCAAAGATGATTTTTACTTGTGCTTTCAGTGTCACAAGAAATGTGATATTTATTTTCAAAACCTCATGTGAATTCTCTTTCCTCTAATTAACCAGCATACTTTAAAAACAGCAGCAGCACCAGCAGCTATTTATTTGCACAGTATTCTAAAAAGATATACTGTAAGTGGCCATGAACGATGGCATGTCATAATTTATGCTGTATCAAAAGTATATAAATAAAAGAGGCTACCATGGTTTGGATGAAGTTGGATGTTGCTAAAACTCATATTGAAATTGTAATCCCCACTGTAAGGTATTAAGAGGTGGGACCACATGAGACTTTTAGGAGATGAGCAGGTAATGAGGGCTTTGCCCTTATGAATCAATTAATCCATTCTTGGATTACTGGTTTATCTTGGGAATGGGTCTGTTTCAAAAGCCAGTTTGGCTCTGTCTCTTGGATATGCCCTTCTAGCTAGGTGATGCCCTGTGCCACTTCAGGATTCTGCAGTCTCTACCAGTAAGAAGTCCCTCACCAGGTGTGGTCCCTAACCTCCCAGCCTCCAGAACCATGAGCCAAATAAACCTTTATTTTTTTCTTACAAACTACCCAGTCTATGGTATTTCTATAGCTATTTCTATAGCAATAGAAAACAGACTTAAAACAGAGGCTGACAGTTGTCCACTGGCTGATCTTTGTGAAATCAAGTTAAAATAGATTGGCAAAATATTCCTTGGCAAAGCATCTGGACCTCCTTAGAAAAATGAGCCTCAGTATACACTAGGGAAAGGACAAGATAAACCTCGTACATCTTGAACCACAAAGTAAGAAAGTGCTTATTAAAAGATGAGGACATGTCAAAATAAAACATGGCAGTGGTTTGAAGGGGATCCCACTGATCAAATCTCGACTATGAGCTGATGACTCACTGAAGAGAGTAAGAATCCTGATTCCAGGGTTAGGATACAGTTCACTGGAGGTATATTGGACTAGCTTTGGCAAGGTCTTGGGTTCCATCCCAGCTGCCACTCCCATCCCCTACACAGAAATCTGACTCCAAACTGAGAGGAAAGGTGAAAGCTATTCTTCACAATATGAAGCCAACTAAAAAATGTAGGAGAAATAAAAACAAATCATCATTTTCTAGTCATTAGAAAATATCTGATTTAGACAAAAAATTACCATCAATACTAAAACTAAAATGGATGAAACTCTGACGAAGACAAGATACTGACATGGTCTCAAAGCATCTTCCTACAAATTACTTATTACAAGGAGGAAAACAGTAATATCTCAGTGGAGAAACCCAGCAGACATCAACCTTATCAAATTATCAGTTAAAAGCACCCATTAAAATGCCATTGTGTGCTTCATAATGTGATGTACTAAGGACACACATCACTTATTTAGTATTCCTGTCCACAACATTACTTGAATTTAATCTTTAAGAAACACTGAAAGAATCTAAACTGAGAGACATTCCATAAAACAAATGGTCTATATTCTTAAAAATGTCATTGTTATTAAAAATGAGTAAATAAAAGCTGAGGAATCATTCTGGATTAACAGAGACTGAAAAGTGGTAAAACTCAAAATCAATGAGTGATCCTAAATTGGACTTTGAACTAAGGAGGAGAAATATATAAGATGACTGAGACAGGTGGTAAAATCCAATTAAGATTTGTAGATGAGATAATATTATATCACAGAGGTCAACATTCCTGATTTTGGCAATTGTGTTGGGTGGTTAAGTGGATATCCTTATTATTAGGAAACAGGGAAATACACATCAAACATTTAGGAGTAAAGTGGTGTTATGGGGGGTATGACGTCTGCAACTTAGTCTCAAGTGGTTCAAAAAAACGTGTATGTTGTTTGTAGTGACTATAAAAAAGAAAAATCAAGAAATGAATAACAAAGCAAATGTTGCAAAGTGTTTAACTTATGAATGTAGATGAAGGGTATACAGAAATTTTTGTACTATTCTTACAACTTTTCTCTAAGTGTGAAGTTATTTCAAAATAAAGTTTAGTTAGCTGAGAGTTGTGGCACATACATGTAATCCCAGCTATTTGGGTGGCAGAGGCAGGAGGACTTCAAGTTTGAGCCAACCTAGTAAGAGATCCTGTCACGAAATAAAATTTTAAAAATGGCTGGGGGTGTACCTCAGTGGTAAAGTGCTTGCTTAGTATATGCAAGGCCCTAGGTTCAATACCCAGTAGTCCAAGGGGAATAAAAGGAAGGTGGACTATTCTCTGGTGTCAAATCTGTCTGTCATCCACTCTTCTCCATAATTTCCGTTGTCTTGTCATTAAATTGTTTGTGTTAAAGAGCATGAAGTATATAATTAGGAAATAAAAATTAACAACTTTAAGGCTTCTCTGAGTATCTCAGTGATCTGGTGAAGATATTAAAACCAAAGTAAAGAGGACTAGAGCTGTAGTTCAGTGGTAGAGTGCTGGCCTAGCAAGCACAAAACCCTGAGTTCAATCCCCAACATGGGAGGTAAGGGGGAACAGATAAGAAATTCTCTGTCAGGGACCAAACAATAAGTATTTTAAATCTTGTAGGCCACACTCAAGTCTCTGCTGCACACATGCTCATGATCTCTCTCTAAATAAGTGTTTAAACTTGAGGATGTTACAAAAACAAGCTGTGGGCTAGATTTATTGACAGGCCATAGTTTGATAAAACCTGTTAACATAGCTCTCCACTAGTCCCTGAAATAGCATAGACACTGCATAAACAAAGCAACAAAATTACATCCACCTGGAAGTTAGTTCTCAGAACGATAAACAGTTAAAATTTAAACAATAAAAATGAATATTTTTAAAGTTTCTTTTGTAATTTTAATATTTGTCACCCTGTGTGTTTAGGGCAGTAAAGTTAGAGGACTGCTTACAGAGTTGCTTGTTTTCTGAAAGAAGGCAAAGAAAGGAAATGGAAGATTGAATGACAAGTTGCATTTGGGAAGGGTGATGAAAGAGTAGGGAAGGCCCTGATTCCCCCACCAAGTTTTCCTGCTGATCAGGAGCTGCTTTCCAAGAATAGTTTCCACCAATGACCACATTCAGGAGCTATTGACTCCTCCCCCATGTATTTCCACAACCTCCACAAGCAGAACAGGCCTGTACTTCCTGGTGGCAGTAGTGAGCACTTCTGCCATTTTCTGCTAGCCAAATCCAATGTGCATGCAAAGATCAGTGTCAAGTGCAAATCTGTGTGCGGATAGCAAAGATGTGATAAAATGTGCAGAAATCCTGAGATCTGGTGCAAGAGCTGAGCAAGTCTGGGCAAGAATGCCCACCCCCTTGGTCTGTTTAAACTTTGCTCCTTGCATCCTAAGCAAGCAGTTTAGAATCTACTCCAAGCAGTCTCCCTTGTGTTTGAGCACAAGACCCAATAAAGCCTCATTTGAATGGTATTGCTTGCCTCTTCATGATTTGTCTTAAATTGAGCAATCGAACCCTCAGATGAGCTGGTAACATCAAAATGAGCTATACCTAGCCTGTTTGTGATTTCTATCCCAAACTGAGCAAAATAATCTCATGCTGATTTGTAGCATCATGATGGCCTAGATTTCTGAAAGGATGACATTTTAAAGCCACTTCTGTATAAATGCCTACTCTGTGTCTAGATTCTCTAAACATAGATAATATTGCTTTAAATTTATTCTACAGGGCATAGAAAGTCCAAGAATTAAAAGCGTGTGTACACATGCAAGCATTGTAATAGCTATGTTAGAAAAGCCTTCCCGAATCATAAGACTGTAAGCTACTGTCATTATGGCTACCCGTGGCTTACTGACATTTCAAGCAATGAGCTAAAAAGAGCCGAAAAGATGCAACTCATTGATTTAAATGCCATTTTCCTACATCTTATTATTTTAAATGCCAGCACGTCTTAGAGAAAATGGTTCCACCACTTTAAATGCCCATCCGCTTTAAGGTCAATTATCTAACAAGGTATCTTACTTCCCCCTTAAATTGCTGCTCTTTATATAAACAAAGTATCAATTGTGCTTAATGCAATTTTTACTGTATACCAACATTACCTTCAATTTTGGCAAGCAGACTATCAAGTTAATGAATGGGAAAATAAGTTTGAAAGCTAAAACATACCAAGTGTTATGTGGTTTTCAAAATGTCTAACAAATCTACCAGAATGACTTTTTGATAAAAGTATATATAATTGTTATTGCTATTCTTAGAAATTAAGCCTAACAAGTAAGCAGCAAATGACTATTACTACTTGTTAATCACCAGTTTTTATAAATCAGCATTTACTGTTTATAGTTTTTTTCATTACATATGTACAAGTTTTAAAAACATTAAAAGACTAACACAAGACACCCATACAGGGTTTCTTATGTTTCTACTTATTGCAAATGCAAAGTACATACTATCCCTTAATTTTCATTTATAGGTTCAACTCTTACCAGGCGGCTTCCTGAACTTCTATCTACCCTCCATAATGACTGCAGGCATCAGTCATAGAAAATTCAAGGACATCAAACTCCATATTTTAGGCAACAGCATTATAAAGTGTGGTAATTTTGTCTCTTTCTAAACTCCTATAGCACTTCACTCATCCGCCATCCATAGTTTTATAACTTGATTTATTTATTTCTTATTTCCTCCACTAGACTACAAATTCCTTTAAAAATAACATCTTTGGTTAACACTTCTTTGTATCACTCAGTCCTTTTGTATTTCCTATACTACCAGTGGCTTTTGATAAAATACAAGTATGTAGTTATTGATTTTAACTATAGAAATAAGGAGCTTAAGAAATTTTATTCAAAAGAAATAGTGGAAGACTTAATAATATTTAGATGTTATTACCCAAATCAATCTTCAAATTTAATGCCATCTCTATCAAAATTTCAATGACTTTTTTTTTGTAGAATAAAAAAATCCTAAAATTCAATGGAATCTCAAAGGACCCCCAAATGGCCAAAATAATCTTTATGAGAACAAAGTTGAAGGTTTCAGCTTTCCTAATTTCAAAACTTATTACAAACTTACAGTAATACCCTTCCCAAAAGGCAGTATTGGCCGGGCATGGTGGCACATGCCTGTAATCCCAGCAGCTCCAGAGGCAAAGGCAGGACTGCAAGTTCACAGCCAGCCTCAGCAATTAGCGAGTTATTACTCAGTGAGACCCTGTCTTTAAATAAAATACAAAAAGGACTGGGGATGTGGCTCAGTGGTTAAGTGCCTCTGAGGTTCAGTCCTCAGTGGAAGGAAGGAAGGAAGGGAGGGAAGGAAGGAGGGAGGGAGGAAGGAAGGGAGGGAGGGAGGGAGGGAGGGAGGGAAGAAAGGGGGGGAGAAAAAGAAAAAAGAAAAAGAAAGAAAGAAAGAGAAAGAGAGAAAGAAAGAAAGGGGGAAGGGAAGGCAGTGTTGGCATAAAGACAAAACAACATAGACCAATAGAAAAGAAATAGCTGAGAAATAAACTCTCACATACATGATGTTATAATTTGGATATGAGGTGTCCCCTTAAAAGCTCATGTGTGAGGCAACTCAAGAATTTTCAAAGGTGAAATGACTGATTTTTAACCTGGATAGTTAATCCACTGATATGGATTAACTGGGTGGTAACTGTAGGCAGGTAGGGTGTAGCTGGAGGGGATAGGTCACTGGGGGAATGCCTCTGGGTAAATTTTGTCCCTGGTGAGCAGAGCTTTCTCTTGTCCTGTCTTGGGCTATTTTCCTCCTCTAAACCCTTCTACCATGGTGTTCTGCCTCACCTCAGGACCAGAACAATGGAGCCAGCTGTCTATGAACTGAGATCTCTGAAACTCTAAGTGTCAAACTTTTCCTCCTTAAAATTGTTCTTGTCAGGTCTTTTGGTCATAGCAATGAAAAAGCTGCCTAAAACACATAGTCATGATTTTCAACAAAGGTGACAAGATCATTAGATTGGGAGAAAGACACACTTTTCAACTAATGGTGCTAGGAAAAGTGAATATTCACATGCAAAAGAATGAAACTGAACCCTTACTTACACTATATATAAAATTAATCTACAATTAATCAAACTCTGAATTTAATAGCTAAAATTATAGAATTCTTAAAATAAAACAGATTAAAGCTTTATGATATTACATTTGACAATGGTTTCTTGAATATGGTACCAAAAGCATAGAAAAGAAAAAATGTAACTTGGATTTTATCAAAATGAAAACATACTGTGCATCATAACAGAATAAAAAACATTGTATGAAACAGGAGAAAATATTTGCAGATCAAATGTTCAGCATAAAGAATTCCTACAACTGAACAAACAGAAACAATCAAATGGAATCAAAAACAGGGACAGGACTTGAACAGACATTTTCTCCAGAGACAATATACAAATGGCTAATAAGCAAACAAAAAGATGCTCAACACCACCAATCATTAGGAAAATGCAAGCTCAATATTGCAAGATACCACTGCACAGTTATATGGTTACTATCAAAAAATGAATAATACACACAGAAAATAATCAATGTTGGCTAAGAAGGCAGAGAAAGAGGAACCTTTGTATACTGTTAGTAGAAATGTACGATGCAGCCAGGTGTGGTGGCGCACACCTGTAATCCCAGCACTTTGGGAGGCTGAGACTGGAAAATCACCAGTTCAAAGCCAGCCTCAGCAACAGCGAGGCGCCAAGCAACTCAGTGAGACCCTGTCTCTACATAAAATAGGGCTGGGGATGTGGCTCAGTGGCTGAGTACCCCTGAGTTCAATCCCCAGTACCAAAAAGAAAAAAGAAAAAAAAAAAAGAAATGCACAATGGAATGAGAAATGGTTTGGCAGCTCTTCCAAAACAAAAACAAAAAAACAAAAACAATTAAAGACAGAATTACCATATGATCTAGTAATTCCACTTCTAGATATGTATACAAAATAACTGAAAGCAGAGTCTCAAAGTTCAGAGTCTCAAGTTCAAACAGATATCTGTACACATGTGTTCTTAGCAGCTTTACTTAAAAGAGCTAAAAGGGTGAGGCAACCCAGTGTCACTGATGGATGAATGGATTAATGTGTGTCTTTGTATGTGTGTGTACATGAACACATACACACACAAAATGGAAGCATTTTTTGCCTTTAAAAGGAGATCCTGACACATGCTGAAAACATAGAAAAACCATGAGGACATTATGTAAAGTACAAGAAGTAATCGTGAAATAACAAATACAATAGGATTCCAGTTATATGTGATACCAAGAGTAGTCAAAATTTAGGAGATAAAAGTGGAATGGTGGTGACCAGGGGATGAAGGTAAAAGTAAATGGAGGAGTTGTTTAGTGGATATAAAGATTTTTCTCTCTGTTTGCAGTGCTAGGTTCAAATCCAAGACCTTGCACATGCTAGATAAGCACTCTACAACTGAGCTACATCCCCAGCCCCTAATGGATAGTGTTTTAATTGTGCGACATTAAAACAATTCTGGAGTTCTGTTGTGGTTATACAACAATGCATGTACATTTAAAAATGGTTATGTGTATTTTAGCACAATTTTTTATTTTTATTTTTATTTTTTATTTTTTTAAATTTTTTTAATTTTTAATTTTTTGTTTTAGTTGTAGATGAACACAATATCTTTATTTATTTTATGTGGTGCTGAGGATTGAACCCAGTGCCTCATGTATGCGAGGCAAGCGCTCAACCGTTGAGCCATAGCCCCAGCCCCTAGCACAATTTTTTTAAAAAGGAAGGAAAAAGGCATGATCTATGATGAAAATGCAAATGATTTCGAAAAGAATAGAAACTTACTAAAAGAATAGGGAATGAAGGAAGAGAAGCAGAATAAATTTAAGTTCTCATAATAGAGGGGAGAGAACAAAGAGAAAGTAAAATGTGCAAATGGCAGTTCATGAGGGGAAAAAAAGAAGTAAGACCTACACTCACAGGAAGGAAGGAAGGAAAGAAATGTCCATATAATGTCACTTAAATGAAATATCTGTATAAGACATTTAAATAAAACAGAGGACTGATATAATAATTCTTTGAGCTGGAGTTATGGCTCAGTGGTACAGAGCTTGCCTGGCATATGTGAGGCACTGGGTTTGATCCTCAACACCATATAAAAATAAATAAAAGTGTAGTGTCAACCTACAACAAAAAAATATTTTTAATAATAGTAACTAACTAGCTGGGGGCGGTGGCGCACACCTGTAATCCCAGCACTTTGGGAGGCTGAGACAGGAGAACCCCAAGTTCAAAGCCAACCTCAGCAACGGAGAGGCGCTAAGCAACTCAGTGGGACCTTGTCTCTACATAAAACACAAAAAATAGGGCTGGGGATGTGGCTCAGTGGTCGAGTACCCAGAGTTCAATTCCTAGTACCAAAAAAAAAACTAATCCAATTTTTGTGTATGACTTGGGATATTCTAAATTTATTAATAAGAATCTCCTCAAGTAAGACATCAAAAAAACATTTTTTAGAGAATCAGAGAATTTTAGAGTTGAAAGGTACCTTAACATCTATCCAACTGTCTAATTTTTTTTACACTGCCATACTGCAAAACTGTTAGAAACAAGATTTTGTTTATTATCTAACTTTAGTAATTTTCTCCTGCTTAAAAATGCATTGCTGAATCAAGCACTCTTAGAACTTCTCTTGAAACTAACTTTGTTAGTTTCTGGTATATGCTGAAGATTCTGAGCAACAAATTCATGCAAGATTTACTATAGTCTATTTCCCCCTTATTATGTTTTTAAACAAAATTCATTATCTAAGAGTTTTTCATTATTCTTTGCTCTCACTGCCAACTCTTACTAAGATCCACAATTACACTGTTTGTATTCTAATATCAATAGGAATCTCTTATCACTGCTCAGTAACTAATTTCTTGTTGGTTTTCTTACAATTTTGCCTCCTTCAACAGTTGTTTCTTAATAGCTTTAATTTCTGCCTCTCCTCTGCCTTCTTCCAAGAGTAGAAATATTACTTAAGTTCCCCCTTGCCTCCCGAAAGTTTGACCTAAATCCTCTGCCTATTCCTTCTATGGTTCTGTTTTCATCATCACTTCTTTCTCCAACAACTTTTCTGATGATTAGTGTATATCCTATTAACTACCATAACTCCTACTTTATGTCAAACTTATTGTCGCCTCCCACAATCAGTAGTCTTGAGAAGCTATGCTTTCAAAATATTTTTTAGGATACCTGCTCAACTCATGTAAGATCCATTCTATGAAATGGTACAGCAAACATGACAACGTACCCCCCTAGTCATTTCACAGCATGGCACCTGGAAGATATCTGATGCAAAACATATAACTCATTTATTCTCTAATTCTATTTTCTTTTCAATTTGATTGTTCTTCCTACTTCCAAAAATGAAGTTTGGGGCTGGGGCTGCAGCTCAGTGGTAGAGCACATGCCTAGCATGTGTGAGGCACTGGGTTCGATCCTCAGCACCATGTATAAATGATAAATGAATAAAATAAAGATCCATCAACAACTATAAATAAATGAATAAATAAATAAATGAAGTTCTTCTGTGAGTCTAGGTATTTTGTACTTCACCCCTCAAAAATTCGTTTACTTAGATATTCTCATTATCACACGAATTTGAAATTCTGCAAGTAAGTATTCATCCTAGACCTTGTATATGAACTCAATTTACACAACCCTGTCTACTGGACACTTCCAATTAAATGTTCACATTTACCATAAACTGCTTCCAGGTAATCTCATTATCCTCTCCGTAAAATTGGCCACCTCACCTTTCCCCTTTCTCATAAGCCATGTTGGCTTCAAAGCCCAAAGTCAGTATCAACTGTCATTTTCCAATCTCATATTGATACATAATCATGCAATCATTAGGTACAGGTGATATTTCATTCCAGATTTGCTACATATATCTCTTCCTGTGTATAAACACTGTCATGATTGTAGTTCAGACTCATTTTCAGGATTATTACAAGAGGTTCCTATAATTTCTCACTATAAATGCTTCATGCGTTCTAAAAACAATGAGTAGATCAATCACTCTAGAATACAAATCTCCCTTTAAAAAAAAACAAATGCCAGGGGTTGAACCCAGGAGCATTTGACCACTGAGCTACATTCCCAGGTCTTCTATTTTTTTATTTTGAGACAGGGTCTCGCTAAGCTGCTGAAGCTGGCCTTGAACTTGCCTTGGCCTCTCAAGTTGCTGGGATTACAGGTGTGGGCCACTGTGCCCAGTCAAATCTCCTTTTAAGGTACAAGTTGAGTTTCAACTCCTTGACTAAGCAACTCAGTATTGTCTACTGTACCTCTTAGCTGCTATAACATTTATGCTTTCATGTATCAGCCGCTATCTTTTAAGATATTATATATAAAAATGAAGGAGATTTCATTCTCAATGTTTCCTACCTACATTAGAGTTTTGGTTCTGGGTGAGTAAGATGGATGAGTTGAACCCTCCCTATAGACTGACTATAGGTTTAACTGCTTCAACCATCCATGGTTTTCTCAACATTCCACAAACAAGTGCAGATCTGGTCTTTGACTTCTGTTATCCTCTATGGTGAATTGCAGAACCAAATAATAAACTGTTGATTAGTCAGTTAATTAACTCTAATCACATAAAAGTGAATAAAGTAGAGATAATTACCATTTAATGGTTTTGCTAACTCTATCTGCTCTGTAGAATGGGAGGGGGAAACCCTCTTTGATATTTAAGACGAGCTTTTGGGCTAAACATTAATTCACTATGTCAAATGGTTTTTAAAATAATCTATGTAGAAGTTTTCTAGAAATTCAAGATGATGAGGTCCCAATTTAGATATGTATAATTAACTGAGCAACTAATTAATGTACTAATTTGTGCAATATGTTTTTATTGTTTTTGGTTTGGCAGTGCTGAGGGTAAACCCAGGGCCCCTGAGGGTGACAGGCAAGTGCTCTTACCACTAAGCTGTATCCTTAGCCAAGTAGTATCTGTTTAACTCTATCAATTTAAATTTCATATATAAATACTACTTAACTGTCTCATATTTTTCTTTCTCATAGTAGAAAGGAACTACATGGATTTCATCCACAGTTCCCTGCATATAAAAGGTACTGTGAATACATACTGATATTTGGTACTCTGGGACAACATGAAAGGCAAGCCACATGAAATATGCCCCCAAATAATATATTCAATATAAATACATGTTGTAGAATACAATAAAAATAGCTAGATTTAGTATCTTCTACTATAAACATCTCTTGTGTGTGTGTGTGTACTAGTGCTTTAGAATAGAGCCCCAGGGCTTCTCTCATGCTAGAAAATCACTGCCTTCAAACTATAACCCCAATCTCTTTCAGTCCCCGGTGTGGACTGAACATAAGGGTGCTCTACCACTAAGCTATATCCCCAGTTCTAACTCACTGTCTACCTACCTACCAACCAACCAACTGACCAAGAGGGTTTCCTAAGTTGCCCAAATTGGCCTTGAACTTGTGATCCTCCTGTCTCAGTCTTCCAGGTTGATGGACTATAGGTAGGTGCCATCGTGCCTAGCAGCTTACTATAAACTTTCACTGAACTAAAAGAGAAGTAAAAATTTAGATGTTAGAAGCATATATTCTCAACTTTTTTTTTTTTTTTTGGTACCAGGGATTGAACTCAGGGGTACTCGACAACTGAGTCACATCCCCAACTCTATTTTGTGTTATGTAGAGACAGGGTTTCACTGAGTTGCTTAGCGTCTCACCATTGCTGAGGCTGGCTTTGAACTTGCGATTCTCCTATCTCAGCCTCCTAAAGTGCTGGGATTACAGGCGTGTGCCACCACGTCCAGCTTATTCTCAACTTTTAATTAAATTGCATTCATGAATCAGAAGAAAACTATGAAATGTTCAGTACAAACATGCACAACATGATAAAATAATAACAAACACTGAAAAGATCTAGTTACATGACTCATGAGTTAGGTGGGCATTGAAAGATATCTATAAACTGGCTCCATCCACATCACTGGTTACTTTAAAAAAAAAAAAAAAGCTCCACTCTATCCACAATGTGGTCCTCCTTCTCTCTGCTTATCCAGAACTATGCATTCTTGAAAAACACAGCTCAAGTCCTAACTTCTTATTTTGATATGCCAATCAAACACTAAAATTACTAACACTTTATAATAAACTAATTTTATGTTTTGGTATAATATCCTACTCTCCCATCATCCTTAGTCAATCATCCATGTACCCTAAAATAGCTACCTCTTCTCTGTTTCAGCCATACACAAGAATAGGGTATTCACTTGGAACTAGGCCATTTTTAGGAACATTAAATACTAAAAGAAATTTTTTATCCTTTTTATCTTTCTAGCACCCTGTCATTACTACTGTTATCAGCTCATCATACCACATTCAACACAATCTGCAATCAGTAACAGTCTCATGAAATGATT
This sequence comes from Xerus rutilus, assembly GCA_028644305.1. Classification (NCBI taxonomy): domain Eukaryota; kingdom Metazoa; phylum Chordata; class Mammalia; order Rodentia; family Sciuridae; genus Xerus; species Xerus rutilus. The sequence goes on from CM053404.1 coordinate 27,716,699, forward strand.
TTTAATAGTCAGATACAGAACATACAGATGTACGTGCAATTCAGTAACATACATCATTCCTAGCTCAGCCAACTGAAGGGGCCTAGAAACCATGACTCTCTTAGCACTAATGAGTACTCATGGTGCTCACACCTTATGTTTTTACACAATTCTGAAATTAAAAGGAAGTGGGCTCCTTGGAGAAATCCAGGGCTGGGACAGTGAAGGCATAAATAACTCTGGAATGTCTTTTGGTGCTAAAGTATGTAAGTGTAAGTGCTGGGGTTGTGGGGAAGGAAGAGACAGAAACAGGTTAAAAAAAAAAAAAAACCACAAAATATTTTTAATATTTTAAATATTTTTTTAGTTGTAGCTGAACACAGTACCTTTATTTATTTTTATGTGGTGCTGAGGATCAAACCCAGTGCTTCACATGTGCTAGACAATCACTCTACTGCTGAGCTACAACCCCCAGCCCACGAAAGGGCTTTTAATAGCCTGCAATAATTTAAATTGCAAAATACACAAAGATGTTACTGAATTATAATCTTTAATAAAAATAAGAATACATAGTTCATATCGATAAGTTAAAAAATAAATACATAAATGGGAGGAAAGAGTAAAGTTCTTCCTTACAGTAGAATTCTAATTAATAAAAACTGAAGGAAAAAAGGTTTAAAAATCATGATTTTGTCAAATATCATAGTAATATTTTATAAGGCAATATTTATCAATGGATGCTAAATTACTGTATGATGAAAAACTAGTATGATAAAAAGAATATTTACAAAATTTTATGGTACTTCTCCACAGATGTATTTATTAAGTAAAAAGGGGAGATAAAAAACTTACAGTACAGAAACTGACAGATAACACCTTCGCCAAGAGATCACAGTAAATAATGCTCACATGCTTTCCGACATGGTGCACTAAGGATGATACAATATCAGTATTATGGAATTCCTGCTGAAAACATACAGCTGAATTTCAATCATGAGGACTATAAGATACACTCAAACAGGTAAAGTCTACATATCAATTTGCCCAGTATTGTTCATAAGTGTCAACATTAAGAAAGGCAAAGTAACAATGAGAATTATAGCAGGCTAAAGAAGACATGACAACAAAATATAAATGTGATTCTAGATTGGCTCCTGGACCAGAAAGGGGATATTACTGGGGTAACTGGTTAATTTTCAAATGTCTGCAGAACAGATAACAGTACGGCATCAATATTAATTTCCTGATTTTTAAAATTATACTGGGGTTCCATAAAAACATTTGGGAAATCTGGCTAAAGAGTATATAGGAATTTATTGTAGGATTTTTATAACTTCTTTATAAGCCTAAAATTATTCTAAAAGAAGCTTTAAAAAAGTTTAAAAGCCTGATGACTAGGTAATAAACAGAATTGTGGACATACACTTGGCATATGTAAGCACTCAAAACAGCTATTAACATTACAATTTTCCAAGTTTATGAAGTCTCCCAACTTACTGGTCCCTCACTTAATATTTTATGGGGTGCCTACATTTTCCCCAACAAGAAAAGTGGGAAAGATGCAACCAAACTGTCTGACTTACAGACTTCTAACATAGCTAAGACTGATCCTTTTAAAATATGGTCAAGCTTAGTTACCTTCACATTCTCTCCCTCTTTCCATCTAAGTGATGCCAAGTCCTATTTTTACCTTGCCCCCCTCTTCCCCTAATCCTGTCCCTACTGTTGCTATTCAACTGTATGAACTCTTAAAAACAAATAAAATCCCAGCTATGTGATTCTGCCCATAACATCTCACTTCCTGACTTTTCTCATTTCTTTATTTATAAAACCAAGACGCCTTTAACCAACTTTATTATAGGTTGGTTTTGAAGATTAAATGTTAACACATAAAGGTAAATGGCACCAAATAGATGCTCATGAAAAGTTAGCTGCCTTTCCCTCACAAATTATATCTCTAACCTCTGTAGGATCCTAAAGCATGCCTTAACAACTGTCTTACTACACCTTATGTACACACACACATATATATGGTTTAATACTATTACTGGTTTCAGGCATCTAATGGGAGGGGGATTTCTTAGAACGTATAACCCCCAGGTAAGGAGGTCTCCTCTAATCTCTAGGTGATCTCTGTTCAAATCCCTGAACGACTAGTTTGTATTTTTCACCTACATGTTTTATGAAGAAAATACAAGTACCATATTTATCCATTCTAACAGCCTCAGTGTTCACTGAAAATCCAATTAACTAGAAAATATGCAAAACTTCTATCTCTTTCTCAAATATCAGACCATTATTTCTGTTTTTTTTGGGAGTTTTTTTGGTACTGGGGATTGAACTCAGGGGTGCTCGACCACTGAGTCACATCCCCAGCCTGATTTTGTATTTTATGTAGAGACAGGGTCTCACTGAGTTGCTTAGCGCCTCATTGTTGCTAAGGCTGGCTTTGAACTCGCGATTCTCCTGTCTCAGCCTTCCTAACTGCTGGGATTACAGGCATGTGCCACTGTGCCCGGCACAGACCATTACTTCTTTCTTTTTAAAATATTTTTTTGTCATGTATGGACATGATAGCTTTATTTTATTTACTTTTATGTGGTGCTGAGGATCAAACCAGTGCCTCACATATGCTAGGCAAATGCTCTACCACTGAGCTATAGCCCCAGCGCCCCCCTTTTTTATACTTATAAATGGACCTTTATTTTACTTATTTATATGCAGTCCTGAGAATGGAACACAGTGCCTCACACATGCCAGGCAAGCGCTCTACCACTAAGCTACAAGCCCCAGCCCCTAGACTGTTATTTCTAATCCTTTTCCAAACACTACCTAGATTACATCGTCATGCCAACCTGAAACTCAGGATTCCAATATCATGCTCAATACTGCCACCTATTGGTCATTACCATACTTTCCAGATAGGCTCCTCTCCACCTCACCCCCACCTCTGCTTTTTATTATTTTGTGGTACTGGGAATTGAAACCTCATGCAAGAGCTCTACCACTAAGCTACATTCCCCAACCCTTTTTAAACTTTATTTTTAGACAGGGTCTCACTACGTTGCCTACCTACGCTGGCCTCAAACTTAGCAGTCTCCTATTTCACAATCCCAATTGGCCAGTATTACAGGGGTGTTCCACTTGTGCTCAGCATGATATTTTCTTCTTCTTGAGGGTTGTTTGTTTTGTTTTCCTTTCTTTTCAAGTTTAAGCTTTAACCCAATGAATATACTTAATTTCCAGATTCTAATCCTTCTCAGGTGAGATGCTCCAATTTCTACAAAGAATCCTACCACAAAAAGATATATACATGACAATTTACACAATATAGGCTTTTTCCTACTTTCCACTGTAGCTGTATGGGTCTCTGTGAAAATAATAAATGCCAAAGAAAAATAGTATAGTATCTAATGAAGAAAAACAGTTTCTTGGAACTAGCTGTTGAATTGTCAAATGGAAATATATATACTTTCTACTCAGAAAACTAGTTAAAACTGTAGAACTCCGAACAGTTTTAAAGGGGGGTGTGTGGTGTTTTAAATGCTGTAATGTTCCATAAATTTCCATTTTTGTATTTTCTCCTAATATTCATACAATATTTTACCCTCATGTAGCAGTAGAAAAACTCTTAATCGCATTATAAGAATTTATCATACTCAACTGCCAATAGAATGGCTTTCTTCTCAATCCTAACCTGTTAAAAAAGACAACTGCTCCTTCTTCTACTCTACCAAAATTCGTATTAAATGAGTTACTCAATAAAAGTCAAGATAACACATACATACACAGTTTAAAATGATGAATTTCAACTTCACTGGTAGTTTAACTCAGAACAACATCACTCATTTTCTGGTTGCTTTCAAACCAAATTAAATTTCAAAACTTTCTCATCATTTCAATGAAAAGATACCATCCCAGAGAGTCACAACTTTTTCATGAAGAAAACAAGAAAAAGATGCCACAAAAGATGAATATTAAGAAACTGTTAATAGGCTACATGGTGGCTTTTAGATTTTAAGCAACTTGCCAACAATCAAATAGTGTTATAGTGACTACGTGGAGGGGTGCAAAGAAGCTAATGGCATGGTCCAGTCTTTAGCAGTTCACAATATAACCAGGAACACAAAATTCACACATAGAAAAGGACAAACAAAATAAGGCAGAATATTAACTGACAAATAATTGCTTATATAAAATTTATTACAATATCATGAAAGCTAGGTACAGTGGTGCACACCTACAATACAGCTACTCAGGAGATTGGGGTAAGAAGACGGCAAGTTTGGAGGCAGGCCTGGGCAACTTAACAGACCTTGCCTCAAAACAAAATTTTTTAAAAGGTTGGAGGTTTAGATTAATAGTAGAGCACTTGCCCAATGTGTGCAAGGCCCTGGGTTTGAGACTGGATCCTCGGTAGTGAAAAAAAACCAAAACATCCCATCAAAAACAAACAGCTGGGTACAGTGGTGCATGCCTGTAATCCCAGCTGCTCAGGAGTCTGAGGCAGGAGGATTCTGAGTTCAAAGCCAGCCTCAGCAACTTCGCAAGGCACTTAGCAACTCAGTGAAACTGTCTCTAGATAAAATATAAAAAAGGGCTGGGGATGTAGATTAGTGGTTGAGCACCCCTGGATTCAATCCTCAGTACCAAGAACAAGCAAACAACAACAGGATGAAAGATGAAATGGCATAGGAACATAGATACACCACATATAGGAAGGGGTGGAGGGGACCTTAAGAATAAAAGCAAGGGAATTTCAAGTTATAGAGAACAAGTATACAATGGTATAGTCCAAAGACTAGTAAAAACTTGTTTTTTAATATAAATGATCAGACTAAATTTCTCAGATTTTTAGTTTAGTTCAAAGGAAATTATACAGAAGACTAGAAAGAAAAGCAGACTGAATTGTGCTATGTACTGAAGCACACGGAAAACTGGGTGGTGAATCCAGAAGACACTAAGAAAATGACTGAAAACTGAGTACAGGGTAATACTTCCAACACTACTTGTGGGGTGACGGGGGGCAGGGTTTAGGGGTTTACTTGGTAGTGGTATTTAACAACCTAAAAAAAACGGTGGGGCAAGCCTGTAATCCCAGCACTTAGGGAGGCTGAGACAGGAGAATCATGAGTTCAAAGCCACTCTCAGCAACAGCGAGGTGCTAAGCAACTCAGTGAGATCCTATCTGTACATAAAACACAAAATAGGGCTAGGGATGCGGCTCAGTGGTCGAGTACCCGAGTTCAATCCCTGGTACCAAAAGAAAAAAAAAAAAGAAAGAAAAAAGGAAAGAAAACTGAGAAGGGGGGCTGGGATTATGGCTCAGTGGTAGAGCGCTTGCCTTGCATGCATGAGGCACTGGGTTTGATCCTCAGCACCACATAAAAATAAATAAAGATATTGTGTCCATCTACAATTAAAAAAAGAAAGAGAAAGAAAACTGAGAAGAACCAATCATGTTATTTCAGTGGTCCAGAAATAATGCTTGGTATCTGAACTGTGGTTATTACTGTGGAAATGAAAAAGAAGGAAATTCATTACAGAGAGAAACTGAGAGAACCTGGTCAAGGATTTGAAGTCAGTGTACAGAGGAAGAGGAAGACTTAAAAAGTTTCCATTACTTTAAAATAGGAAACATAGGGCTAGGGTTGTGGCTCAGTGGCAGAAGCACTTGCCTAGCACATGTGAGGCACTGGGTTCATCCTTAGCACTGCATAAAATAAGCAAATAAAGGCATGCTGTTCATCTGCAACTACAAAAAATTTTTTAAAAAAAGGAAACATAGGTAGCATGAAAAGAAATACAAGACAGTAAATCATTATCCATAGTTAATAACTGAAATATTTCCAAACCAAAAACCTGTTTAACACAAAGCAATACAATGATAACAAACACAAAGGTTCAGCTAATTTCTACAACTGAATAGAAACAGCATTCATGGCCCTCAAAAATCTTATATTAAGATATGAACCACAGTATATCATAAATACACGAATTACTTGATCCAGATCTATGTTGCTTTTCTTTTTGGTACTACAAATGAATCCCATTTCTTGAATTATCATATAACTTCATATTCAGGATAAATGTAACTGTTGGAGACCTAGTTAATTATTCTGCCTAGCAAACTATATAAATAAATGCATGCTGAGATACAGATTTCTCAAAAGGATAATCAACAGATAGGAAACCATTTAAAATGCAGTTACTATCAAAAATCTTTTAAACAAATAGGAAATCATACCTTTCCCTTTCCTATAAATCCTCTAATAAAATGATAAGTTTTTTTTAAAAAAGAAACTTTAAAATATTATATGACATAAGTTTCACAAACTTCTTGGTTACCTTTACTTTATCTCTTCTCAAGCAACAGAACAGACAATTTTCATCAAAAGTCCAATCAGAAATGCCTTCAGGTTCACACTCTAAAAATAAAATGAATGACAAATTAGTAATCATAAAGCTGAATTTTTAAGAAAATAAATCAATTTCAAAAATATTGTTTAGGGCTAAAGTCGTGGCTCAGTGGTAGAACACTTGCCTCACACGTATGAGGCACTAGGTTTGATCCTCAGCACCACATAAAATAAATAAATAAAGGTATTGTGTTCATCTACAACTAAAAAAATATTTTAAAAAAATGTGTTGTTTAACAGGGCTGGGGATACAGCTCAGTTGGTAGAGTGTGTTGCATGCACAAGGCCCTGGGGTTCAATCCCTAGTACCGTGTGTGTGTGTGTGTGTGTGTGTGTGTGTAACAAAATCTTCACTAAGTAGTAGACATGCTTCATATTTGTCTTAAAATTCTTGTGTCTTAAATTCTTGAACCCGGGGCCTTGCACAGCTAAGAATGCTCTCTACCACTGAGCTATCTCAATAGCTAAGTCTTAAAACTCTTTTTAATTTTTTTTTTTTTTTTTTGGTACTAGAGATTGAACTCAGGGGCACTCAACCACCGAGTCACATCCTCAGCCCTATTTTGTGTTTTATGTAGAGACAGGGTCTCACTGAGTTGCTTAGCACCTCACCATTGCTGAGGCTGGCTTTGAACTCGCAATTCTCCTGTCTCAGCCTCCCTAAGTGCTGGGATTACAGGCTTGAGCCACCACGCCCGGCTCTTAAAACTCTTAACTCAAAATTCTTCACCTAACTTCTCAGTAACATGTGCTACTCATACAGATATTATCAACTAATCACACACACACACAAAGCTTACATGGAGATAGCTTTAACCCTCATAAAACTGAAAATAAAAAGGATGAGACAGAGGCTTAAATTGCCAAGGTATACTTGTCACCAGAAGAATTTGAAATACCAAAAATATTTTTTGAATACCTTTAAATAAACTGAGATCTTTTAATAATGCAGGTCCAAACAGCCCTTCAAGAATACTTTCAAACTCTAAAAAGGATTAAAAAAAAATCCATCATCACAATAACATTCACTATGGTAATACTAATTAGTTGCAAGAAAAATGTTTTCTGCAATTCTCAAGGATCCCAGATTATTATTATTGAAGGGATGCTGAAGAAAGATTGTCAGTGACAAATGTAGAAGGAGCATTTGCATTTCTGTTAATAATTAATACTCAACAAAATTCAGAGCACATTCAAGAATGAGACAAAAACAAACAAAAAACACCAGAAATAATCAATGGAAGAATGGAAACTAAGTTTTTCTTGCTTATTTTACAAAATCTTTACATTAACTCTCAAGCTCCATTTTAAAGGGCACTTTTCCCACTGAACAGTAAAATTATTTCAGAACTTCTACAATGTTCTAGAATAATCTAGAAAATTATTTCTAGAATAACTGAGATCACAGACTTTTTCAAGTTAATAGTTACTTAACTAGTTACCCTCTGTTCACTAAGAACAACTTTCTTTCTCACATGCACACACAATATTTTAGAAAAAAAAGACCTCTGAATTTCACATTGCCACAACTACTTGTTAGTTTCTTCATTAAGATAAAACCACTAATTATACATACAAAAAAAAGATGAGAAGCTGGGGCGCGGTGACACAAGCCTGTACCCCAGCACCTTGGTAGGCTGAGATAGGAGAATCGCGAGTTCAAAGCCAGCCTCAGCAACAATGAGGCGCTAAGCAACTTAGTGAGACCCTGTCTCTACATAAATCACAAAATAGGGCTGGGGATGTGGCTCAGTGGTCAAGTGCACCTGAGTTCAATCTCCACTACCAAAAAAAAAAAGATGAGAAAAATTCAAATTTACCTGTACACAAATGTTTAAAACTATGATATTATGATACCCTTCTAACATCATGAAAAAAGTAGAAAACGAAAAATAAGCAATTTTTCTAACTTTATTACCACAAATTTTGCTGGTCTATTTAATGCAAACATCTTGCTATTTTTTCTGGGTTGTTAAAGAAAGAATGGAGAAACAAAAAGGAAGGGAGTTAGATTTATACAACATACCAGGAATAATGCTTTAGAGTACTGGTTCCCAAACTGTGTCATGAACCTCACTGTGGGCTCAAATACTTATTACATGAATCCATATGCATGTTAACCATGACCTTTAGAAAGAATCAGTATGTCTTAGCCAGTTGCGGTGGTGCATGCCTATAATCCCAGCACTTTGGGAGGCTGAAACAGGAGAACAGCGAGTTCAAAGCCAGCCTCAGCAACAGTGAGGTGTAAGCAACTCAGTTGAGACACTGTCTCTAAATGAAACACAAAATAGGGTTGGGAATGTGGCTCAGTCGTCCAGTACCTCCGAGTTCAATCCCTGATAACCCTCTGTCCCCAAAGAATTAGTATATCTTGCACATTTGGTGTACATAATACTTTTGAAATACATAGATATTCTATTGTGATTAAGAAAATATAAAAAGTGTTAAATTAATTCTTAGTGGTTTCAGGAATTGTGTATTTTGTCAGATAATCTACTATTACCTGAAGACTTGTCTTTTTTAAATTGTTAAACAGCACTTTCATGTTCAAGATGAAGGGAACTACTAATAATATATAGGTCTACTAAACATTTTTGAGGCCCAAACATTTAAGCCATTTCTTTACCACAAACACAACATAGTAAATATAAAATAATAAAGCACTTGAAAGATTAAAGGGGTAGACAAGATGATCCCTAGAAAGAGTAGTGTCTTGTTCATTTGGCTATGAAAATAACATTGTAAGCCATTATTTTCAACAGAGTAAGCTCCAGAATTTGTGTTATCTACATTGTAATTAGAGAACTTATTTTTCTGCACTATTTTATTTTTTTTTTATTTTATTTTTTTTTTTAATGTTTATTTTTTAGTTGTAGTTGACAGAATATCTTTATTTTTTTATTTTTATGTGGTGCTGAGGATCGAACTCAGTGCCTTATGCATGCTAGGCGAGCACGCTACCACTGCGCCATAATCCCAGCCCCTTCTGCACTATTTTAAAACTGTAGGTTTTTCATTTATTATTAGGGGAGCAGTTGTTTTTCAATTCTCCTTCTTGCTATCCAAAGACATTAGTAATCAAACTACTCACTCCAGCTTATGAGAGGTATGTGTGCTTGCTTATTATTTACCTACTATAATTAAAACATTTTCCACTAAATTACTATGGTCCTTTGCTGTTCCCCACATTAGGGAGGAGAAAGTGTTGGGGTCAGGGCTTGTGCAGGTAGAGGGCTGGTGATGAAATAATGAGAAGGAATTGCTATATATTGTCTATTATCTTAGCCCTGAAACCAGACATTCTCAGCAATAACTAAGTATCTTTCCAAAATAAATCACACAGCTTGTCTCCCAGCTCTTAAAGCCTTCCTACCCTATGCCCCTGCAAAAAGGAAATCTGATTTCATAAATATAAAGTGTTTCAATATCTTGAAAGCACTGAACACACACTGAAAATATACCTGAGATTACTGGTAGCTCTTATCCTGAAGAGTAAATCTGTATTCTTTCACCTGAGTTTATTATAACAAATTACAAATATACATGCTAAGCATAAATTCTTTAAAAGGAAAAATGCAAATATAGCAATAATAGTACAAAAGAAATATGCAGAAGATGACTATGTAAAACAAAAAATCTGTATTACAAAGAACAGAATCTGAAAAAAGAAAATTGAGAAACATCATCATAGATAACACAGACATTTATAAAAACCAAATCATAGATTTAAAAAACAGTGAAAAGGGAAGCAAACAAAAACCAAAAGTCTGGTCATAAACCCAAAATATTTAACCACAACGAATTCTGCTAAAAATAGTAACTATAAACAAGTCACTCCTCTTTTGCTCATACTTACAATACACTGAACCTTACAAATATTGATTGGATCTGTAAAGCTATATTTTGCTACCCTCTGTTCACTGGATGTTAATACCACTCAGTTTTATTAATAATAAATATTGAATTTAGCAGTTGCATAGCAACAGGGAATGTCTTATGCGCTATGCTTGACATTAATAAAAGGCAAATAAAGGAAGAACAAATACATTCAAAATTTATACCATGATCTCATAGAAAAGCCACGAAGTTAACAAATGCCATGGAAAACCAAAAACCGAAAAAGACAGTCATATTATGTTCAATCACTGGAGTTTAAAAAGTACCTCTACAAAATATAGTACATACAAAAATATTTTACTGGACTTGGCTACTTTCCAAAGAATTTCTAGCCAACATTACAACTGGTCTCAAAGCTGCTCTCCAGTCTCTTCCTCACTATAACCTACAGTATTAACAAGACTATTCCTTTTTGTTGTTGTTGTTCTTTTTCTAAAGAGAAGAGGAAGTTTATTTGGAGCTCATAGTTTCAGAGGTCTCAATCCATAGATGACTGGTTGTTGTCTGGGCCCAAGGTGAGGCAGCATATCATAGGGGGAAGGGCCCAGCAGAGGAAAACTGCACAGCTCAGGGAGAGGCCAGGAAGCAGAGAGAGCTCATCAAAGTCCTCCTAACACACTGCTTGAACAATGCTAACACCTCTTCAAAGCATACACTGCTTAAAGAACAAACCTCAAATTCTCAAGTCCAGCAATCAAAGATGCTTTTAATTTGATACCAATCTCCTTTCAGCAAGCTTGTTTGTCAGATCTTCCAGCTCATTCCCACAGATATGATCAGGTAGGCTTTCTACTGTGTTCAGCAATCATTTCTACCTCCTAATATTTTCTCAAGTCTTTGGATCTCACTTTTGCCCAAATCAAGTATCTCCTTCAACATGTTTAACAAATAGATATTCACTTATTCAACTTATATTAACTGAGAACCTACCAGGGACAGAGGCAACACTGAATAGGCAACGGTGAAGACATGGTGCCTCTTCTCATGCAGCTTTGGTTTCTAGTTTTCTCATTGTCAGAATTCTCAGATTCCTGCCTGCTTTTAAATAAAAGTTAACTGCCTAAGGTCTTATCTGCTTTCTGCTTTGTACAAAGCATTGACTATTTTACAAAATAAAAACTGTCATAGGTTACCTAAACTGTTTTTTTTTTTCTTTTCTTTTCACTTTTCATGTTTATCTTTCTCTTTAAGGAGACTTAAAGCTCCAGGAAGG
>CM053404.1:27728309-27775388 GCA_028644305.1 Xerus rutilus
CTGTAATCCCAGCACTTAGGGAGGCTGAGACAGGAGAATCGCGAGTTCAAAGCCAGCCTCAGCAATGGCGAGGCGCTAAGCAACTCAGTGAGACCCTGTCTCTACATAAAACACAAAATAGGGCTGGGGATGTGGCTCAGTGGTTGAGCACCCCTGAGTTCAATCCCCAGTACCAAAAAAAAAAAAAAAAAAAAAAAAGCTCCAGGAAGGCTAGGAAAGTCTTCCCATTTTCCTATTTCTCTTATACTAGGACTTCATAAGCCTGATTTTAAACTTCTGATGTAATCATACAGCTCAGGAAAACAGAAGATAGAATATTAACATTTCTCACAAATGCCCTTCTTCAATCTAAATTACAATCTCTACTATTTTTATTTCCAACCAAAGAGTGGAGAGCAGATTATGAATAGTAGTAACAAGATAGAAACATCAAATATACAACCAAGAAGGTTAACAATATAGCCTGTTACTTTTGAAATGAAGAAATACAGTATGAATAGAATGAAAAAATGGTTCCTAGGTCTTGAGAATCTCTCCCTGAAATTAACTAGTCTAAAGACTCACAGTATGAGAGAGGGCTGAGGAGAAGTGTGAATACTTCTTTGTTTTCTGTTGCTATAATAAGATATGTAAGACTGGATAATTAAGGAAAGAGGAATATTCTGGCTTATAATTTTAGAGGCTAGGAAACCCAAGTATATGGCACTGGCATTTGAGCTTCTGGTGAAGGCCTAGTACTGCTTTATCTCATGGTAGAAAGCAGAAGGGCAGGTGGGCAAGAGCAAAAGAGGAAACATGAAAGATGGATAAGCTTTATAACAAACTGCTCTCATAACTAACACAGTCCCTTGATGGGGAGAACTCAGAGTAAAATAAAGGCATTATCCATTCATGTGAGCTCTGTCCCTATAATCCAAACACTTCCCCTAGATCCGGCCTAACACTGCTGCTTGAGGAATTAAGGTTCCAACACATGAATGTTTGGGGTCACCTCAACCACAGCACAACATATCAGAAAATTGGCAATTTTTAAATTTTATTTGTTTATTTTTATGTGGTGCTGAGGATTGAATCCAGTGCCTCACACGTGTGAGGCAAGTGCTCTGCCACTGAGCTACAGCCCGAGCCCAGAAAATTAGCAACTTTGTATCAAGTCTCCCTGGATTCTGTTCTCAAGTTTATACAAAGTTTGGTGCTCAGTATTTAAAAACTTCAATCTTCAATAAAGTATTATTTTGTAAAGTATCATTTCAAAGATGTTTGCTGGTTACAGTAATCAATTAATATATTAATAAACAAGGAACAAACTGACAGTATCTGTAGTTCTTTGCTTAAAACTCAAGAGTGTATGACTTTTGCCGCCAGACTGAACTCAATACAACTAAGCCACAAAATTAAAGCAAATTAAAAGCATTGGATTATATAATCTTTTATATGCTAACAAAAATAACATAAGGTTATTTTGGTATTCTAGCTATCTCAGTATATCATTCAACCAAAGAAGTCTTGATGAACTTCTATAGGTAATGAACTATGTTCAACCACTCTTTCCCTCGTTACTCTTGGCAGTTCATCCCACTGCTGGGTAACTGCATTCAAGAATTTTCCGGGCTGGGGTTGTGGCTCAGTGGAAGAGCATTTGCCTAGCACATGTGAGGCACTGAGTAATCGAATCACATATAAATAAATAAAATAAAAGCCCATCAGCAACTAAAAAATATATTTTTTAAAAAAAGAGTTTTCCTCTCTCCCTGAGCTTCTGCTTCCAGCCCATGTCCTCTGATGGTCCCTACCTGCTGGTCTGGTAGTCACTCTTAGAATTACCTAGCACAATAATGATAACAAAACCTGACCAATATACTGAAGAGAAACAATTTAATCACAACTAATAACCCAAACTGAAACAGAAATAATGAAGAAAAAAATACTAAAGTATAAATAGCATTTCTATTGAGACCAGGGACATTTTGAAAAAAATTTTTAAAGAGCAAGTTTTGTTGTTGTTGTTTTGTTTTTGTTTTTTTAAAGAGAAAAAAAATGTCTTGGGAGGAGGAAAAAAGCTCAAACTGTCAAATACAGTTATGTACCACCTAACATTTCAGTCAACAACACATTGCCTACATGACAGGGTCCAGTAAGATTATAATGGAGGCAAAAAATTCCTGTTGCCTAATGATATCATAGCTGTAAACACAAAATCCTGTGTAATGATGTCACTAGTTTATATTTCCTATATAGTCAGCCCTTGACAACCTAGGGGTTAGAAGCACTGCCCTCAAAGCCCAGTGGAGAATATAACTTTTGACTCCTCCAAAACTTAACTATGAGTGCCTGCTGTTACCTTCCTGGTTACATAATTAATACATATTTTGTATGCTGTATATATTACATACAGTAGAAAATGTGTGAAAACCATGAGAGATCACTTTTTATAGAAATAAAATTTACCAGAGAGCTGAAGAACTCTCTTGAAGATTAGCATCACACAGCACACATGAGGCATCCTTGTAACTCTGGAGCTCACCACAATAGCAAGAGGCTATAAAACTATGATAGTAGTACAGTCTGATCTACATAAAGTTAACTACATAAAGTTAACTTTATGTAGTTATGGTTTAATATTGTATCAAATACTTATTTACATCTCTGTAAATGAGATGTAAACTGCAAATGACACAATGTATGGTATCTGTATGCATAAGTTTTGATCATTAACTTTCTATAATAGATTGCTATATATTTTATGGTACTAAATGATAAAATAAGACTATTCTCTACATGTATTTAAGCATTCACGATATACCAAACTTTTCCTTAATATTTCCATGCTATGTAGTTTGTCTTCAAGTGTTTTTTAAATTGTCACAAATCTCCAAAACATAAATATATAAATAAAATTGACATATAAGTAGACTCATGTAAGTTCAAACCTGGGTTGTTCGAGAATCATTTGTACTATATTTTTTTATTGTTACTTTAGAATGTACTCCCACTTAGAAAAGTTTGCTGTGAAACAGTATTTTGTGTTTTAGCAGCAGTAGCTTCATGTATGCCACTTCTCAACTCCAACAACAGGCCATGGCAAGTAACTGATTTATACTATCTATATTTGTATTAATACTCTATGATGTCATCAGCTGACAGTATATTTCTCATAATGTATCCGTCATTGAGCAACATGAGAATGTAGAGGTAATTAAATGGAAAAATATGCAACAAAGAAAATCGGCTTAAGAAATGCCTTCACATAATGTGTAATAAAAAGTCAGAGATCAGTGATGCAGATGGCCAGAACATTCTATACCTGTAAAGTATGATTTACTACAGAAGAATAAAGGGAAAGAACGAAAATTTTAAAAGTCAAAATCAATTTTTCTCTTATTTGTTGTCAGAACTTTATTTATTTATATGTGGTGCTGAGAATCGAGCCCAGTACCTCACACATGCTAGGCAAGTGCTCTACCCCTGAGCTACATATAACCCCAGCCCCAAAATCAATTTTTAAGGAAGGAAAAAAGAAAAGAAGAAAAAGACTTCCTACTGAATGATAACTGACTTGAATCTTCATCTAAGGGACTCCATGAAGGACTGAGACAGAATACCCGGGCCAGGGGTGTACATGTGTAGCTCTCCTAAGGAAATGCCTGAACTAAATACCTGAGAATAAAAAGTATAAAAGCTCCAAATAAGGGAAAATTTTAGTTAAAATAAGAGGAAAGCGATTTAAGACTGCCATTTAAAACTAGGCAGATATAAATGCTAAAAGCCTAGGGAACTGTGTTTACAAAATTCTAGGGGGACAAGTACTTTATGTGAGCAATCTATTATTTGTGGATACTGGCAAAACAGACATTTCTAGATATGCTCTTATCTGGAAAGTGAAACTGCCATTCATTCTGGGGATGAATGGTTACTCAAAGTAGTCTGGATAAATAAAAAATTATTCAGATTAAGGATCTGAAAAGGGAAAGCACTGTTTGTGTGTTAAAGAAAGAAGTCAGACTGCTTGCTAAGTCCTTATTTTTAAAATCTCTTCTTTAGCTGTACTCTTCATTTTCAAGTATTTTTATTTGTGCCTTTTATTCCTTGATCAATGTGACCAGTTTTTCTTCTAATATCCACTCTTGACCTTTTAAAATCTTTTCTATTGTTTGTTCTTTATTTTAATAAATGTTGCTATAATTTTTTACTTTATCTATTTTCTTTGGTTCTATGCTGTTGTATTTCTTTTAACTTATGTTAAAGATTTGTTCACTTATTCTCGGGCTTTCTTTAAAAAATAAGTATGGAGATGACTTACGAGAACCAGAATTTCGTCAGTATTGGGCGGGGGGGTGGGGTGGGGGGGGTTACCAGGGATTGAACTCAAAAACTACTCAACCACATCCGCACATGCCCACATCCCCAGCCCTACTTTGTGTTTTATTTAGAGACAGGGTCTCACTGAGTTGCTTAGCACCCTGCTGTTGCTGAGGCTGGCTTTGAACTCGTGATTTTCTTGTCTCAGCCTCCCAAAGTGCTGGAATTACAGGTGTGTGCCACCGTGTCCAGCACAGAATTTTATTTTGTATAAAGTAGTAGTCTAGGATAAACAAAAAGTGGGATAATCCATATAATGCTATACAATTACAGTATGAATGAATAAACCTTTAAAACTTTTTACTAAATGTAAAGGGCCAGACATAAAAGACCATAGTTGAGTCCATTCATGTGAAATGTACAGAAGAGGCAAATCTACAGAGACATTCCTAGGGTTACGAGTGAAAAACGGAAATAACTGTAAATGGGCACCCAATTCTTTTTGTAGTAATGGCAACATTCTAAAAATCAGATTGCAATTAATGTTGTACAATTCTGTGAATGTAATAAAAAATCAGTGAACTAGATATAAAAAATGGGCAGATATAAAGGACACAAATTATGTTTAAATAAATCTGTCAACAAAACAGTAAGTACTTTAATGTATTTCTGGTAAATATTAGTCATGTTTTAAGAAAATCTGGCCCATGAGAGAGCCAGTCTTGTGACTCTAAGATGTATGGATGAACAGCTGATTTAGACTTGTGATTTTAGGCTGAAATCTTATGTTTTATACTGTATTAGAACACTTAAAAAATGCAATCACTAATTTTAAATTATTAAAGATTTAAGTTTGTAGAAGTCTTAAGTCAATAAAGAAAAACAAAAATTTTAATTTATAGTTATGAAAATATCAAGTTTATTAAAATTTGCTAGAGTACAATGTACATTTAAGAATTGTTTTAAATTCACAAATTTAAATTATTGTGAACATAAATCAAAAATCAAAGAAGCTGTTATCTTCTCTATAAACAAAGTCACCCCATAAAGGAGATTACTTGTAAAACCTCATATTTAATAAGAAGGACCAATAAAATGTTTATACAGAGTTCAGTACTGTGAGCATACAGATGTGTTTAAAAAATGTTCTGCCATAAAGATACTTATAATTTTAGCCAAGAAGTAAAAATTAGTACACATTTCTACTATCATGAAGACACTATAATCTCTTTATCTCTTGCCCCAGAGCACATTTCTAATAGCCTACTTCATATTATCACCAGATACCCCAAATATACCTCAAAAAGCAAATCATTTTCTTTTCCTTCAACTCAACCATTGACTCTTGAATTTCTTTCCAGGAAAACGACATCATCAATCCCTCCTCCATTCCAAGTCATTCAGGTTAGAAATCTCTTATCGGTTATGATTCTGTTAAGTCAGGGAGTTTTCCAGTCAAAATCTTGTTCATTCTACTTCAGAAAGATCCCTCCAAATCTGTTCTTTTCCACTCATTAACTTAGTCCATCACCATTTCTTATCTTACCAATTATAATAAATATCAGTCTTAATAATCACAGCCGTTGTCATTAATTGAGCCATGCAAGCACTGTGGTCAGGTACATTGTATACAATTCAACAAAATCTTCAGAGGAACATAGTGAAACAATTATTATTGCCACTTAGTACAGGTAAGAAAACTGAAAAACCAAAGCAGCTAAACTATCCCAACTACAAAAAGGTTTAAAAACCATGCCTCTGATTCTAAAATCCAGGCTATTACATTACCTATTAATTATATCTTTGAACTTGTAAGTCATCTTATTTTTTCAGCATTCCTCTATACCATTATCTCTATCAGAACCCATCCTTCACACTGCTACTAAACTTCATTCTTTCTAGATTTTAAAAACATTTGATGACTTTCCACTGACAATATTGAAGACTTCAATTTTCTGGATGGCTTTCAAGATCATAGATCTGATCTCATGCTACCTTTTCAGTCTCCCCTGTCATCATTTTCTACATAAAGTATGCTCTGGTCACATTTATGAAACATTACATACATTTCACTGCTTTTACACATTATATTTCAATGCTTCCATACCCTTTGAACATGGCATGTCCTCAACCTACAATGTTCTTCCTACAACCCCCAATCTAGTAATTGTAGTGCATCCCTTATCTCACCAAGCCCCAAGGCCAAGTTAGGAACACCTTTCATCAGTGCTGAAGTTATATTATCTATAAACTAACTTCATTTGTTTATTTATTTGGCATTTAATTCATTAGATTTAGAGCAAATATCTGAAGCTTATTCATATTTTAACATCAACCTGTTCCTTAAAACTACAGTCCTCAAGTATGTATGTACTCAATAAATGCTTGATAAATACAAATATTTTTTCTAGTGCCTACACCCTTACAATTACTGACTGATAGAAGATTTTCTGAGGATTCCAATTTGTGTGTCTGGCAATGTTGAAGGCTTGAAGAAATAAAATAAATAAAACAGGATAACTGATATTTGATGGAAAAAGGATGGCTTTCTGTTTCAGCTCAACTAAGTTTCCTGTTATTATGGATTAAACCCATAAACCCAGAACATAATTAAGGGCTCTCTTTGCTGGCCTCAAGAACAGAAAGGCAAAAATTTTTCATTTTTTTGTACAAAGCTTATAATCAAAGCAAAAGCAGAAATAAATTGGAAAAGATAGAGGACTCAAAAATAGTGGTATTCATAGGTAAAGGGAATATATATTCAATAGATAGAACATTTCCAAAAATAATTTCTCTTATATACATAATGCCATAAATAGTATTCCAAGATGCTAAGTAACCAAGATCACAAAGATAGTTAAGTAGCGAGGTCAGTTGGAAATCTGAGGTCTTTGGAAATCTAAGAACACTTTTTACTTTATACGTGTGTGTGTGTGTGTGTGTGCGCGCACGCGTGTGTGTATATACATATATCAAACTGTCTTACGTGGAATAATTATGCTTAGAAAGAAGCCATTTAAATGCAAATATGAAGTTGATCAGAAATGAGTCAATTATATCAGCAGTTCACAATCTCTAGGCTACAATCCCTTAGAGGACCTTAGTCATTACAAGGTCAGTAAATCCATATGAGCACTGCTTATAAATTAAATAAGAATGTGCTTGCATACACAGTCACTACTCTTGTGAACACATCTTGCTGTGAACAAGATACATATTTACTTAAAAAGCATTACTTAGATGGGAGTATAGCTCAATGGCAGTTAGTCTAGCAAGCCCAAGGCCCAGGGTTCCATCTCTAGCACTGTGAGAAAAAAAAAAAAAAAGTAAAGTAAAAAGCATTACTGAATTCAAAATAGCCCCTGTCATCACATTATCTTCTCAAAGATGATAAATGCACAGTTACAATGTGGTCGGTAAGCAACTTCTTTTGGTTTTCTGCCCTTTAGATGGAAATTTAAAAGGAGACTTCATACTCACTGGAGTCATGGAGTTAACAAAAACAAAACTACAAGCTCAAGGATTTCCTTCACTTTATGTAAAATGGGAATTTCTGTAGTTGAAAACACAGAGATTAAAAATTTACATTTTAAGGTTCTTGGAGGGAAGGAATGTTCCTTTTCTCCCTCTCCCATCCTCTATTCCTTTACAGATTTATTCCCTTCTTTCCAGAGTTAGACCCAGCCCTATATCTAGCATGCTTATAGAAGTTTTATGTTGTTATGAGATTCATTTGTTTTCGGTATGTGGATCTCAGTGACTCTATTTTAAAATTATTCATATTTCCCATTTCCTCACAAAAGTCTACCTAACACAAGCATTTCAGTTTACTGTACTTTTGAATAATAAAAAAATGTGAGTAACATTAGGTATGCCCAAACAACATTCCTATCATCTCTCATACTCTCTAAATATCAGAAATACCATTAACATCCAAATGAGTGTTATTGTACAAAGTAGTCACCTTAGGAGAGGTCACAATACAATGATGTTCCTGAGGGTATCACATTGTAGTCTACCTCCCTGCCCACTGCCACCCACCTCATGCAATAAAACAGTGCTACTGTTTGAATGTAGTTAGTGTTCCCCAAAGGTCTATGTATTTAAGGCTTGGTCCCCATGTTGGCACCTTTAGGAGGTGAGGCCTAGTGGGAGATCCCTATGTCGTAGAGGCATGTCCCTGAGTTTGTGGGATCTCACTAGTCCTCTTCTTGCTTTGCTTCCTGGCTCACAAGGTAGGTTAGAAGGGTACTCTGCCATATGCTCATGCCATGATATGCTGTCCTCACCAGGGATTCAGAGCAACAGGGCCGCTGGATCTTGGACTGGAAATCTCCAGAACCATGGGCCAAAAGAATCCTTTTCTCTTTGTAAGTTAATTGCCCCACACAGTTCATTGCAGTGATGGAAGGCTAACACATAGTTTCAGGAAAAAATTAGTTTAAATAAAGTAAAAAGCTTTTCCTGTTTCTGAGGTTTTTTTTCCCCTGGTGTATCTAGACATTCACTGAGTTTAATAGTGAATGTTCACAGATTGAGTTTAATATCAATCTGTTCATGCTATCTCCACTATTACCCAAATATAAAACTTATATTAAAATATAAAAGTTACCAGATGGCTACATAGAGAATTATAAAATAAAGCATTATAAGGAGAGTGTTATAACAGTCTTGGCAAGAGATACTGCAGCAGTAGGAAAGGAGATAGAGAGTGACTAGACATAAGATATATTTTGAAGATAAAATCAACTTGCCTTGATGCACTGTTGTAGAATGCAACAGAAAGGCATTTTTAAATATGACACTTAAGTTTTTGGTCTGTGGAATGAGTGAATGGTAGTGTAACTTTCTAGAATGGAGAAGACTGGAAGAAAAACAGGTTTGGCAGACAGTTCATTTTGGGACAAGTGTCTTAGAAATCAAAGTGGGTACATATAGAGGCATCTGAAAAGGGGAATTTGAGTTAGTTAATAGGGGAGTTAAAGGGAGAGACTGGGTTAAGGATATAAAACTGGAGATCAGCAAACTATCGATAGAATTTAAAGCCTTGATTCTAGATAAGGTCATACTAAATAAACGAGAGCAGAAGCCAGGCACAGTGGTGCACGCCTGTAATCCCAGCACTTTGGGACGCTGAGACAGGAGAATTGTCAGTTCCAAAGCCAGTCTCAGCAATGGAGAGACAGATGAGACCCTATCTCTAAATAAAACACAAAAAGGGCTGGGGAAGTGGCTCAGTGTGGTCAAGAACTCCTGAGTTCAATCCCCAGTACCCACCCCCCCAAAGCATAAATGGAGCAAACCTCAATTAAAAGGCATGAAGGGGCAGAATGGATTTTAAAACATGATCCAGTTTTATGCTTTCGAGAGACTTGTTTTAGAGTCAGAGTCACACAAAAAAGTTGAAAGTGAAAGAAAAAAGTCTATGCAAGTTGTAACCAGAAGAGATGGAGTGACTACACATTCAACCGCTTTTCAACAAGGGACTAATTCCAAGACTTCTAATGGAGGCCTGAATCTACAAATTATTACTCAATCCTATATACACAATGCTTTTTCCTACACATACATACTTATAATTAACCTATAAATCAGGCACAGTAAGAGATTAACAATAACTAATATAAAAGAACTATAACAATGTACTGTAGTACAGTTATGTGAATGATCTTCTTAGTCCAAACCTATTCTTGAATCTGTATAATCATTCCTCATTTGCAATAAATGGCTTGGTGTCAATCATTTCAGGGAATAACTTGCTGAAGTCTTTGTATAGGCTCAATGCTTTCTGGTACAACACTTTGCCCTTAAATGAAAATCATTTTCTGTTCATGCTTTCTACCCACAAATTTAATGTCTTTTCCATTTTAACTAAGTACTTATCATTGTGCATTGTGGCTATAACTTCTACAGTCCTTAGTGTGATGGCAAAACTAGCAGTGACTTCTTGTTACTGCTTCACAATTTCACATGTATACCTATTGTTTTTACTGCAGATTTTAGCAACCTTAGCATACAATTTTTAAAAATTTCTTATTAGTCAAGAACTTTCACCTTTTCACTTAAAGGAAGCACTCCACAGTTTCTCTTTGGCATTGCCAGCATCACTACCCTTGTGCTTTGGGGCCATTATTAAGTAAAATAAAGTTAACTTGAACACAAGCACTATGATAACGTAATAGTTTATATGATAACTGAGATGACTACCAAGTATCAGGCAGGGAGTGTATATAGCATGGATATGCTGGACAATGCGAAAATTCATGGCCCATCAGATGGTGTGAAATGTCAAGACACTACTCAGAAGAGCACACAATTTAAAACTTATGCATTGTTAATGCTAAAATTTTCTATTTTATATTTTTGGGTTATAGTTGGCTGCAGAGAATGAAACTGTGGCAAGCAAAACCTTGCAGAGGGAGGGAAGGCTACTGTATTAGCATCAGGTGAGGGCTGAGATACAGCTCAGTGGTAAAGCACTTGCCTGCATGTGTAAGATCATGGGTTCCCAACACTGCAGTGGGGGAAAAAAGGTTAAAAAATCAGATGAAATAGATGTTGCTGTGGTCTGAACGCTTGTGTGCCTCCTTGCGAAACCCTTATATTGAAATCCTATCCCACCAATGATAGTATTAAGAAGTAGAGTCTTTGGAAAGTGATTAGATCAAGAGGATAGAACCCTGGTGAATGGGATTAGTACTCTAATGAGAGAGACCATCATGAATTAGAAAGTGGGCCCTCACCAAACACGAACTCTGCTTCCCAGCTTCCCAAACTGTGGGAAATAAATTTCTGTTGTTTATAAGTCATCCAGTCTATGCTATTTTGTTATAGCAGCCTGAACAGACTAAGACTATAAATTGGCAGGAGTAGGTAATGCTGTAACAAATATCTAAAAATATGGGAGCTGCCTGCCTACTCAGTATTGTGGGTTGAACTCAGGGGCTCTCTACCATTAAGACTACATCTTCAAACCTTTTCATTCTTTGTTTAGAGACAGGTTCTCACTAAGTTGCCCAGGGCTGGCCTCAAGCTTGCTATTTTCCTGCTTCAGCTTTCCAAGTTGCTGTGATTTACAGGTATGTGCCACCTCACCTAGCATGGCAGCTGTTTTTGGAGTGGATGCTGGGGAGAAACTGGAAGAGTTTGGAGGTGCATGCTTTGTGGAGTTCTCTTGCCAAGAACAAGTTGTTATAGGTGATTCTGGTGAGGACTAAGGAGAAGAAAGAGCTAAGAGAATGCCTCAATCTTCTTAGAGAATGCCTACTAAGCAGTTATGAACAAAATTTTGCTAGAAACAGACAGTAAAGGCCTTTCTAATGAGATCCCAGGTGGAAACAAGGGACATGTTACTGAACAATAGAGTAGCTAGTCCCCTTGTTATGAAGTTGTTACGGTTTAGATATGAGGTATCCCCCAAAAGCTCACGCGTGAGATAGTACAAGAACATTCAGAGATGAAATGATTGGGTTATGAGAGCCTTAACCCAATCAGTGAATTAATTCCCTGATGGAGACTGACCGAATAGTAAGTAAAGACAGGTAGGGTGGGGCTGGAGGAGTTGGGCATTGGGGGGCATGCCTATAGGGTATATATTTTATGTATCTCTGCTTCTGATGTGATGTTCTGAAATGCTTCCCTCCACCACATTCTTCTGCCATGATGTTCAGCCTCACCTCAAGCCCCAAGGAATGAGGTCAGCCATCTATGGACTGAGATCTCTGAAACCATGATTCCCCAAAAGCTTTTCTCTCTTTGAAACTGTTCTCGTCAGGTCCTTTGGTCACAGAACGAACGAAAAAGCTGGCTAAAACAAAAGTGGAAAAGAACTTAGCTGAACTGTGTTCATTCCTAGTATTTTGCAACAAATCAAACATGTGCACAATGAAAATGAATGTTTACCTAAGGAAATATCTAATGAAAGCATTGAAGGTTTCCTCCTGACTACTGAGAGTAAAAAGGGAAGGAATTTTTTTTATCAAAAGGAGAAAACATGAAAGATTAAGGAAATTCTTAGTTTATCCATATTATAAAGTGTAAGGAATGAGAAACATGTTTAATAGAGAATGCCAAGGGTGAGGCCAAATAACTATCTGATATTTTAGTCAGCTAGTACCTATCATTCCCAAAATTAAATTCAGAAAGTACCAGGCTACCCTTCTCACAAGACCAGGATGAAAAAGCCCTAGCTAACACAGGACTATCACAAAGAGCTCCCAACAGGGCCAGGAATTCCATCCTTGAGGAGCAATGAGTATGTGACTCAGGTACAAACTTTCAAAGATGCTGGCCTCTGGAAAACGGCCAGGGCGCATGACAACATGACCACCCTACTGGGTCCAAAAGATGGTATCCTCCCTACCATCTTCATTGAATCTGGAAGGTTTTATATTGTTTGCTCTACTGGTTTTTTTTTTTTTTCTTTCTTTTTTTTTTTGGTACTAGAGACTGAACTCAGGGGCGACCACTGAGCCACATCCCCAGCCCTATTTTGTGTTTTATGTAGAGGCAGGGTCTCGCCGAGTTGCTTAGCGCCTCGCCGTTGCTGATGCTGGATTTGAACTCGCGATTTTCCTTTCTCAGCTTCCCTAAGTGCTGGGATTACAGGTCTACTGGGTTTTGAACTTGTTTGGGGCCTATTTCCTCTTTCTTTGTTCCCATTTCTCCTTTTTGAAATGGAAATATCTATCCCACTAATATACTTTGGAAGTATATAACATGTTTGATATCATATCAAATGTATTTAGAGGAGGGGCAGGGGTGTATGCTAAGGTCTGCATGTTTGTGTCCTCCTCAAATCCCTATGTTAAACTACAAATCCCCAAGATGATGGGATTAAGATATGGGGCCTTTAGGAGACCCCCCATCTCTTTCATGAGAGCTACTAGAAACATCTGAGTAGTGCCTTGATAAAAGACTCCCAAGACTCTTTATCTTTCAATCACATGACAACATAGTGAAAAAACAGCTGTCCATGAACTAGGAAGCATGCTCTCCCCAGATCCCAAATCTGTCACAACCTTTATTGTGGCATTCCCAGCCAAAAGAACTGAGGAAACAAGTTTCTTTTATTTATAAGCACTTGGTCTATGATATTGTTATAGAAGCCCAAACAGGCTAAGACAGACATTAAGATTAAACTTGTTGGGCTGGGGTTATGGCGCAGTGGTAGCGTGCTCGCCTAGCACGCGGGAGGCACTGGGTTCGATCCTCAGCACCACATAAAAATAAAGATATTCTGTCTACCTACAACTAAAAAATAAATATTAAAAAAAAAAAGATTAAACTTGTTAAAAAGACAAAGAACAGTATGTAATGAAAAAATAGTCAATTCATCAAGATTTAATATTTAAAAAACATGTGAACTTTAATGACAGATTTCCAAAGTGAGAGAAAGATGGCTCAACAGTAATTATCTAGAGACTCAAACACATCACTTTCAATAATGAATGATACAGGACTGGGGTTGTGGCTCAGTGGTAGAGTACTTGCCTAGCATTTGTAAGGCATGGGTTCAATTCTCAGCACCACATATAAATAAATGAATAAAATAAAGGTCCATCAACATCTAAAAAATTTTTTTAAAATGAATGATACAGCTGAAAAAGAGAGAAACAGAAGACTTGAACTACACTATCAATCAACTAGACCTAAACACAGAATATGTAAACCAACATTAGAATACTCATTCTCAAGTACATATGAACATCCTCATGGTGAGACCATATATTTAAGTTACAAAAAAGTCTCAGTAAATTTTAAAAAGACAGAACATGTAAGGTATCTTCTCCAACCACAATTTAATGAAATTAGAAATTAAATGAAAAACTCACAAATACATGAAAATTAACACATTCTTAAGCAATCACTTAGCAAAAGAAGTAATCACAAAAAGTTGAAAATGAGGAAAGATTGAAAAGGGAGACAGAACATTCCAAAATGTATGGGATGAAGTAAAAGCAATACTCAAAGGAAATGTATACCTGTAAATATCTACATTTTAAAAAATGAAGAAATATTTCAAATGAATAACCCAACAGCCTCCAATGTTTTAATTCATTTCATCTTGAGAAATTAGAAGAAGAAACCAAGCAGAAGAAAGGAAATAATAAAGGCTAGAGTGGGACCAGGGACAGAGCACTTGCCTAGCACGCATGAAGCCCTGGGTTTGATCCCTAGAGAAACACACAAACATACACCAAAAAATTAGGGACAGATTTTTGAAAGGAGAGGCTAGAATAGATTGGGGGGGGGGGGGCACGGTGGTCACTGAAACCAAAACTTCTCTGAAAAAGCCAACAATGGTAACAAAACTTTAGCTAGACTGACCCCCCCCAAAAAGGGGGGATTATAAGAAAATACCATTATTTTATGCCAACAAATTAGATAACCTACATAAAATGGACAAATCTCTAGAAACAAAATACCAAAACTGACCAAACAAGAAATTTTAACATCTGGTTTACCCACAAGTAAAAATACTAAAATGACAATAAAACTTCCAACAAAGGAAAAACATATGGGTTCACTGGTAAATTCCACCAAACATTTGAAGAAGAGCTAGCACCGATCCTTTTCAAACTCTTTTTTTTTTAGTTGTATTTTATTAGCTACAAACAGCTTTTACATTTTTAACACCTCATATATGTTGGCCTTCCCCATTGGAATCTAAGTAGTCCAACTCTACCAACTTATTCCAATCTGGCCTCTAAAGCAGAAGATTTATGACGTTTGTTTAGGTGGAAATTTCTTGTCAAGAGACAGTTTTTTGGAATGGCACAACATCTTTGTTCTTGATCATCTTATTGAGATCCTATAGGCAGAGAATGACAAAGAAAACCTTCCTATTTGCATTTAAAGAATTAACATTTAGGGGGTGGGATTGTGGCTCAGGGTAGAGTGCTTGCCTTCCATGCGTGAGGCCTTGGGTTCGATCCTCAGCACCACATACAAAGCAATAAAATAAAGACACTGTGTCCACCTACAACTAAAAAAAAAAGTTTAAAAAGAATTAACATTTAAACATTTAAAGAGGAACTAACACCAATCCTTTTCAAACTCTTAAACCAAAAAAAAAAAAGAATAAACACTAAATCTCATTCTATGAGGCTAATATTATCCTAATACCAAAAACAGACAATGACATCACAAGAAACTATAGACCAACATCCCTCACAGACACAGATACAAGTACCTTCAAATAAACACTTGCAAACCAAATTCGGCAGCATATTAAATGGACTACCCATTGTGGATTTAGCCTAGGAAGCAAGAGTAGTTCAACACAACAATATTGGCTGGGGAAAAAAAGTCCGTCACCATATTAATAGAACAAAGGAGGAGAAAACAGAAGATAGATCATCTCAATTGAAACAGAAAATAAACAATCTAGGAGCTTTCACAACCTGATAAAGGCATCTATGAAAAACTCACAGCTATCATCATACTTAATAGTGAAAGGTTGAAAGCTTCTCTAATCAGGTACAACACAAGGATGTCTGCTCTTACTACTTCTTTTTAACACTATCTGGACAGTCTAGCCAGAGAAATGAGAAAAAGAAAAGGCATCCAAAATGAAAAAGTAAAGCTACTTCTTTTCACTGATGACATGATTTTATTTTTTATTTTTTGGTACCAGGGATTGAACTCAGGAAGGAGTACTGGACCACTGAGCCACATCCCCAGCCCTATTTTGTGTTTTATGTAGAGACAGGGTCTCACTGAGTTGCTTAGCTCCTCGCTGTTGCTGACACTGGCTTTGAACTCGTAATTCTCCTGTCTCAGCCTCCCAAAGTGCTGGGATTACAGGTGTGCGCCACCACGCACGGCTGACATGATTTTTAAATATCAGTAGTGGGGACTGAACTCAAGGACTTGCACGTGCTAAATAAGCACTCTATCTCTGAGCCACATCCCCAGACCTCTTTTAAAATACTTTTTTTGGGGACAAGTTCTCCCTAAATTACCCACATTAGCCAGGAACTTGTGGTTCTTCTGCCTCAGGCTCCTGAGTTGCTGGAATTAAAGACATGCACCACCACACCTAGCAACATGATCTTATATATAGAAAATCCTTTTAAAAATCCACCCCAAAACTCTATTAGATCTAATAAACAAATTCAGCAAGGTTGGAGAATACAAGACCAGCACCAGTTAAGGTAAAGAATAAAACTAGAGAAATCACAATTCCTAATCTCAAAGCTATTACAAAGCTATGACAAACACAAGTGTGGTGACTGCACAAGGATATATACAAGAACCAACAGAACAGAACTGACAGACCAGAAATATGCCATATGGACAATTCATTTTCTTTTTCTTTATTTTTTTTAAGGGGGGCACACTACTGGGAATTGAGCCCAGGGGCACTTTATCACTGAACTATATCCCCAGTCCTTTTTATTTTAAGACAAGGTCTTGCTAAGTTGCTATAGTTGGCTTTGAACTTGCGATCCTCCTGCCTCAGCCTCCCCAAATCACAAGAATAGGTATGTGCCATGAGGCACATACTAGAGTCTAGTATTCTGAATAAAGAACTCTTAGAACTCAATAAAACGGTAACTCTAAAATAGAGACAAGCAAAGGGTTTGAACAGATGCTTCTTCAAAGATTTATAAATGGGGGGCTGGGGTTATGGCGCAGTGGTAGCGTGCTCGCCTAGCACGCGGGAGGCACTGGGTTCGATCCTCAGCACCACATAAAAATAAAATAAAGAGGGGCTGGGATTGTGGCTCAGCGGTAGAGCGCTTGCCTCGCATGCGTGAGGTCCTGGGTTCGATCCTCAGCACCACGTACAAAGCAATCAAATAAAGACATTGTGTCCATCTACAACTGAAAAAATATTTAAAAAAAAAAAAAAAAAAAAAAAAAAAAAAAAAATAAAATAAAGATATTCTGTCCACCTACAACTAAAAAATAAATATTTAAAAAAAAAAAAAAAAAAGATTTATAAATGGCCAATGCATGTGAAAAAGATGGTTAATGACACCAATATGGAAATGCAACTGTTATGGTTTAGATGTAGGGTGTCCCCCAAAAGCTAATGTGAGACAAGCAAGAGGGTTTAGAGAAATGACTGGGGTTATGAGAGCCTTAGCTCAATAACGGCATTAATCCAGACAGGAATTAACTGGATGGTACAGGTGTGGCTGGAGGAGGTGGTAAATGGGGGTATGCCTTTGGGGTATATATTTTGTACATGGTAAGGGAAGCTCACTTGCCTCTCTGCTTCCTGTGCCGTGTTCAGAGACACTTTCCTCCACCACACTCTTCTGTCATGATATTCTGTCTTACCTAGGGTCCACACAGCAATGGAGTCAGCTGTCTGAAATGAGACCTGTGAAATCATGAGTGCCAAATAAACTTTTCCCTTTGGGCAGAAAAGCTGACTAAAAAATGAAATTGAAAACCATAATAGGATACCACTTCATACCCACTAAAATTGCTTTGGGGTAAGGGAAGAGGGGAATATGACCATCTTTATTTAAAATAATTAAGGGGAACATATTATCAAGAAATATTAGAAAAGGACATCCCTTTTGCCGGGTGTGGTGGCGCATGCCTGTAATCCCAGCACTTAGGGAGGCTGAGACAGGAGAATCACGGTTCAAAGCCAGCCTCAGCAATGGCGAGGCGCTAAGCAACTCAGTGAGACCCTGTCTCTACATAAAACACAAAATAGGGCTGGGGATGTGGCTCAGTGGTCGAGTGCCCCTGAATTCAATCCCTGGTGCCAAAAAAAAAAAAAAAAAAAACATACTAGAAAAGGACATCCCTTTTAACAAAGACACAGAATAAATTTTAAAGTACCCAAATATTAAACTTTAAGTAGAACTTGATCAGCATAAATTCACAAGTGAAATTCTGTATTTTGAATTAATGTTCTAATACTAAGAGAAACAAATAACAAGTCAACTATTAATGCTATTTTTAAAAGATTTGATTTACTAAGCTCAAAACACAATGAGTCCGATTCTTAAAGCTCTATATTACTATGCAGATATTCACATGAGTTGCGATGTTTTAAGTAACTGTAAAGCATGTGTTTCTTTAATTACTGAAGCTGAGTGTGTGGTGAGGTACATACGTAATCCCACCAGCTTGAGAGGCTCATGCAGGAAGATTCCGAGTTCAAAGCCAGCCTCAGCAAGACTCTGTCTCTAAATAAAATATCAAAAAGGGCTGGGGATGTGGCTCAGTGGTTAAGCACCCCTAGGTTCAATCCCTGGTACCAAAAAGTAAAAATTAAAATAACCACTGAAGCCAAAATAATGTAATATGATTTCAGGTTGTTTTCCCACAAGGTCTATAAAGATTTACAGAAAATTTCCTGTTGAACAGTGATAGATTTCTAGGTGGAACCCAATTATTCAGGTTAAGTATGCAGAAATAACTTAGAAGTTCTGAAACTACAAAAATATCTAGATATACTGGATAAAATCTGTATAAGCACACACGTATGACCTCCACATACACATATTCAATGCATAGCTAAGCTCAAAAGATAGGTGGAAATTCCTCAAGTCAAAAAAATGAAGGAGAATCTGGAAGGCACAGTTCAGTGTGCTGATACATAGAGTGGATTATATATGAATAACTTCTAGGAATGGTGGTTTTAACACTCATGCAAAGATACAAAAGGTGCCTTATGAAGATGAAACAGACTCCTATAAAAGTGAAGACCCTAGAACAATGTTACCCAAGTGTGCCACATTATCATCTCACAGCTTGGTTTCCTAGAAATGCAAACTCTTGGACCCATCTCAGACCTACTGAGTCAGAACTTCTGAAATGGGCTTGGGAATCTTAAAGAAGCTTTCTAGGTGATTCATATACTTACTAAAATTTGAGAAGTGTTGTCCCAGAAACACTGCTCCCTTAGGTGCAGTAAGGATTAAATGGAGGGGAGGGAAACTATCCGCTGGCAAAAAGATTATTTTTGCTGCTTCTCCTAAGAAGAGAGGAATGCAGCTTTACTGGAGAAACTGAACCCCTTTGTGCCTTATGTAAGTTTCGGAATCCAAATATACACTACCTTCAGCAGTTTTCAAAATGTGTGGTCCCAGGATTACTTAAAACTCCCTAAAGTTATTGAAGACCCTGAAGAGTTTTTGTTTATGTGGGTAATACCTACTGCTGTTTGCTGTGTTTGAAATTTAAAAAGAAAAACTTTAAACCCTCAAAATACAAGACTCACAATCCATTAGCACTCAGAGTGATATTATATCCCATACCTCTGGAAAACTTCACTAGAGAATGAAGGGTGAAAAGGCACATTTTGGTATTATGAAAATACTGTTGGCCTGAGCTCAGGGGTCCCTGTGCTATACTTTGAGAATCCTCCACTACCTGAACTGCTTAGGAACTCCTAATTCTAAACGTAACATAAAGTTGGCCCTCTATGTTACTAAAGTGGACAGAGGATGACTAGTAAGGAGAAGCTCTTAGAATCTGCTCACACAGTATTTCTATAGGGGTGAGGAGGGGAAACATTCAGTAAAACACAAGCCCTCCCACAATTAAAAACTAAAATTTACAGAGAACAATTTGTCATAGCAATGAGAAAACAACAGGAGTAAGATCCCCAAAACTTAAAAGTTATAATTCTATAAATTTACAATTATTACAGAGAAAAATATTATTTAATAGTACAGCGTATTAATAAATTTTGAGATGACATATATTATTTTATGTGTATGCTATGATGTAGGCCCGTTTAAGAAAGATTCTACCTTTTTTTTTCTTTGATTTTTGAGGTGATGGGGAACAAACCCAAGGCCTGAGAATGCTAGGCAAGGGCTCTACCACTGAACTATATCCCCAGCCTAGATTCCACATTCCTTAAGCTTTAAGAAACTTTTCTCTAGATTTAGCCATCCCACAATGTACACATAAATCAAAACATGTCGCAGACCACAAATATATGCATTTTTCATGAACTATAACATATAAT
Organism: Xerus rutilus; assembly: GCA_028644305.1. NCBI lineage: Eukaryota > Metazoa > Chordata > Mammalia > Rodentia > Sciuridae > Xerus > Xerus rutilus. The sequence continues at coordinate 27,748,561 of CM053404.1, forward strand.
AATTAATTTAAAAAGAAACTACCTCTTCAGAGAATGAGAAAACAAAGCATAAGGTGGGAGAAAATTTTGCATAAGACACCTGATAAAGGACTATTATCCAAAATCAATTAAAATTCAACAAAAACAATCCAAATGCAAATGAGCAAAAGACTTTAACTGATACCCAAAAAGAAAACATGCAGATGGCAAATAAGCAAATGAAGAGTTCAACATCATATATTAGTAAGGAATTACAAATTTAAAAAATGAGATTCTACCACACACTTATAAGAATGGGCAGAATATAGACATCAAATGTTGGTGAGGACACAGGGCAATAAGAACTCTAATTCACTATTGGTGGGAATGTAAAATAGTAGTCACCGTGGAAGACAGTTTAGCAGTTACTTATAAAATTACACATACTCTTATCATACAATCCAGCATCACACTTTTGGTATTTACCCAAATGAACTGAAAACATGCCCACATAAAAACCGGCAAATGAATGTTTATAGAAGCTTTATTCATAACTGGTAAAACCTAGAAGCAACCAAGATGTCCTTCAATAAGTGAAAAAACAAACTAGTATATCCAAACAATGAAATATTATTTACTACTAAAAAGAAATGAATGCCTTGTGTCACGAAAAGGCACAGAGGAAATTTAAATACATATTACTAAATGAAAGAAGCAAATCTGAAGACTACACACTGTGTTTCTAACTACATAAAACTCTGGAGACAATAAAAAGATCAATGGTTGCCAAGAGTAGCGGGAGGGAAATGAACAAGCAGAGCACAGAGAAATTTTAGAGCACTAAAACACTAGAATGATGATATACGTATGATACACACACACACACAAACACGAACACTCACACAATACACACCACCGGGAGTAATCTCTAATGTAAATAACTTTGGTTAAGAGTGATGTGTCAAGTAGGTTCATCAACTTAAAAATGTACCACTGTGGGGCTGGGGTTATGGCGCAGTGGTAGCGTGCTCGCCTGGCATGCGTGAGGCACTGGGTTCGATCCTCAGCACCACATAAAAATAAAATAAAGATATTCTGTCCGCCTACAACTAAAAAATAAATGTTTAAAAAAAAAAAAAATGTACCACTGTGATATGAGGATGTCCAAAGAGTGGAAGTTGAACTTATGGGGGACGGGGGCATACAGGAACTCTGTATCTTCTGCTCCATTTTGCTATTTAACTAAAATGGCTCTAAAAAACATTAATTTTTAAAGAACTTGTAAAGTGTTATATAAATGTTGTATTCAAAGAAAAACAATTTTCTGAAAAATTGTTGAAATATTCCTCTCTTTCTCAACGTTTCTTAAATTTAGTCTGGATTTTCTTCACATACTTCAACCAAAATAACATATGGAAGAGCTGAATGAAAAAGCAGATATATATAAGGATCCAGTTATCTCCTATTAACCTAGACATTAAACAAATTTGCAAAAATGTAAAAAGTGTCCCTTTTATCAATTCTTTTTTTGTTTTGGGAAACAAAGATTTTCATGAAAATGTTTAATGTGTAACAAGTTGACTGTTATTTTCAAATAAATTGTTAATCCAATAATTCCTCAAAATGCTCACTAATTTTTAAAGGGTCCTCAGACCAAAAAGATTGAGAACTGCTTCTGATTCAAAACTCAAACCAAGTTTGGGTGTACATGCCTATAATTCCAATGACAGGAGCCTGAAGCAGGAGGATTAAGTTTGATGCCAGTCACAGGAACTTAGCAAGACCCTGTCTCAAAATAAAAAATAAAAAGGCTGAGATGTAGCTCAGTGGTAGAGTGCTCCTGGGTTCAACCCCTGGTGTGTGGGTTAAGGAGGTAAATAAAAATAAAACTCAAACCAACAGCAACAGCAGGAGGCTAGAAGACAGAAGTCAGCACATCAAAGACAGTAATTAAATCATGCTATTCATAGAAATTACCAAATACTGAAAAGTGGTTTTGGAAAAAAAAGGAAAATGTCAGGTAAGTTTTTAAAAGGTTCATTTCTACCATAAGAATCTATAAATTATCACAGTACCTGTTAATGTTCTCAACTGAAATACCATTGCTTCATATCACAACAGAAAAGTGTATTTCGTATCTGTTATATGCCATTCATAAATAGCATTATAAATACCATTTTATATTCCATACTAAACATACAATAGCTGCTAACCTTCATTAAACTACTTTTTAAACTTGACACTATTTTATCTAATTTTTACAAAATAGGTGCTATAACTATCTCCTATTTAAGAGCTCCATGAGGTCACACAGCAAAAAGAGAATCTGAGATTCAAATCTGAGTACCTTCCCCTGAATAAATCTTTTCTGTAAAAGGCCAGGTAGTATTTCAGATGTTGCCAGCCACGTACAATCTGTCTCTACTTTTCTTTTTTAAACAGCTCTTTATTTAAAAGAAATAAAGCTCACAAAAACAGATGATCGTGCAGATCAGCCTTTCTTAATCAGATTGCTAGAGAGAACTAAGCTCAAATATTGGTAGGCATTTGCTGTATGTAAAGAATTTACTTCTCTCCTACATATTCTAAATGGTATTACTTATGTGATCATTGGAAGAATTGATACTCAAATAATTTGTGTTCACCTGCATTCAATATAAGAAACAAACACCAACTACAGTATCTTGGCTGCGAGGAAAAAGGGGGTTTGTTTTGGTTCGAATTTAACTGTACTGATGACTCACTCTTGCCTACAAGGAGAAACATAAATCATACAGTGTTGCTCTACACTTATGTGGCTGGGATTGTGGCGCAGTGGTAGCGTGCTCGCCTAGCATGCGTGAGGCACTGGGTTCGATCCTCAGCACCATATAAAAACAAAGATATTCTGTCCACCTACAACTAAAAAAATAAATAAATATTAAAAAAAAAAAAAAAGAATACTGATAACCTAAAAGAGATGGCCTTAAAATATTTTCTGAGTACTAAAAGGCCACCAGTATTGTTACCTTTTAAAGTCTGACTATGCCCTCCAGGAAAATACAAATGACAGAAATACTTTGCAAAGTTGTATCATTTCAAACCCATGGCTCTAAAGGTCACTGAGATTATTAAAGAGAAATGTGAACTAAAAAGCTACACTCCCTTTAGGGTAAGGTCAGTTTAAGGCAGAGTAAAACCAATACCTGAATGCAAAAAGGCCACTAGGTCCTTAAGGATTTTCAATATTAACAGTGAAGCAACAAAAGCAACATTAAAAAGAAGGTGACAATTACATGCTGTGAAACAATGTTTCACTCAATGACAGACCACGTATATTATGGTGGTTCCATAAGATTATATCACCTATGATGTTATAGCCATTTTAGTTTCTGTAAGTACACTCCATGATGTTCACGTGATGATGAAATTTCCTAACAATGCATTTCGCAGAAGATATCCCCATTGTAAAACAACATACATGGATGTTGGAGTGAGCAGAACACCATCAAGTTCACAAATCCCAAACCAATGCTTTTTGTAACATGCCAGACAGAATCATAAGGATATAGTACCAGTAGTTACTTTCTAACTTAGATAACCATTCTAGAAGGTCTCATACAAAATCCTGCCCAGGGCTGGGGATATGGCTCAGTGGTATAGCATTCGTCTGGCATGCATTAGGCCCTCGGTTTTGGCAGGTGGAGTGGGGGATCCTGCCTAGGTTAAAAGCACCTCCAGATATGATTTCTACAGCTTTTATATCAGCACTAGCAGTCATACTGGTCGTTTTTATATTATGAAAATAACACTTGTTTTCTTAAAGCTATGGAAATACTCATGAGTTACAACCTGTTTGTAGATGACCCGGAAAGAAGTTTCTGACATCCGTTGGTATCCTCACTGTGCATCCATGACCACAATAGTCATAGGGAATAATAAAAGGAAAAGCACCACTGCATAGTAGTTTAGAACATGAACTCTGGAACCAAGCTGTTGTAGGTTTGACTCCTAATTCTAGCTTTCCTAGATGTATATTCTCGGGCAACTTCATCTGTAAAATAGGTATGGGAAGAAAAATTTATGGGGGCTGGGGATATAGCTCAGTTGGTAGAGTGCTTGCCTTGCATGCACAAGGCCCTGGGTTCAATCCCCAGCACCACCAAAAAAAAAGAGAGAATAAACTTACATCATAAGGTTTTTATGAGAATTAAATAAAACGGTATTTGGAAAATTAGGTAAAACAACACCTGGCACAGAGTAAGTGCTGTGTGCACACAGTAAATGGAAAACTAAAACCAAAACAATACAAAACTTCCAAAAATAGCATAGAAATAACATCAAGTTGATGAAGTAAGAATTCACAGCCGGGCGGGGTGATGCACACCTGTAATCCCAGTATTTTGGGTTGAGACAGCAACAGCAAGGTGCTAAGCAACTCAGTGAGACCCTGTCTCTACATAAAACACAAAATAGGGCTGAGGATGTGGTTCAGTGGTGGAGTGCCCTTGAGTTCACTCCTCGGTATCAAAAAAAAAGAAAAAAAAAAGAATTCACACAGTTATTGAACAAAAAATTGACAATGAAAGGCCCCCTCATGCCAGCTTTCTCATATCCTTGGTTCTTGAGTACCTACTACATGGAACATACTCAAAACTGAATTCTTTGCCCTCTCCTTCAAACCTGCTCCACCCAAAGTCTCCCCCTTTTTGGTTAAGAGCAACTAAATTTTTAGCTGCTTGATCAAAAGCTTTGAGTACTCCTTACTTACTCTTTCTCTCGTTCCCACATTAATCCATAGGAAAATCTGTTGGATCTATCTACTAATTCTCTACCAATCTAATACATTCACAGTCTTAACCACTTCTCCTTTCTCTACTAGCATATGGATGGAGCAACCCTCATCTCCCACTTGGATGGATATAACAACAGCTTCCAACACTCTTCGTTTCCCTAACACCTACCACAACTCCTGGCGTATTTTTAACAGCTGCTGGTTAGTTTGCTAAAACTAAACCAGATCACTCTGGTTCACTCTCCTGTTGAAAAGCCTACAATACAGATGATTTTACTCACAGAAAAAGCTATAAGTACTCATGATGGGCTGTACAGGCTGAACATCCCTAATCTGAAATCCAAAATTCAAAACTTTTTTAGCACCAACACGATGCTCAAAAAGTTTTAGATTTGGGGGCATTGCAGATTTTGGATTTTCAGATTAAGGATGTTCAATTATGGTCTATACAAATGTTCAAAATCCAAAAGAACTCAGAAATCTGAAACACTGCTGGTCTCAAACATTTTGGATAAAAATACCTTACATGATCTGCCCTCTGTTACTAATTTTTTTCCCCTTGGCATTAGGGATTGAATCCAGGGGCAGTTAACCACTGAGCCACATCCCCAATCCTTTGTTATATTTTATTTAGAAACACAGTCTCGCCAAGTTGCTTTAGGGCCTCACTAAGTTGCTGAGGCCAGCTTTGAACTTGCAATCCTTTTGCCTCAGTCTCCTGTGCTGCTAGGATTACCAGTGTGCCCTGCTAAACTTACTTTTTTAGAGTAGAATATTCTAAAGGCTGTAGCCTTCCTATTTCATCAAGTCAAGAGGCATGTGCTATCTGCTTGTCCTACTTTTGGTGATGCTAAAATTGATAAGGGAATTCAGAATATTCACTTGACCCCACCACTACAAAGTTCATCATTTTTCATCACCTAAAAATTGTTGCATACATGAATAATCTGCCTGGATTCATTACTGTATTATGGGTATAAAATGGTGTTTTCACACTTTTTTCATTTATTAATAAGAATTCTTCAATAAAGATCAACTTCCCATCATTATCAATTATTTGATTGCCCTGAACTACATTTTGTAGATTATGGGCAGAATAAATGCTTCATTCTCCTCCCTATTAACAGATTTTTAGAAAACTAAGTTGACATCCTTGTAACCTCTAAGGAAAACAATAAGGTATTCATTTTTTTTTTTTTCCTTTTTCGGCATTATTGGGGATTGAATCCAATGTACATGTTAGGTAAGAACGCTCTATCATTGATGCATCCAAAGCCTCTGATTTTTTATTTGGTTCATCCCACTGTTACCATATTAATATTTAAATTTCCATTTTAAACTAGTGGGAATACCTTTAAGATAACCCTTGGGGTATTGTTGTTTGTTTTATGGTATTGGGGATTGACACTTGTACCACTGAGTCATATCCCCAGCTCATTTTATTCTGAGACAGTCTCCCTTTGTTGCCCAGGCTGGTCTCAAACTTATGTACCTCCTGTCTCAGTCTTTTGGGTATTTAGGATTACCTAAATTATTGCCACTACACTACACCTGGCTCCTGGATTCTTTTGATGCTTTCAATTCAGCCAGCACAACACTCAAAATATTTTACCTTGCAGTTTAAATTTGAACTTTCTCAATCAAAATTAAGATTAAACATGTTCATGTGTTTACTAATCTCTTACAATTCTTTGTGAACTGCCTATTCATTCCCTTGTCCCTATTTTCTAATGAGATGGTAATTATTTTTGCTTTCTGAATTTTTATATGCAGCAGAAAGTTAAACATTAATAAAAGCTGCAACTTTTTATTTTATGGCTTTTTGACATGTATAACATTTAATTTTAAATAATAAAAACAATCATTTATTACTTCTGGGTTAGGATTATAATTGAAAAAACTGTCTTATTTCACTCAGCATGATAGAAAATTATTGCCTAAGCCACTTCTGTTTCTATGGTGTTTCCTTTATTAAACAATGTTTAAATCATTGACACAACAAAATATAATTATCCACTTGAAAGTTTATATTTTACTACTAGAATTTAGGATCTTCAAAGACACAAACTACTGTACTTAGAGTAAGTTATACTCCATGTATGTATGTCAAAATACACTCTATTGTCATGTATATCTAAAAAAACAAATAAAAAATAAAAAGAACTATTGTACTTATTTTGTGTCTCTTGTCTGTGGGCCATGTTTTCAAATATATGGTTTGAGGAAGGCAGTGGTGGTGATGAAGAATTGTAAAATTGGTTTTTTTGCTCTTAATCTAGGGCAACTCAGTCCTACTGAACTACTCACTGCAGGAAAAGGGGCCACACAGGATTAAACTGAGAGAAAAATTGTATGTTCTGCTTATTCTAGACATTACACATTTTAATATTACACAAAACAATTAGTAGATGTTGTTCTATGTTTATGAAGTGCCCTGCCATCTTACAACAATTTTAAGAGATGAGGGGTGGGGGTACAGAGAGTGAGTATGGGAATTCTAAGAAGGAATGACTGAATGAAGTCTCAAAAAACAAGTATGAAATAAAAAACTGATGAAGAATACTCTACTCTAGTAATGGAGTACAGAATGTACAAAAGGTATAAAGTGAAACTACATGGTCTGTTTGCTGAATTACAAGCAGTTTATTATGACTGTTTAGGTCAGTGCTTGGCATATGAAGTACTTTATGAATGCTAGCTATTTTTTAAAAAATTGTAGATAGACACAACATCTTTATTTAATTTATTTTTATGTGGTGCTAAGGATCGAACCCAGTGCCTCACGCATGTGAGGCAAGCACTCTACCACTGAGCTACAATCCCAGCTCCAATGCTAGCTATTTTTATGCTGATCATTGGGACATGGCGATAAACTAGGTAGAATTGTAAGCAGTAAGCTAAAATATACCCGAAAAGCCATGCTAAAGTCTGAATTGTGTCCTGAAGATTATGGGGAGCCAATGAAGGATTTCTGAAAGGATAATGGCACAATATCTTTAAAAGTGACACTGACAATATGGATCAAAGACTAGATGAAATACAAATAGATAAAAATTGCAAAGAATATTTAATAATGGTGTATGTAGAATAAAAACTTTCATAAAATAGAGGAAATCTGCAAATATCCTGCAAGGCCCCTTAGAAAACTGATCTCTACTAAAAGATATCAAGTTTAACAATAATATAGTTAATGCTTTCCATTTTAGTAAAGATTCACAGTCAGTGAAGTAAGTAATTTTCAACAAAAAAGTCTTCCAGGGTCATGAAATGCCCATGCCCTCTTTTCCACAAGCAAGAGAAGGTGGTGAAAGTTCATGTATGTCCCTCGAACAACCAGGAAGGATATTTTCTAATGTTTCCATGATGCTATTTATCCTCCTCCCACCCTTTAATCCTAGAAGAATATTTTATTCATTATTTACTGAAGAATTAACACCAAGACAACTTATCTAGCATAGAGTGCTTTTGAATATAGAATCAATTTTATACAACTGTAAGAATTAGGATTAAAATCAGAATACAAGTGGATGCTAACACACAACAAGAGGGGAGAGAAAGAACAGTAGTTCAGTGGATTCAACAGAGGAGAATGAAGGGGGAGATAGGAATAGGAAAGACAGTGGAATGAATCTGACATGACTTGCCTATATACATATATGAATATACTACAGTGAACCTGTTGTATACACCCACAAGACTGGGATCCTAATTAGGGTAAGATATACTTTTTTTTTATTTGTCAATTTATTTTTTTATACTCCATGTCCGTATAAATATGTTAAAATAGACTGCTGCCATATATAGCTAAAAAGAACAAATAAAAAGAAAGAAATCAGAATATACATTTCATAAACCTGGATAGCATAAAACAAAAACAAACTTGGTAATTCAGGCGAGAGATGCTTTTTAAACAATGTTAGAATGCTAACTTCCACACCTTTCAAAGCACAAGCACTGTACAAAATTGAAAGTTTAAGCCGGGCACAGTGGCACAATGCCTACAGTCCCAGTGGGAGGGGGAAGCAGGAGGATCACAAGTTTGAGGCCAACCTCAGCCAGTGAGCGAGTCCTAAGCAACTTAGCAAAACCCTGTTTCAAAATAAAAAATAAAAAGGGCTGAGGATGTGGCTCAGTGGTAAAGCACCTCTGGGGTCAATCTCCAATACCAAAATAAATAAATAAAATAGAAAGTTTAACTTAGCTTTTTCCCATATAGTTTTTCCCCATAAACTTAGAGAAAGCACTCAGAAAATGACTATAGCATTTCTTATTGTAAACTGATTATCTCAAGATAGAAATGGCTTCAATTTCTCTTTCTGCTAAATTCAAATAAGGTTCATTCAAAAATACAAATAGCATATATAATGTAATTCCATTTTTATTCCTTTTCTAACCATCTATCCCTCTACCCATTTCTTTACCCTTCTGGCTCATCCTTTTATGTCTGTCTGTGCACTGAGAGTTGTCTAGAATGTTAATAATGGTAGTTATTTTTGCATAGGGAATTTGGGATGACTCTTTGCTCTCATCTAATACTATCCTACAGCACTTGGTTTTTTTAAAAAATGCACTGTTTTAATAAAAACAACTTCTTTTTAAAAATATCACCTGAAACTCCATAAATAAGTGCTCAGCCCAAAAATAGTTACACAAAAAGAATATCTTTCCTGTGATTCAGAAATTCCAAGGCTATTATTGGAATAAAGGAGAATTCACTGGTAATCTTTATCATCACTATAATCTGTTAACAATTTTTTGTTGTTGTTAATTTAGTTTAGTCTTTAGAAGCAATCTGTTTTATTTATAAACATCAATGCCTCTGTACATTGTTGTTAAAACCCTCACTCAGAGCCCGGTGTGGTGGCACACATCTTAATCCCAGCAGCTCGGGACGTTGAGGCAGGAGGATTATGAGTCCAAAGCCAGTCTCAGCAACTGCGAGGCACTAAGCAACTCAGTGAGACCCTATCTCTAAATAAAATACAAAATAGGGCTGGGGATGTGGCTCAGTGGCTGAGTGCTCACTCAGTTCAAGGTCACCTTGATTCTCTGGACATTCTTTTAAAAAAATCTCATAGTAACAAAGGCTAAAACCAAAGATGCTGATACTAAGGGTACCCTGGCCAGGTCTCTCTGAAATTTCTGCAGGTGCAGCAATACTTTTTACTGGCACTGCAGCAATGGTGTGAACCACGTGTGCCCTAACAATAGAATTCACATCTAATGCCAGGTATGTGGACTATAAGACGTGGCTGCCTGTGAAGGCACAGGTGCACATAAGTTAGCTACAGATTATGGAATGACTTCTAGAGGGAAAGCTATAGGGCTAGTTTAGGGGCAGTTCTCATCTCAAGTTTCTTATTGGGAACAGGGTCTGCTTCTATGTGGCATCAACTATTTGGGCCCATTTAGGACTCAACCAGTAGTTAATAAACTTAATGGGGAGATAAGCTGAGGACCACGATTCTATCCTGACCTTTGTGGAGTGACAAGTATTGTGACTTTGGAAGAGTACCAAATTGTTTTGTTTGTTGTTGTTGTTTTATAAGATACACTCCTAAAAGCTGTTCTTCCTTGCCTATAGTATCACTTTGTAGTTCAATAATGAATCAACTACTATAGCAATTTCCTTAGGAAATGTCCAAATAAACAGCAAACTTTTCCTATTCTCATCCTTTAAAAATTTGAGACTTAAAAAACCTGACATTATAGTGATCATTATAGTGATTCCTCCATACTAATTTTCCCTTTACATTTGTTGGAGAACAAATGTCTTAATGCCTTGAACACAACCGACAAACATTTATTTTTTAAATAACTTTTTTAGCAGATAAAATCTGTGGCCAACTACCTATTTCTGAAGACATGTTATCTCAGATCTTTGGTCTTTCTGTAATAATCTCTGATGGCAAGGTGAAAGGTATACATGTACCTGATGATTCTGGGCTGTAGTCTGCAACAACTCAGTGCCAGCACCAAAGGTTTTCTGAAAAATCCTGGAAATAAAATTTGCATTTGGGTATATGAAATTTTTTTAAGAATCTTTTTGAAAAAATTAAAACTTTAAATTATTTTGAATTCTTAGCTATGGCACAAAATTGGCAGTCAAGAAAGGTAAAATCATAACTTAAGACCTTCCCTGTACATTATCACATCTGCCCAGGAATATGATGCCTCAGTTTGAAAAGCACAGTGATTTCACTGATATCATTTGCCTCAAGGCAAATGCAGCAGTTTCTCATTTTGGTCCATGGTCCACATCTGCTCACTGTCATGTACTTCACAGGCTCCATATAGTCTACAGAAACCAATTACTGCTATCCATGGCAAAGATTTGTCTTCCAATCTAAGATTCTGCAGTCATTCACAGCACTTCTAATATGAATGTAAATCAAGATAAACCACTGCTAATCCCTACTGTGAATCGCTGGCCCAGTTTTTCACTGCTGTAATTCTTAAATTCATGAGAATCTTTGGCTTTAAAACAATAAATACAGGAGACTAAGGAGGGGAAAGGGAAAGACAAAATGACAGGAGATTCATTTTAGGGGACACAAACATAATGTGGGGAATAATTTTACCTTAACAGGAGAAAACTGGAAATAAGTTTTTGAGCCTAGGTTTAATATCTCTGAAAGATGTAACAATTTAAAATAGCACTAATTTTCAAAACTTTAAAAAGACTTGAAATTAGTCTTTGGGATCTAAATAATCTATAAGAACTAGAGCATATGAAAAATTTATTCTGATATGGCAAAGCTGTAATATGTCAGTGCCTACTGCCCCTGGGAGAAGACTTTGTTGTTATTACAGTTATAATTTAGGTGGGTTTTCCCCCACTTCTAATTGTTTCTTCTTATGACAGAAGTCAAAATTCATGGTTAGGAGTCCAGGTACTGAGGTCAAATCCTACACAGGTTTAAATATAGACCTCCATTCACTAGCTGAGGCTTACTGATAAGCAGTGCAACTAAATCTACGTCCTCATGAAGCATACAGTTCAGGGTCACCTTTGCTTTAAAAGAACTCAGACGTTAATTTCTATTCATTCAAAAATTAATCTATCCAACAAGTAGTAATGGAATATCTACTAAATGCCTGACCTTAATGATATAATGCTGAAAAAGACAACAAGAGCCTTAATACTTCATGGAGATACACAATAAGATGGTCAAAAACACATAATTAAAACCCATGAGCCTGAGGGTATAGCTCCTCAGTAGAGAGTACATTTAGAGCCTTTAGGCCAATGGGTTCAAACGCAAGCATCCAAAAAAAAAAGAAAAAAGAAAAAGGAAAAAGAAAAGAAAACCTGTGAAAACACTATGAAAGAACAGTGTATTCACAGAAGAACTTGATCTAATATGATGGACTAGTCTAGGTTCTGTGACAGAGTTATCTAAAATTATACCTTAATTCTGATCCTATGTTTAGAATTTGTTTGGTTCTCTGACAGTTACCTAAAATTACTCCTTCCTTCCTATTTATTTAGTCAGTCAGAGTCTATGTTGCCCAGGATGACATCAAACTTGTGATCTTCCTGCCTCAGCTTCCTGAACACTCAGGACTATAGCTGTGTACCCAGTCCAAAGACTATCTTATAAAAAAAAGCATGGTGGAGAGCTCAGCATAATTAAGATAGATACCCAGGCTCACTAAACTGCTTTATGTAGATTTAACATAATCTTTACTAAAATTCCAGTAGACCATTTTGAAGAAAGACAAAGTGATTTTAAAATTTATGTGTGGAGGTCACAAGGGTGTAGATGACTATCCTAACTTAAGAAGTGTTTTAGTTCTATCTCAATAAAAAGGAAGGTTTAAAAAAATCTCGTTTGATCTTGAAAAAAATGAGAGAATGAATGATAAAAGTACCCACTAAAGAACATCTTCATGATTCTCTAATGGAAGTGAGTGTATTTCTATGAATTTATAGAAATATCCAGTGCCTAAGTGTAACTGTCATTTCCTTCTGCAACATTTTAATAGTATATTCATTTTAATAGTATATTCATTCAGTGCTCCCCTCTCAATTTCTCTTGTATCAGTTTTCTTGGGTTTTTAAATATAGTTAACAAATATGCTACAATAAAAAAAAATAACAAACTGAGCCTTTATAAAGCATGTTTAAGTGCATCAAGTAGCCAAAGGGGAATATAAATATTTATATAACTCAAAATTTATACAACTTAGAATCCTGAGAAAACAAAGTCTATTATTTTTTCCTGTTTTCTGAAAACACATGCTGATATCCTGTCTGGAAAAAATCCTTTCTATCCACTATTATTTCCCTCCTCCTTTCCCTGGTTAGTAAATTCCAACTAATCTACCTATAGGATTAACATTTTTCTCAGAAATTCTGAATGTTACCCCGACCCCCATACCCCAAAACACATACACACACACACACAGAACAATGTCTTCTTTCAGAGCTCTCATCTGATTCCTCACATAGTTAACATCCCTATTTCTCCCTTCCATGTAAGCCAGAACAGAATCTACTCTACATACCACTATACCCCTGCATAGTGCCTGATAGCTAGTATAAATGTTCAGAGAACACTGACTCAATAAATTAAAAAAAAATGCAATCCAGCCAGGCCCAATGATGCACATCTGTAATCTCAGTTACTTGGGAGGCTGAGGTCAAGGCCAGTCTCAGCAACTTAGTAAGACCTTAAAAAATAAACAAAAGAGCTGGAGATATAGCTCATTGGTACAGTGCCTCTAGGTTCAACCCCCAGTACTACAACAAATTCAAAAATAAAGTATGTCTAATTTTTTAAAAAAATGCAACCAAACTCAGTCAATCTAACCCAAGACTGTTCCCAAACCAAACAAGGGTTTTTCCTTGTTTGAAAACCCATTATAAGTCAATATATCTTTATTTGACAGAGAACATTTCGGATTAGTATCCGTGAGTCATCATCACCTTGTCAACCTGGCTCTCAGACTACAGGATTGACCTCTATGTCATTAGTTTCTACACTTACTCTTCAGCTCTGCTGGTCCCTTCTTAATTGGCACTTTCATCCTTATTACCTTTAATTTCTGCTGTGTATATTATTAAGTGATTCTCCTTTAATTTCTAAGATCAAATATAAAGAAATTTTAAAATGATGTTCATAAACTACTACAACAAGGCAATTGGTATATTAGCTGTAGAAACATAACTACTCAGGGACAAGGGTTTTCAAATCAGAATATAAAAATATACGACTACCAAAAAGCCCAGAATAATTCCTCCCAACCTTCAGGAAACAAAATGCTAACACATAAAGAATCAAGTGCCAAAAAGAACAGACAAAATAGGTCAGAGACAAAAAGAGCACCATGAAAGAAGGCATCTATCTAGCATTTTATAGAACACATTGAACTGTGCTATTTAGGAGTCAAACACACTTGAGAAATGATGACATCAACTAGGAACATGGCTCCAGCTCAACTGTGGCTAAAAACAACAGAAATTTATTATCCTGTAATTCTGAAGGCTAGAATACAGTGATCAAGGTGCTGGCAGGGCCATGCTCCCTCCCCCAAAGGCTCTAGGGAAGAATCCTTTGCCTCTTTCTAGCTTACAGAGGTTACCAGCAATCCTTGGCTTGTAGCAGTCTGACTCAACTTCAATCTCTGTTTGTTTTCCCTCTGTGTCTATACCCAGATTTCCTCCTTCTTATAAGCACTGCTGGATTAGGACTTATCCCACTCTAGTATGACCTCAATTTAACTGAACTGCATGTATAAGCACACTATATCCAGAAAAGGTTGCATTTATAGGTACTGGAGGTTAGGACATCATCTTCTGGGGGAATACAATTCCACTCATAACATGGTGCAAATCAGTCAATTTCTTCAAAATTCAGATCTAGATTCTTATGTGCAATATCTATAGGTTTTGTGCCTAACCTATACTCACTTCTTAAGTGAAAAGAATTCAATTTTCCTTTGAAGAAAAAGCTGTTTATTTTGAGACAGGTTCTCATTATGTTTCTCAGGCTAATCTCAAACTTGTGGGCTCAAGTAATCTTCCCACCTCAGCCTCCCAAGCAGCTGGGAATACAGGCATGTGCCATTATGGCCAGCTTTAAGAATTAATTCTTTCCCCCTTCATGCGGCAAGGGCTGGCTGATCTTAAGCCCCCAGATACCTTTCACTTGTAAAGTCATAGAATCACACTTTACTGGCCAGAATAGGCCACATGACCCAAGTCTGGCCAAGAAGTCCTCCCATCCTTCCAATTTGGCTGCTGTAATAGAGAAGGAGACACATCTCTTCCCAGGATTTTGGACATTAAGGATAATATAATAAGTCTATAACTGCCATTGACCATCCTTACCATTATACTTGCCAAAGAAAGAATCCCAAAGAGGAAAGAAATGCTTAGAGATGGAGAAAGGAGACATTCTTGATGACACCAAATTCCTAGATACAATCTTGTCAGAAAGTAGCTTTACTCTCTGACCTTCCTAGTTCATGCACCAACAAAATAATCTTTTTGACTTAAACTAATCTAAGTTGGGTCTCTGTCACTTATAAAAGAAGATAGATATAGGCAAAATTCTACAAAGTGTCATATGTTAAAAACGGCCTCAATTTTTTTTCCAGTTATTTTCTCAAATTTGGCAACAGATAGGAAGAACCAGTGAGTGAAGAAAGAATTTCGTAACCGTGTACGTGTCCATTCCCTATTTACTGGATCATGCTATTCAACATTCTAGAATCTAAAAATTACAAATTCATTTATGCTTATTAAATTACAGATCTATGAACTCCTGACAGCAAAATATAAATATTATAAGAAACTGGCAATTATAAAAACCTAAGCACACATACCTAAAAAGCATTCAAATGCTTTCCCTCAATGATATGCCACATCATCATCATTCTCAAAAGCACTGACATGCTAATCACTAAAACATTGAGTAAAGTGAGGACAAAGTCAATATCTTTCTCACAGTTATCACCTCTGTGAGGAAATTCATTATCTCATGCTTTAATATGCATGCCTATCACTGTTTATGATTCATTTGTTTCTATCTCTAGCACACTGCATCACATTCATAATGTCAGTAAGTATCCCTGGACATGTAAAAGCAGCATCAACATGTAATACAATACCATCTAAAGGCTCTTGGGCTGGGGATGTAACAGTGCTAGCTTGCCTACCACATGTTAAGGGCCTGGGTTAGATGCCCAGCACCCTTAGCAATAAATGAATGAATGAATGAATGAATACAAAAAAACCCCTCTTCCTTCTTCAGGGGCTGCCCATCTCCAACTTTAATCATTTGAATCTAGAAAATCTCTAGCCCTTTCCTTATTCCATTTGCTGGTACTTCAGAAACCTCCAAGTACAACAGCCAAAGGATGCTTGAAACTAAGGGGTAGCATTAAACCCTATACACAAGAACTGCAATGCTGCAAC
The DNA here is from genome assembly GCA_028644305.1 of Xerus rutilus. Taxonomy (NCBI): domain Eukaryota; kingdom Metazoa; phylum Chordata; class Mammalia; order Rodentia; family Sciuridae; genus Xerus; species Xerus rutilus. The sequence goes on from CM053404.1 coordinate 27,764,718, forward strand.
AGTTGATCAGATAACCAAGCTGGCTATTAAGTGATTGAAGAGCAGATATTTTATACAGCGTAGATACACTGTAGAAAGGGATGATTCACATCCCAGGCAGGACAGAGTAGAATAATGGGAGATTTCATTACTACTCAGAAAGGTGCACAATTTAAACTTACAAATTATTTCTGTAATTTTCTATTTAATATTTCTGGACTGCAGGAAACTGAAATAGTGGAAAGTCAAACTGTAGATAAAGGGGACTTTTATGCTAGGTGCAGTGGCGCATGCTTATAATCCCAGCAGCTCAGGAGGCTGAGGCAGGAGGGTCGTGAGTTCAAAGCCAGCCTCAGCAGAAGGGAGGTTCTAAGCAACTCAGTGAGACTGTCTCTAAATGAAATACAAAATAGGACTGGGGATGTGCTCAGTGTTTGAGTGCCCCAGAGTTCAATTCTGGTACCCAAAACAAAAGTGGGGGACAATTATAATATACATATTCCTTTTTTTGGTACCAGGGATTGAACCCAAGGGCACATAACTACTGAGCCACATCCCTGGTCCTTTGTATTTTGAGATCGTCTCACTAAGTTGCTCAGAGCCTAGTTAGGTTGCTGAGGCTGGCTTCAAACTCAGAATCCTCCTGCCTCAGCCTCCTGAGCTGCTGGGATTATAGACGTGTGACACCATATCTGGCTTCTGTCTTTCCTTTCTTGCCTTTTTTTCTTCTCCTTTCCCTCTCTCATACCCCTCTTTTTTTCGGGGGTGGGTACTGGAACTGAACCCAGGGGAACTTTACCACTGCGCCATATCCCCAGGCCTTTTTTTTTTTAAGGTAAGATCTTGCTAGGTTGCTTAGGGCTTGCTAAATTGCTGAGACTGGCTTTCAATGTGTGATCCTCCTGCCTCAGCCTCTTGAGTTGCTCGTGTGCCACCACGCCCGGACATGATACACAATATTTGGGGGAAAAAAAAAGGAAGATTACATTTATAAGTAAACCTAGACAAAATAATGTTTCACTTGTTAAGTGTTAGATTTCAGTTGGGCACTGTGGTACACACTGAGGCAAGAGGATCACCAAGTTCTGAGGCCAGCACTGTAGCTCAGCAGAATGTACCCCTGGGTTCAATCCCTAGCACCTAAAAAAAAAAAATTAATAAATAAATAAGATTCTCGTGTACCAGTGAAAATATAGGGAAGGATCCTATATTTGAAATTTTATAAGTATCTCAATGGTTTTTTTCAAGTGGCCAGTGCTTTCAAACACTCCTTTAGCAGGTACTAGTACTTTTCTACTAAAAAGTTTATTAAGTAGTCCTAGGGGTAAAAGGGAAGATACTGGGGAGTACTCACTTTCAACAGACTAAATTTTCATTTTTCTGTAGGTGGCAAGATAATCAGCTAAGAGAGAAGCTAGAGTTAATGGGCACTAAAGAGCCATTGTGGTAAACTACAGGGACTGATCAGAAATACACAAAGGAATTCCCAGTGCTGAAGGCCCAGCTAACCAAATTTGTAGTAGCATCATTCCAGTAGCTGGTTAGCCACTTACAAAATTAAAATAACAGTCACATGGTAAGATTATTATGAAGATCAGATTACATGTAATAAGGCTGGGGATGTGCTCAGTGGCAGAGTGCCTGCTTAGCAAACTGTAAGGCTCTGGGTTCAATCCCCAGCACCACAAAAATAAATAAATTACATGTAATGTAATAACAAACAAAATGTGAGATAATGGCATGCTGGAATTTAAAACTTCAACAGTAATAAAAAGGTACAGGGGATGTTTTGGGAATAAACATGTATTCTACTTTATTCCAAAAATATTCTATTTAAACTCTTCATTTAATTAAATCATGTTTGTTGACCTGGTATCATAATCAACAGTTAGAACACTGGTTCTTTGTTTAATAAAACACCTTGTGAGACAAAAATAACCAAAATTAAAAGAAACACCCATATATGCAATGTGTTTATTTTTAATCTCACTTGATACTCAGAGGTACCTGGATTATTCACTAAAAAAGAAGAGAATGGGGCTGGGGTTGTAGCTCAGTGGTGGAGCGCTTGCCTAGGTGAGGCCCTGGGTTCGATCCTCAGCACTACATAAAAATAAATAAATAAAGTTGTGTCCATCTAAAACTAAAAAAGAATGGAAAGAAGAAGAAAATGCCTGGAAGTACAGTGGTAAGACTATACTTTTTAGTTACTAAATTTAGTAGCTCCTCCTCCTATGTTGTATCCTAAATAGGCTCCTTTCTGATATAGTACTATTCCAGGTGAACCATCCTTTCTCATTTCCCCAAAGCCAGAGAATTTGTTTTTCACACTGCCTGCCTATAATAAGCATTTTTTGTTCATTTTACAGAGATAAAGTTTTTCTAGAAAAACAGAATTAATAACACCAAATAGGGCTGGGGATATAACTCAGTTGGTAAAGTGCCTGCCTCGCATGCACAAGGCCCTGAGTTCAATCCCTAGCACCACAAACAAACAAAAAACACCAATAGGCTGAGTTCAGTGACACAAGGTAGTAGTATCAGCTACTTAGGAAGCTGAGGCAGGAGGACCACAAGTTCCAAGGCCAGGATGGGCAACTAAGCAAGACTCTGTCTCAAAATAAAAATAAAAAGGGCCAGCTCAAGTGGTAGACTACCTCCGGCAGGTTCAATCCCCAGTACTGTGAAAAACAACAACAAACAAACAAACAAGCAAACAAAACACTAATAGTTAAAACTTTTGATTTCAAGAGATAAAACTCAACATAAATGGGCTTGAGCAAAAAAAGCATAGTTATTTGCTCAAGTACAGATTTTTTAAGAGCTCCCTTCACACACCACTGGTTCCAAGTGCATAGGAATACTTCTCTGCCCATGTCTCATACAACAGCACAGAGCTTCCCTCAGAGACAGGCTCCACCCACATGGTGACTAATTCCCATTTAGAACCTATTAGCTTTAGCTACTCTAGAGATAAAGAGATTCCTTTCCCAAGAACTCCATCAACCAAAGTCTCAGGGCTGGTCCCTAAACCACTGTGTTCAATGAATGGCCATCAGGCCCAGGAGTGTATCTCTCTCATGCAAATGATATGGAACTAAAGGTGGCTCTCTAAAGGAACATCAAGAAGCTACTACCACAAGAGGAAAAGATCTTGGGAGAGCAAAACAAGATATTTAATACAGAAGACAATAAAAAACAGACAAAATTTTCCCCAAAATAAGAAAGAAAAACTTTGAAGGAAAATTAAAAACACAATTTGCATGATTACAACCATGTGAAAGCATCTAAACTCTGAATTAAGAAAGGCCTACATTCAAAATCACCAGTTCTGTCACATCTGTGAATTACTAATCCTTCTAAGTCTCCATTCCTTCCTAAGTAAATAAAAAGGATACCATACTCTTTCCAGGTTTATTACACAAATTAAATGAGAAAATATGTTCCCAAGCACATACCTGACAAATAAATTGTCATGAACATAAAGAAAAGCTAATGCTTTCTGAAATAAATTGTAAATGGTCCCAATTCTCTGTCCCTGATGTATCTAGGCCCTTTGACACGTAACTTTATAGTACCCTCCCACCAGGACTGTTAGGTCAATGAAATATTAGCAGATATCATACAAGCAGAAGTTTAAAAAAGTGCTTCCTCATTTGGCCCAAATTATCCTACTAGAGACTGAGAAGCATGGTACGGGCCTAGTTGCTTCAATCCCTCCAATTTAAGTGAACTTACATGGACCAATTCACCCCAACATGGAGCAATTCCAGTCAAGATCAACAGAACTAACTAGTAAACACACAGCTAACTACATAAGCAAGCCCAGCCCAGATCAGCTGAACCCTAGACTTCAGTTCAATAAATACTTCTACTTACATGTCGCTCAAGTCTTGTGAGTATTTGATATATAACATGTCAACAAATAATTGAAACACAATCTTATGAAAAGGTCAAAAGAGAAAACTGTATACTTTATTTATTTATTTTGGTGCTGGGGATTGAACTCAAGGGCTCTCAACCCACTGAGCCACATCCCCAGTCCAATTTTGTGTTTTATGTAGAGACAGGGTCTCACTGCATTGCTTAGCACCTCACCATTGCTGAGGCTGGCTCTGAACTCGCAATTCTCCTGTCTCAGCCTCCCAAAGTGCTGGGATTACAGGGGTGTGCCACCGTGCCCAGCTCTGTATATTTCTTTTATGATATTAAAGGCGACCTTAACAATATTAACAAAATAAAGCTTATTCCTATTATCATTATAAATGTACTACCCAAGCTGGGATTGTGGCTCATTGGTAGAGCACTGGCCTAGCATATGAGGCACTGGGTTTGATCCTTAGCACCACATAAAAATAAATAAGTAAAGATACTTTGTCCATCTAAAATTAAAAAAAAAATTTTTAAATATGTACTACCCAAGCATATTTTTAACCTGTCAAAAATAGAATAATTCTTACCTATTAGAAAAGTCTGCGTGGCTTAAATTTTTTCAAAGTCATGGACAACAGACAAAAACCAAAAGAGACAAAATGGGTTCCATTAAATCAAAATAAAATTCTTATGGAAGCAATGTAAATAATGATGCAAAGAGAGCCAAAGGTATTTATTTAAAAAACGCTTGAGCCGGACCTGGTGGCCGGGGAGGCTGAGGCAGGAGGATCGCGAGTTCAAAGCCAGCCTCAGAAAAGGCGAGACGATAAGCAACTCAGTGAGACCCTTGTCCCCAAATAAAACACAAAACAGGGCTGGGGATGTAGCTCAGTGGTTAAGTGCCCTGAGTTCAATCACCGGTATTGCCGTCCCTCAAAAAAACACACTTGACTGAATAGTGTACATCACATAATCCTGTCTAGTTCATTTCATTCTCTTTAATTATCACCACGATTGTATTTTTAAATATTTTTTTAGTTGTCAATGGACCTTCATTTTATTTGCAGTATGGAGATTTGAACCCAGTGCCTCACACATGCTAGGCATGCGCTCTACCACTGAGCTACATCCCCAGCCCCACCATCATTGCTTTACTTTCAAAGTCATTTTGATCTCCATGAGCTTCTGAAGAAGTCAGTTTCCCCAGAATAAAACACATATACATTTATTTCCAAAAATACATATACACATTTATTCTTTTAAAAAACTGTTTCTTAATTTGATATAGATCTGAAAATTAAACAATTTATTTTACATGGACAAAAAGAAAAGACAGATACATGAAGTAGGAAAAAAAGATAAATGAAAAGCTGTATCATGCAAAAGCTAATTATTCCTGAAAGAACATTCCTGACAAAATCCTAGGCAGCATTTTTGGACCAAATATCTGAAGATCTTGTATATGCTGCCATCTAAGAACATATTTTCAACATCCAGTTTTAAATTATGCTTTATAATATAAATTTATCTTATTATTGAATCAAATATAATAACAACAGAATCTTTACTATCTTTGCTTATATTTCTGTTCTTTTTTATTTAACCCAGGGGCGCTTTATCACTGAGCCATATCCCTAGCCCTTTTTTAAAAAACTTATTCTAATTAGGTATATATGACAGCAGAATGCATTTGGATTCATTGTACACAAATGGAGCACAACTTTTCATTTCTCTGGTTGTACATGACGTAGTCACACCATATGTGCAGTCATACATGTTCCTAGGGCACTGATGTCCATCTCATTCCACCATCTTTCCTGCCCCCATGTCCTCGCCCCTCCCCGTTGACCAAAATTCCTCCACTCTTCCCACGCTCCTCCCCCATTATGGATCAGCATCCACTTATCAGAAAACATCTGGCATTTGGTTTTTTGGGATTGGCTTACTTTGCTTAGCAGAATGTTCTCCAACTCCATCCATTTACCTACAAATGCCATAATTTTATTCTTTTAATGCTGAGTAATATTCCATTGTGTATATATACCATAGTTTCTTTATCCATTCATCTATTGAAGAGCATCTAGGTTGGTTCTACAGTTTAGCTATTGTGAACTGAGTTGCTATACACATTGAAGTGGCTGCATCACTGTAGTATGCTGTTTTTAAGTCCTCTGGATATAGACCAAGGAGTGGGATGGCTGGGTCAAATGGTGGTTCCATTCCAAGTTTTCTAAGAAATCTCCATACTGCTTTCCAGATTGGTTGCACCAATTTGCAGTCCCACCAGCAATGTATGATTGTGCCTTTTCCTCCATATCCTTGCCAACACTTGTTGTTGTTTGTATTCTTGATAACTGTCATTCTGACTGGTATGAGATGAAATCTTAGAGTAGTTTTGATTTGCATTTCTCTAATTGCTAGAGATGTTGAGCATTTTTTCATATATTTGTTGATCAACTATATATCTTCTGAGAAGTGTCTGTTCAGCTCCTTAGCCCATTTATTGACTGGGCTTTTTGTTGTTGTTGTTGTAGTTTTGAGTTCTTTATATATCCTGGAGATTAATGCTCTATCTGATGTGCGTGTGGCAAAAATTTGCTCCCAGAATGTAGGCTGTCTGTTCACCTCACTGATTGTTTCTTTTGCTGAGAAGAAGCTTTTTAGTTTGAATCCATTTGCTGATTCTTGATTTTATTTCTTACACTTTAGGAGTCTTTTTAAGGAAGTCAGGACCTAATCTGACGTGATGAAGGGTTGGGCCTACTTTTTCTTCTATTAGGTGCAGGGTCTCTGGTCTAATTCCTAGGTCCTTGATCCACTTTGAATTAAGTTTTGTGCATGGTCAGAGAGGAGTTTAGTTTCATTTTGCTGCATATGGATTTCCATTGTTCCCAGCACCATTTGTTATTCTGAGATAGTCTAAGTTGCTTAGAATTTCAGTGAATTGTTGATGCTGGCCCCAAACTTGCAATTCCCCTGCCCAACTGAGTTGCTGGGATTACAGGTATGTTCCACTGTGTCCTGCTATACTTCTGTTCTTGAGTCAAAAGAAACCAGAGACTGGCTGCAGCATGATTTGACAACAGAGTCTCCCGGTTTTAATATCATCTGTACATAACCTTCTTTTCTATTTATAACTGGCTTCACGGTATTCCTATTTCTCAATGTAGTTGATTTCATTTGAATCATCTCTTACAAGAACACCTGAGCCGGGCACAGTGGAGCACTCCTGTAATAGTATGTGTGAGGCACTGGGTTTGATTCTCAGCATCGCATATTAATAAATGAATAAAATAAAGGTCCATCAACGTCTAAAAAAAATTTTTCTTAAAAAGAGTATCTGACAAAATATGGGCTGGCTTACTTAGTTGTAATAATTACTAAAGGTATTTTTACCCAAACATCTTCATATAGTTTAAGGAAATAATTTTTACAGAATAATATCTAAGAGGCAACACAAAAACTTTAATCATTAAGAAAAAATCTTCCACTTTTTCTGAAATTAAGTTCAAACTCTCAGGAAAAGGGGAAAATGCAAAAAAGGTCCTTAACATATCTGGTCCCTTATCCATTCCACAATGCTAATTTACCTATTTTTATTTTCTTTTATACTTCAGTATAACCATATTAGAACACTCTTTCCATTAACTGACATTCTCCTTTTAAAAAATCAAAATCTCACCAGGCACAGTGGAACATGCTTATAATCCCAACAACTCAGCAGGCTAGGGCAGGAGGATTGCAAGTTAGAGGCCAGCCTCAGCAATTCAGGGAGTCCATAAGCAACTTAGTGAGACTGTCTCAAAATAAAATTAAAAAAAAAAAGAGCTGGGGATGTAACTCAGTGATAAAGCATCCCTGGGTTCAATCTCTAGTACCAAAAATTAAAAAATAAGAAATAAAAATTTATGGATAACTCAAATCTTCTTAATAGTTTTAACAGTCTTGATCAAAACAATTTATTCAGGTTGTACTGTCATCTATGTAGTCTACTTTCTTAGAAAAATTAAGTTCCACATAGATTTACAGTTCCTGATGATTTCTACCTTAAGCCTTCTTGCCAAATGTGGAAAATTCTAGTTTCTCTTATCTTTACCCCACTTATACATTATCTTTGTGCTTTTCCCAAAAAAGTACTCATCTCTGATATAAATACATTATATAAAATTAGGGAAAAGTTTCTGGCCTAAGGAGAAGGGGACCAAAGAGAATGTTACCTTTTACATAAGACTGTACATTTATAGCCTTAAGACATAGGTCTTTTTGAAACTGTTTTCAGTGGGTATGTGGCTTTCTGGTTCTTGGATAAGTCTTATTTATTTTAACATGCCAAACTCTACTTCAATAAATATACAGTGAAAGGTTATACATAGTAAGTATACACACTCATAAAACCTGGTCACAAGTCTCACAAAAGAAAACAGCTTTGGGGCTGGGGTTGGGGCTCAGTGGTAGAGCACTTGCCTAGCACGTGCGAAGTACTGAGTTCAATCCCCAGCATCACACAAAAATAAATGAAATAAAGGTATTATGTTCAACTACAACTAAAAAAAAAATTTTAAAAAAAGAAAACAGCTTTAGCACTAAATGCTTTTATTTTTTTTAATTTTTTTTTTTAGTTGTAGATGGACATAACATCTTTATTTTATTTACTCATTGTTATGTGGTGCTGAGGATCAAACCCAGTGACTCCCGCATGCAAGGCAAGCGATCTACCACAGAGCTACAATCCCAGCCCCGCTATTTTTATTTTTAAAAATTATTACAGCAAAAATTTAAAACCTCTCAAAAATTGTTGGAAATTCATATTATTTTATCCTTATGTACTGTCTTTCCAAAAGTAAACCAGATCTAGACAATTTAACATTAAATACCATAAAAATATTATTGCCAAAAGTAACCATAAAGTTTCCAATAGGTAAATAAAATTTTAGTACACTTGACCACTGAACATTGGTGACACAACAAATCATTTTTAAAAGATAATTTATTTCCATTAAACACTCAGAGAAAAATGACTGTTTGAAAGGGTTTTTTTTTCAGTAACTGTTACCAAAGATTTATGAACTTCTTAATGTCCATCCATGATTAAAGTGTAATTTATATAAAACTTTGCCAAACTTCCTTACTAGACAATTTGAATCTCACACATATGATGAAATTAGTATTTATATCATTAATCATACAACAAAAAAGCCACACATCAATACAGGGGAAAAACACATATATATCTCATCATTTTTTATTCTTAGTAAAAGCAAGGAGATTCCCCCTGTCCTTTTTTTTTTTTTTTTTTGGTACCAAGGATTGACCCCAAGGGCACTTAACTACTGAGCCACATTCCTAGGCCTCCCTCCTTTTTTAAATTCTCACTGAGTTGCTTAGGGCCTGGCTAAATTGCTGAGACTGGCTTTGAACTTGCAATCTTCCTACCTCAGCCTCCTGAGTCACTGGGATTACAGGTGTGCACCACACCTGGCTTTTCCATTTAATTTTGAAGGGAATTTCTCCCTATCACCTTTGTCACATCTTCCAGTGCCTGCCAATGAGGCATTATCTCATCTAAGATCAGTGATCCATGAATTACCCAAACAATATATCATTTTCAAAAATGTGCCAAATTTCATGCCAGGCATAATGGCAGCAAGCCTGTAATCCCAGTGGCTTGGGAGTCTGAGGCAGGAGAATCCCCAATTCAAAGCCAGCCTCAGCAACTTAGCAAGACCCTGCCTCAAAATTTTAAAAAATTAAAAAGGGCTGGGGATGTGGCTCAGTGGTTAAGAGCCCCTGGGTCAATCTGAGGTACTGAAAAATAAATAAATAGACCCAAATCTCTTCTTAACCCTTCTCAGCAATTTCCCTTTCTATCAAACACTTTAAAATATTTATTGCTAAGTGTACCAAATGTAAGTTACCATTAGGAGGTTTAGAAGTAAGAAGGCATTTGGCTAAGATCCAGAAGTCCTGAATCCTATTCTCAATCTCCTTGATCCCATTTGCAACACCTTCATCCTTGAGGTTTCTGGTAAAGATATGACTAGAGGAAAAGGCCAAGTATGTACCCACACTCTTACTACATTGCTTTTGTTACAAACTCCAAAGTGCTCTGTCAACTAGGCTGCCCACAGAAGACTTGCCAAACTGAAGGCCTAAAATCTGTACCACTTGGATATCTTTTTGCTGTCTTTGCCTAGAATCAGTTATCATATGGATATCTTTTGCTGTCTTTCCTCTCCTAAGCCTATGCCCAAATCTCAGCTAATGAGGAAGAATGGACAGTCTAGCAATACATGAAGAATAATTAAACTAGTGGAAACATTCAGCCCAGAAATCCATTTAGCCCTAAATACCATTAATAAAACTTAAAAAAAAATCAATTTAGAAAAATGTAAGACAAATAGGACTCTAACAACTTAGGAGAAGCTGGTAAAACATTCCATTCTAGGCAAGAGAATAGAAAAAGTAATAATGTTACTGTTTATGGTAAAATTATGGATAGAGAAACCAGAATTCCTCATGTAACATAAAGCAGGTAAGCAATCAGTAATTGGAATCAAAGACTGGCAACTTGATGGCACCTAATATGAAATGTTAAAAGAAAGGAGTGCTAAGTGCTGTGGCACACTCCTGTAATCCCAGAAACTGGGGAGGCTGAGGCAAGATTACAAATTCAACTCTGGGCAACTGGGCAACTGAGTGAGAACATCTCTCAAAAATAAGACTCAGGGGGCTGCAGCGGTGGTTCAGTGGTAGAACGCTTGCCTCGCATACGTGAGTCACTGGGTTCGATCCTCAGCACCACATAAAAATAAATAAATA